>JAPKLY010000073.1:1296095-1340326 GCA_026898435.1 Prunella vulgaris | reverse complement strand
AAATCTACGGTGGAGATTAAAAGATCAAATTCGTTATCAACGGTCATCAATGAATGCACATGGATTGTGCTTTTTTACACACTCACTACTTTTCAGATTAAATCTACGGTGGAGATTAAAAGATCAAATTCGTTATCAACGGTCATCATTGAATGCACATGGATTAATAGTAAATATACGGTTATAAAATAAGCACCATTTGTTGCATTTCTTAACTCACTCTCCTTACTCTTATTTTTCAACTTCACTCACTATCTTCATACTATGAATTCCAATTTCGCTAGCTCTTCTTATATATCTTCTTCTTCTGATGATGATATTGAAGAGCATGAACGCTTCATTACCAATTTTCACAAGCAAAATCAAATTCGCTATGAGATAGCCATATCCAATTCCAATTTTTTTAGTGAGTGGCTAACAAATTCAAATATTGAGTATACTCGTGGAGGCTCAATTGTGGGTCATAGAGTCATACATCGTGATCGCGAAACTGCAAATCGTAATCTATTTGATGATTACTTTGCTGAAAATCCAACATACAACGAATCAATGTTTCGTCGGCGATTTCGCATGTCTCAAAGTTTATTTCTTCGAATCGTTGATGCTGTTAAAAATCACGATCAATATTTTGTACAAAGAAGAGATGCAGCTGGTAGACTAGGTTTGTCTACACTTCAAAAGATAACAGCGGCATTTCGTATTCTAGCATATGCGGTTACAACAGACGCAACCGATGAATATGTAAAAATCGGAGAGTCTACTGCAATTGAATGTATGAAACGATTTTGTCGTGCCATTGTGGAGATTTTCTCAGAGACATATTTAAGATCGCCGACTGCTGATGATATTGCAAGGCTACTTCTGATAGGTGAGCAACGAGGGTTTCCGGGAATGTTAGGTAGCCTTGATTGTATGCATTGGATGTGGAAAAATTGTCCTACAGCTTGGGCTGGACAATATACAGGTCGCAATGGTTCAGCATCCATCATTCTTGAAGCTGTTGCTGATTATGATCTTTGGATATGGCATGCATATTTTGGTATGCCGGGATCTAATAATGATATTAACGTGTTGGAGAGGTCCCATCTTTTCTCTGATCTAATTAGAGGTATTTCTCCTCCTGTGCATTATGTTATCCAAGGAAAAGAATACAACATGGGGCATTATTTAGCAGATGGCATATACCCCAAATGGTCAACTCTTGTTCAAACCATTCGTGATCCACATGGACAAAAAAAGAAATATTTTACACAAAAGCAAGAAGCGTGTAGAAAAGATGTGGAACGTGCATTTGGAGTCCTCCAAAGTCAATTTACAATTATAGCAAATCCAGTTCGTTTTTATTCAACCGATGATTTAAAAGATATAATTACTGCATGCATCATAATGCATAATATGATAATTGAAGATGAACGAGATCTTAGTACTCCGATTGTGGAAGCAAGAGAAGTGACAACTTCACAGGTCCAATTGGCAAATAATTCCAATTCGAGATTTCAAAATTTTCTTAATCGATATAGACAAGTCAAGAATGCAGATGCTCATTACGAACTCCGCAATGCTCTGATTGAACATCTGTGGGAAAAATATTCTAATTCGGAGAATTAATGACTATCAATATGTAATTTATATTATTTGCATTGTCTTGTAATATTTTTAGATTTGCATTATGTTTTATTAGATGTGTAATTTTTCTATATTAATATGTAATGTGATGTATTATGTTATTGAACTTTGTGAATTAAATCATTGTTTCATAGTTTTTTAATTTTTCTTATTAAATATATATTTTTATTGATTTAATTTTTAAAGATTTAAATATGAATAACAAATTATAAAATTAATTATACATACATAATAATAAAATAAAACTTAAATTTTATTAAAGTAAGAATATTCTAAAAGAATATTCCCATTGAGTTAAGATTTGAGTTTTATGATTGGAGATGATTTTACTGTTGGTGGCAAATTTTGTAGCAAATTGATGAATTTTGTGGCAAATTTGACACAACCCTTGGGAGTGCTCTAACTCATTTAACCCAAAGCCCGTTAGACATGACACTATAAAATTAGTGTTAGCCCATTTAATATTTCTAATTAAAATGCATAATAGTTAACATAACAAAAGTTCAAATATTATACTCCCTCCATTTCAAAATATATGTCACTTTAGTTTTTTATATTTTTATCATAATATATTTCATTTTAGGTTTTTTTTTTCCAAAATACCCAATTAACTTTAATTATCCATTTCCCAATCATTGTTATTAGTTAAAATAACATTTATTAATATGCGTGATACATGCTAAAATGACATAGATTTTGAAATGGAGGGAGTAATTAATTGAGATGTATGTATATATATATATATATGACTTTAGTTAATAGTCAATTATAAATATTATTATTAGACTATATTTATCCATGACCTGCCCATGACCCAACCCTCCATTAAAATATATATTTCGCTCTCCTCCACATACACAACCTTTAATATATTAACTCTTATAATTTTTTCTTACTTTATCAACAACCCTTCACAACCACAACCCTCATTATATAAATAATATTTTAATTTTTTATTAATTAGATATTATATATATTATATTAAAAAATTATAATTATTATAATAAAAAATTATAACATACTTAAAAATTACAATAATTTCAATAATAAAATTAAACATCACACGAGCTGAAAACATAAAAAATAATGCATAAATTAAATTATAAATAAGTGCATGAAATACAACAATGTGAAAGATGCAAATTACACATTTAAGTATTAGTGCCGAATTTTTGGATAATCTTGAGAATCTGAATAGTTTTGAGAACTTGGATAATCTTGAGAGTTTAGATAATTTGAAGAATAATGATAATTTTGGGAGTTCGAAAAATCTTCCGGATTTAGAAAAGATTGAAAATTAGGATAATTTTAAGAGTTTTGATTACTTGAATTCATGATAAAAAAAATTAGAAGATGACACAAATGAGAAAATAAAAGAGAGAAAATAATTATGTTTTAAAACCCTATCAATATTGGTCTATTTATAGAGAAAAAAAAATCTTAAATTTTGATATATAACATATATATATTTTTTTTAAAAGATAATATATAAAATTAAAAATATAAATTCTATGTAAATAATATATATAGTTAACCAATGAGTATGTGACACATGTCATGTAATATGAAAAAAATAACCACGACCCTTGGGTCTTTCCATCTCAGAGTCGTGAGTATTCCATCAAATTTTGATTTTTTTTTTATTTTTTCTTTTGTCCGTTTATAGGTCGTGGTCGTCCATTTATATGGATAAACGTAGTCTTAGTTCATCATCATCATTTTCTGTCAATCATATATGTACATGTGAACCAATGGCTTGCTGGAGTCAAAACACAATTTTTGTAACAGCACAATTTTCGAGAGAGAATCTCGTAGAGGCACGAAATTGAGGCGCATATATTCATAAAGACAAATTCAAAATATACTTGAGAGACGAAATTTTTTGAATGTTAATGAAAATTAGAATATATAAATAATAATTAATATATGTAACGAGAACAAATGAGATATTAATTTTTTTTTAAATAAAATAATCGTCACCTCATTTGATTATCTTCATCTCATTTTATAATCATCCACATTAATCAATTCCACAACCAATAATTTTCTTTTTGTCATTTTTTTTAAAAATTGAAGTACAACATTAATGATGTAATAATCATGAACACAAACTCTCATTCAACATATGTAAGCGTAAAAAAGAAAAATAAAATTTTATTCCCATTACCACTGAAAAATTTGAAACAAGCGTCCCCTAATTAAAAAAAGGGATATATTTAGGACATGTAGAAAATTTTAATTTTGTGAACACGCATGTTAATCGATTTTTTTTTAATAATGTGTAAATTTGTGGGACGTTCAAATAAAAAAAAGTGTACAAATTCCGTAAAACAGAGAGAATATAATTTTATAGAAGTAATTTTTCATTTTAATGATTTTTTTATGTTCAAGTTTATTAAATACATATTATAATTTTTTTTAAATGAGCTTAAAATTGATAAGTCACCTCCTCCATAAAATATAAAATGTATTCCCTTCGTCCACAATAAATGATCTATGTTGTCTTAAACGGCCATCACAATAATTAGTCCACTTAACTAAAATGAAAAAATTACAATTATTATTATCATTTTTTATATACATATACTTATTTGTATACATCACATCAACTATTTATTTATAATAATCAAATGATTTTTTTATACTAATATACTTATTTTTATCAAGGGTGCAAATGACGCTTGGCGGTCGAGTGCCCCCAAGCGCCTAGGCCACCTAGGCGGTGTCAAAAAAAATTTATTATACTTTTCTGTTAATATTAATTTTTTCCAAACATATATTAATAAAAATATATATTATAGGATAAATTATAAATTTAAAATATAATTAATAACCATCACAAAATATAACAAGTCAACAAAATGAAAAAAACTATCATATGACATTGTCCAACTTCTAAATGAAACACAAAAGGAACAAAATACATAGTACGAATAATTTATGAAATAGTTCAATTAAACTTTATTTTTTAATAATTTATAAGGGGTGCGGCTATAAATACCCAAAATTCCTCTAAACATACCCAATCACTAAACATACCCCATTTAAAATAAAAAATTAATATAAAATACTAAACATATCTCATATTTTACTGGAATACTCTTTTCCATTTTTGACTAAGTCTTTCATTTCTCAATCGTGTGATGAAGATTAAATATGCAAAACTATTAAAATAAAAAAGAGAGTGTATTTTGGGTGCAACAAAAATTCAAAATCAATTTTGATTGAGTAAAAAATCTCGCCATTTCAGATCGCCATCATGGCCGTTCGAAGCTTTGGCCATATAACAACATCTCCATCGCCAATATATATGAGGAAAGCTCCGCTCGCAAGTGACACGTCTCATTCACTATTTTTTCTTTTCATGTTTTTACTCAATCATCTCATCTCCTGATTTTCATTTTGTTTAATTAATTTTATGAATTTAAGAAGCCTCTGATATGTGTAGCTAATCTAGATTCAGAATTATATTTGCTCGATAATTTCGACATGCCCACTTTACTATAAAAATTATATTCAGAATTATATTTGCTCGATAAAAATTAATTAAGAAGACCGCCATTGATATCTATAATTTTTACACATCACATATGTAAAGTAATCCAATTATCATTGAGCGAGTGAGTAAAATTTAAGGAGGAGTGCAATGCATAACAATTAACAACAAAGCTGTCACTGTTCTACGGACAAGTTTTTCTTGACTGAGGACTCGCAATTGATAGTGATTGCTTTTTCTAGTCAGCCGATGGCTTTAATTCATGTCTTCGACCTCCCTTCTGCTTTCTTCTTCCACTTTCTTCCACGATTTCTCCTCTGATTTCTCCTCAATTTTTAAGATATGGGGATTTGCTTTGGAGCTCCTGTTAAGAGTGCCAGTCGTCCTGCTCAACAGGTGTTTGGTATATGTTCTCAACTAAACCTTCCTGCAAAATTCTTGATTTTAGTTGTTGCTCTAATTTGCTTTCAGTGATTTTACACCTTCAGATTATGTTTTTGGTGATCTTTTTCCCATTGGAACCTAGTTATGAGAATGCTTGAGTGCTTTCCTTTGCATTTGTAAATGCTTACTTTGTGCAAGGAATTACATCTTATTAAATTCTTTATGTTTATGATGATAATTGGTTGCTTAAAAAGAGAATTTGGGGCCCCTATTGCTAGTTTTCTTTTATTTGATGTTAAATATGTTATGGGGTGCTTTTATGATCATTGAGACGATGTGCCTAAAGAAGGATGATTAAGCTGCCCCTGTTTATTAGTATAGAATTTAGCTTTATCCTGTTTATTCTATCATGAGCTTTAGAACGTGGACAAGGTCCTTCGATTTGGATACAATGTTCATGATGGTTCACTTGGATTAAATGAAAATTGTCCATTGTGTTCCATTCTTCTTCTTTGTAAAGAAGATAGAGATCAATATAGTTCAAGTTCAACAACTCTCTTTGAAGTAAAAACTAAAAAGGATAGAAACATAGATATTCTGAAAGTTTCATATATCACTATATTTGTCTTTGCTTCATCAATTAGAGAGCTTTTCACATAGTTTTCCTGTTTATAATGTTCACTTCCTGATTGGGAAATCAGGCTATGGTTAGTGAAATATTCTAGTGAGTTAACTAGTATAAATCTGATATTTCATTGCACATTGTCACTCACTTCAATTTGGTCTTTTCTTTTAGGAGCAAAAGTAGCTCCCGGAAGTTCAAGATCGGGGTCAAATTCTTTGAACTCACAAACACCTTCAGAGACGTTGTGTGATGCTCTAGTAGGATCAGTTGGTGATCTATGCATACCGAGCAACCTCAAATCGTTCACCTTCAATGATCTTAAGAATGCCACCAAGAACTTCAGCTGTGATAGTCTCATTGGTGAGGGAGGCTTTGGTTATGTTTACAAAGGATGGCTTAACGAGGAAACACTGGGTCCCTCTAGACAAGGATCGGGGATGGTTGTGGCTGTGAAGAAACTGAAGGCACAAAGCTTCCAGGGTCACAGGGAATGGCTTGTAAGTATTAAAGTTGGTAGCATAAGCCTTCATAGGCTCTTGCTTATCGAATATTTATCCTAGCTTAACTTAACTTTTCATATCCTGGCTAAACTGCAGACCGAGGTCAAATGCTTGGGTCAACTCCACCATGAAAATCTGGTGAAGCTAATTGGATATTGTTCAGAATCTAAAAACAGGCTTCTGGTTTATGAATTCATGCCAAAAGGAAGCTTAGAAAATCATCTATTTAAAAGTGAGTTACATTTTTTTTTAATTAATTGAAATTGATATTTTTGGTTCTTTCCTTTCAGATATGTTACTTTAGATTCATTCTGCTGTTAACATCTCAAAGTATTACTCATGACCAGTTTTCCACATGCTGATTGTGTTATATCGTATCCAATTTGTACTGTTTGAAAAAGTACTTGTTGAAAAGAATTCAAAGTGAGTTTGTATTGATATTCGTAACTCTATTTGCTTTTTAACAAATTGCAATGTAGGAACTAAACTGTATTAACTCAAAGTGCATTATTAAATCATTAAGCCAACGCTTCATCACTCTTTATTTAATACTATATGTAGAAGGAGTACAACCAATGGCCTGGGCTACACGGTTGCGAGTTGCACTTGATATTGCACGAGGGCTATCCTTCTTGCATAGTCTAAATGCCAACATAATCTACCGTGACTTAAAAGCTTCCAATATTCTCATTGATTCGGTATGTTAAACCAGTCTTAATTATTACTTTACACTAACCCTACATTATGCATTAACTCCACGTAATGTTTTTTCGTACTTTGCAGAAATTTCACTCGAAGCTTTCAGATTTCGGTCTAGCAAGAAAGGGCCCCAGTGGCGATGGAACACATGTATCAACTAGAGTTGTCGGAACAATGGGATACGCTGCCCCAGAATATGTGGCTTCAGGTTTCTTTCTATAGTTTGTCTATTCAATTGTTGTGTCAAAGGAATATTAGGGGAAAATAGTTTTTCTGTAAGTTTCCTTATCTCATTTCTAGTTCTGCCGACTTTAACAGTTCTGTAACTTTCAAATTTTCGACATTTTAGTCCCTTAACCGTCTATAGGAGGTGAAATATATGATTGACCTGTCAGATTCTTCCACGTAAATATCAACTGGATGCTTCATCTCCTACAGCAGGACTAAAATGTCGAACAATTGAAAGTTACCGAACTATTTGCAATTCTTGAAAGTTGATGGGACTTAAAAAACTATTTCCCCGAAATTTGGCCTCAAGGTGCTTATTGCTTTTGTGAACAAATGAAATCAAACAGGTCACTTGACTTCAAAGAGCGACGTTTACAGCTTTGGGGTTCTTCTGCTAGAGCTACTCTCAGGAAAACGAGCAATGGGTGATGAGAATATTGGAGGCACTGAAGGCACCCTAGTAGATTGGGCTAAGCCGTTTCTAAGTGAGAGCAGACAGTTTTCAAGAATCATGGACACAAGGTTAAGGGGTGAGTACTCCAAACGAGGTGCTCAAGCTACATCATCCCTTGCCTTTCAATGCCTCTGTATTGACCCCAAAAGCAGGCCTTCTATGGTGGAAGTGGTAGCCGAGCTGGAACAACTCCAAGCTCTACAAAATTCACCACGAGCCAATGTGGACCATCATGTTAGAACACTGACTTCCCGGAGATCGCTGCCCATTGCACGATGATACAATTGTTTCAAGAGTGGTTGCTCGTTCATATACATGATCGGTGAGTCATTGTAAATAGACATATATTTCTACGCACGAGTGCAACTGGAACACATTTTTAGATGATATTAGTTGTTTTACCAAAATATATTAGTTGAGTAACATTAGTTGTTTTCATTGAGCATTTTTAGTCGTTTTTCGTCAAGTAGTATTAGTTGAGTACTAGTTGCACGGGAGAACTGATGCATTCAAATGTTTTTCCATTTGTAAATATGGGACACGTAAAGTTGCATCTTGTTTTGATCCTCAGGTGTATTAGAGGCTCGTTTTTTTTACCTATTTGCTTTTAACTTTTGAGCTAATATTATTGGGAGAGTTTATAGGACGGTAGATTTTATTGTTTTCTTATGTGAAAGAATGAAACTTACCGTGTTGCACTTTAGCACCCCATAATTACTTCGATTAAAAAGCACCATTATATGGTTGGGCAGTGCATTTATTTCATGTTTACTTGACTGATTTTATAAATTTTTAAAATAATTTATAAATTAGGGACATGTTTCTATAAAGTTTACTTTAGTATGATATTGATATTATTGTATTTATTTAGTGTTATCATTACTTTTATAAATTAATACCTTCAGGGAATATTCTTTTTGGGCGTTTAGGGTCAAAATTTTGATTTTTGAAATGTAATTTCGGTTTCCAAATGTTGAAAATATATCTTCAAAAACCATCACCACTATTATATACATCTACAACCATTCTACTCAAAACTAAATAATAAAGTACCAATTTATTCCCTCAATTCTGGAAGAATTTGCACCTCTAAAATAAAATAGTAACACGTGAGTAAATATATATAATTTTATGAATATACATATAAATTGATAAGTTTTTTAATAGTGTGCATATTAGTGTGCGACATTCAAATAAAAAATTATTGCAAATTTTCTAGGAACAGATAAATACTATTTATAAAGATCTTAAAGCCATTGAATTTTAAATTTTGATTTTTAAAAGTCATTTAAGATAAAAAAAAAAGAACATCATCTTAGGATCGTTTAGTAGTGGAGAAAATGTCCTGAAAAAAAAGGTATCTGATGTTTTATGATATTTGGTAGCTTTTATATCTTTTACTCATTACCCGAACTTTTTCTTGGTTGCTCGGGATTTTCCTACAATTGTGTACAATTTAAATTGCCCATCAAAATTACAATTCGGAGCACCCCTGCGATATGTTTCATGTACTGAAACTTGTCAAAAATGCTCCCATTGTCTTCATAAAATCATCCACCGAAATTTTGTTCTTAGGACAAAACGAATCTACGGGGCCACCGTTGATCACAATACGACACCACCGATGAAGGTAAGGCCATTCAGATGTCAATTTACGCCACATTCTTCCTCGTCGAGATCTATGGCACCACCGTCTCATCTCTCGCAGTTGTTGAGGGCTTCTCTGTCCTCATGCCAACGAAGGTAAGATCATTCAGTTGTCGCAAACATCTCGCCCTCACCACCTTTTGCGCTCCCTGTCTTCATCGTCACTGCTGTTTTTTTCTTGTTCGCAAACATTTGGATTTTATTTTGCAAATATGAGTTCGGGTTTTTAGTTTGATTCCTCATATGCAGGAGTAACTGCTCAATTGGGAGAGTACATGTTTAATTTACAAAAGTAATTGTACAATTGTAAAAGTATTTATTTGATTATGTCAATTTGCCCAAATCTGATTCATCAATTTCAATTGTTTATTTGTAGAAATAATTAGATTTTTTGGTATTGTAAAAGAGCAGAGGTTGAAGAAGATGGGTGGAGGGCAAAATAGTAATTTCCACAAATTTTTAATGTTTTCTCATCAACTATCTCATTCTACCAAACAAATAAATTGTTATCATGTGACTTGTATTAAATAGTACCAAACACAAAAATATGTTTTACCCCTTAAACCATATTTCAATTCTTATCTTACCTTCTTATCTCATCACTCCTACCAAACGGGTCCTTATGTTTGCCAAAATTGTGTCTCACGCAAGTGTACGTGGTCGTAGTAGACGTGGCAAGGTAACCAAGTTAAAATATCGAACACAGGGAAACGATGCGATATCAAGCAAATATTGAGTGTTCACAAATGTGGATAACTAGGAAAGCAAGAAAAAGATCATGTTTTCTATCTACTTCACAAAGCAAAGTAAATCTAACTATCACCTCTAAGAAGTGAGCAAGTGTGGTGTGTACATGGAAGTAATTCTACTATGGTTCATCTAGTGTCCTATCCATCCTAGCATGCGAAAGATCTCTTGGGGTATGTTTGTTTTGGGACTATCACGGATGGACGTAGGACTTTGCGATCACGTCTCTACACGAGTTTGGGATGTAACATCCGGATTTCACATCCCAAACTCAATCTACACCTAAAAATACCTATTAAACCTATTATTATTCTTTCCAACACAACAATCTATTATACCTATTATTATACCTATAAAATCAATCATTATCACACTTTGATTTGACATAAAGTAACATCCTACCCTACTAAAATTCCAAAACAAACACACACTTTTACTATTCATCAAGATTTTCACATCTCAGGATTTCAAAGTCATGACTTCTCACGACCCCCTTAATCCCAAAACAAACGTACCCCAAGTCTTAATCAAGTCATGTCTCTAACTAGTGTCTAGATCTCTCTAACAACACAAGCTAAAGGGCTCTATTAGGTGTCTAGATCTCTCTACAACACCAAATACTCTAACTAAGAGGTCTAGGCTAATATGCAATTCTCATTGGTCATACAAGCCATATATCAAACACTTGGCATGCATAAAATTCTTATAAGAGATTCAATGAATAGCCCAATTCTCATATTATTGCTAACTTATGTAGGACCATACAATCCAATTAAACATCTCAAGCATTCATACAAATCATTAATTAGAGAACTAATCCATCAAGATTACTAATTCATGCATAGGATTAACTAGAACTAAATTCACCATAGTATTCATGCAACCATGCGACAAGGATAATGCCTATGGCTAATTGGTAATGAAAATCAACAATTAATAATCTAATCATCATGATTATGAACTAAAACAAGAGAATTAAAGGAAATCTTACCATATGTAGATGAATAGAAATACAAGCAACGAACCTCCAAATGCTAACTCTTGATCCAAAGCTTGAAAACATAAATTGAACCGTAGAATTGTAGCTAATAACAAGACTAAGCTAATGGAACAAACGGATTAAAGATCCAATGGATGGATCAAAAGTTATGGAAGAAAGAAATCTAAGAAAATCTAATAACCCACTAAGTAACTACCTAATTCTCTCTCTAAACTAATCTAAGAAAATAGAATTATGAAGATGATGGAATGCTTGGAAATCTTATCATTGAGGTATTTATAGTGCCCACAATGTTTAGTCCAAAGTGCCCTTCATTAAACACGCGAAAAGACGAAGTTGCCTTTAATTTTCACACTTTCTGCACCTCTAGCTTGGACAGCCTCTTACGACTGCTCGGACATCTTCACAGCCGCGCTCGGACACACTTCGTGGGCAATGATCGAGCGGCTGTGGATTGATGGTCGAGCGCCTGACTTTGTGGGCAACAGAGCCAATCCGCTCGATCGTAGAAGTGCAACGGCTCGGTCATAAGATATGAACCGCTCAGTCATAGTGTAATGCTGATGTCCGATTTTTGAGAATGAGAATGAAATTTTATTTTCCCTCTTCATTCTTACATATGTTGAATGAGTGTTTATTTTCATGGTGGTTACATCATTAGAATTGTGCTTCAATTTTTTTAAAAATTTGATAAGAAGAAAATTGTTGGTTAAGGGCATCTCCAACAATGTCCTCTATTTTGAAGTACTCTATCCTTCATTTTGAAGGATAGAGTCCTCTATATAAAAAATATTCTCCAACAACAACAATACTCTATATTATTATATTTTTTACTTTTTTCATTTTTTTAATTAACTTAACACATTTAAATGACAATATTGTAATTAAAATCATCCTCCAAAATAAGGATGAAGTACTCCAAATATAGAGGATTTTGGATGATCCTTCATCCTCCATATGATTTTTAGAATATTGTTGGAGAGGTGAAATACTCTAAATCCAAGAGTATCCTCTATTTTGGAGGATTGTTGGAGATGCCCTAAGGAATGAAAGATTAATTGATTGAGTAGGATGATTATTAGATGAGAAAATTGTAATCAAATTGGGGGTAATGATTACTTTATTTAAAAAAAAAATATTTTGAATATTTTCTATTCTTACTAAGTATTATAATTACTACTCTCTCCTTCCCAGAAGACTATTGCGGTGTCTTTTGGGCATGGGGTTTAAAAAAAAGCAAACGAGGCCTTATAAGATTATTTATAAAATATTTTGCAGCATATGAGCCACTTGAATATATCTGTCGACTCAATAGGGGTAGAAATATGTCGCATTATTCGTCAGTGACATACAACCGGTTTAAATGCTTTAAAAAATATATTTACCTAGCCTAGGACTAGTACTTTATGAAAACCCCTTAAAAGTCTTAACATATTCTACACACACACGAGTATATATATACACACACGTATATATGTAAATAAACTAACAATCTATTTTTAAAGTAATTGCTTCTAATAGATTTTTAAAAGGTTTGAACTTTGAAGGTTGGACTTGTCTACTTAAAATGCCAGACTTAGATCAAACTTTTATAAATAAAATCTATATTTTTTAAGATCTAATCTATTTCTACTCCTACCGTCATACACGTTGCAACAAAGACTTGGGGATCTATATAGAAAATTTACAAGTAATTCGTGTAATGAAATATAGCACATAAAAATGTTGAAGTGCACCGTTTCCTTAGTCATGGTGTTTGAGTGTTTCAAAAATTTTGAGGGTTTGGACTGGTAAATTTATTTAAATAGGGTTATTTTTAAAATAAATTATCAGAATAAGAGGAAATATGCTTGGCTTATGAAAATAAAACTAGTCGACGATGTCCAATCGGTAATTTAGATTCCGATGGTATAAGAGTTTTATGCTCACACTCACGTATTAGTTTCATATCTCGTTAAAATCAACTCCAATCATACTAATTATTTATATTTGTGCACTTTTTTTGAGAAAAAAAATTGAGAATTCAACTTATAAATAAAAAAATATTAATTAATATAAATGAACTAATTTCACAATTCTTTATAAATTCAATCATTCGATGAGACGTAATTCTTTCAATTTGTTTACTTTCATTCAAATGATGTGAAGCCATTAATGATAAAATAAGGTGTATTTGGATATTTCTTCCACCTTTTGTAACTAAAGACTAAACTTTTTTCACATTTTGCATATAAGTTGAGCAAATATATGTTATATAAATTTTATAAATACTTATATGTGAAATTGCATATCCCCCAACTCAAAATATTTTCGATCATGTGTAACAGAAATTATTATTTTTTTTTAATTCAACAATCATTTCTTCTTCACCTTCTCGTTATCTCCCTCTCTTGTGAAGAAAAGTATTCTTCTTTCATCAATTTACGACGACAAACATGAAAGAGAATTGTCATCATCGTAATCCCTACAATATACCTCTTTATTTTTCTCTGCAATAATTTTTATAGAGATAAATAAAGCACACATGTATTATGTTATTCATTAACATTGTATTATAATAAAAAAATCATATTATATACTCTCAAATGATATTAGGTTAAATATTTTTTTATTTAACCTTTAAAAGTGTTGTATATATGTGGGTAATGAAATTAATGATAGGTTATACATACCAAAAAACGATGTTATATTTGAAGGTATTAATTCCTCCCACAAGTGTAAATAATTCTTACAAGATATACAAAATCTATCTCACAAAAATTCGATAGTTATTCTCTAACAAATTTCAAAAGCAGAAATCACAAGTGTTTCAAATAATATACAAGACTCAAACTTAGTATATAGAGATACTCGACTTTTTAGTTCTTAGAAACTCAATTTTCAACTTTTAGTTGGATCTTCTTTTCCTATTAATGTTGAGCTCCATATAGCTCGAGTATATATATATATATATATATATATATATCCAATAATTGCATCGAAATGTTGCAACACTTATCCAAGAGTTGTACCAAAAGTTACAACTTCTCTTCAAGAATTACAAACTAAATGGTTACGACTTTTACTCAAAACATATCTTTACGCGAAGAGGTCTCTCGACTCTATTTATATTATGTAAATATTAAAATTCTCAACAAATAAATCAAATATTAAGTTCAAAACTAAACCAAGTTTTGCACACTTTTTTATTTGTAAGTCTAATATCAATTTACACATAACTAAATAAGAAAATATCATTTTACGTGTATATATATTTACATTCACAAAATTACATGCATATTTGGTCATATATTATTATTTTATTTAGAAATGAATATTACTTCATAAAAAATAAAAACATTTAGAGCTTCATATACAACTTCATGTCTTCTCCATTAGCAATCAACTCCACCAATAAAATGGAATTGACCAAACATAAAGTTGTACTTTCTTCACTTAAACAGTTGGAGATGAATTACACTTTTTAGCCGCCAATCAACGAAAATTTTATTAACTTTTTCTCCTTTTCCTTTTTTTTGTTGGGCATCTATACTTACCCTCGATATTTAGAACATCTAGAATAAATGATTAAAGTTTTACTATTTAAAATTTTAAAGTTTTGAGATGGAGTTTTGGCTTGCAGTTTCAAAGGATTTTCTTTTATAGCAGTTACAGTTTTAATTCATACTAGTGAGAGGAAATAATATATTATATAGTCGCTAATAAAAAATATAATTACAATTGATTATTTTTAAGAAATCAAAGGTAAATATTAAGACAAAAGTTTGTATGAATTCGAGTTCATGGGTTCTCAATTATCACTGTCATGTGTATACACTATCACTGTTATACATATAAACTGTTACCTATTAAAAATCTAGTATATTTTTATAACAATGATTGTATATATGAATAGCAATGATATTAATTACACATAACAGTGATACGAGTTCATGTGTACTCAAGTTCACAAGTGACCTACTTAAATATTAAATATTTAAATCCAAAATTAGAAAATTCAAAGAATGTGGCCGAAACAAGTATGCAAAATCATCAATTTATTTTGGACATTAATTCATTATTTTTTAATCATGTGCAATTTTTTAAATATAGTAATAATATTCAATGATAAGTGGATAAGTCTTATTTGACATCTTACATCTTTTATTATGAAAAGGTAAAGGAGCATTACATACGTCCCACGTCAACATATGTGACATTTTTAGGAAGGTAGTTTCGATTTTGCAAGAATTTGTAGCGAGGAACAAACACTATTGGTTGTGTGTTTATTAGGGATGTAAATGAGTCAAGCCGACTTGCAATTTACTCGTACTCGACTCGTAAAAAGATCAAAATCGACTCGAACCAAATCAAGTCGAGTTCGAGTTTGAGCTTATAAATATTCAGCTCGAGAGGCTCGCGAGCCTAATCGAGCTTGTACAATATTTAATAATTTTTCATTAATTTTTATATATAAATAAAGTTGTCGAGCCCGAGTCGAGTCGAGCTTGAATTTTAGACAAAAAAAGAACTAAAATATATTTAATATTTCATTTTATTAAAATAATAAAATTATCGAGTCGAGCCGAGCTCGAGTTTGTCGAGTTCTTAGCCGAGTCGAGCTAAAAAAATTAAGCTCGATCTAGCTTCGAATCAAGTTTTGAGCTTTGAGTATTACTTTTGAGTCGAGTTCGAGCTCAGCACTACTCGGGTCGACTCGATTCATTTACATCCCTAGTGTTTATAATTGAGAGAATATTGCACAAATTCAGAAATAAACAATTTTTTTTTCTAGAATAGTTGTGAGAGTGACACTATTATAAAAACATTTTACATGAAATATTAGCACATATAAAAAAATATTGAAAATTCGAAGATTTTTCTTGGCTATACAATTTTCAAAAATAAAAAAAAATTGGGCAAGACAAATGAAAGCCTTGTTAGTAGATTTTTGTTATTATAAAGATAAATATGTGTTATTATAAGAATAAATATGTATTATTAATTTATTACACACAAAAAATAACAGTAACTTATATTTTTAATAATATATATAAGATATTGAAATTTGTGTTTTTATAAAGAGAGAATTGTACGTGTGTTACTTTATGAATAAAAGGACATTTTCTGTTTTTTCCTCTTTTTTTCTCTCTCTCTATTTGCATTTTGTTTTAGTGTTCTAAAAATCGACTAAGTCAGCGATTAGTCGCTAGTCGGTTCTTGGCTGATTCGATTTATATCAAAACGCCAAAAAAATTATTTGGAAAAGTAGTTGGCAATTAGGCCGTCTAGGCACCGATTAAGTTATTCTCGATTAGACTTGTTTCTTTCTTTTTTGGTTGACTAGGTGCCGACTAGGCAGTTTAAATGCCGACTAGGGTGTTCTGATTTAAATATTTTTAATATTGTATTGTCATTTTTAAGAACATCTTTAATTATTGTGTTGCCATTTTTAATATATAGAACTCAAATGTTAGAAATTTGAACTGTCATTTTTAAAATTTTAAATTATGATTTTATTGAATTTTGAGTTTTATAATTGTTATCACTTATAATTTTAATATTGAAAAGTGGTGATATTAGTTTTTTTACTATTTTATGTAATATATATTATTAATTTATTAATTAAATTTATCGTTTAAGTGCTTACGACTAATTACTCTAGTCGTTAGACCTTAACTTTCAACCGACTGACGACTTTTAGAATATTATTTTATTTTACGAATATTTAATCTATGAAATATTTTATGTTAGTATCAGTAGGGGTGTGTAATGGTTTGTTTGGTAACCGAACCGAATTAAAAAATCGAAATCAAAACTGAAATAAGGTAAAACTAATCGAAACTGAACCGAATTTATGTAAAACCAAATATAACTTAAATCAAAATTTTCGGTAATCAGTTTCGGTAATAACCGAATTAACCGATTTTTTTGCCATACAATTTAAAATAATAAAAATTATTGTCCAATGAACCTTAAGTTACATAAACACTTTAAATTTGTCCAAATAGTGAATAACAAAGCGCAAATTACAGAAACACTTCAAAAAAGATTATTTATTTATTAAATGTAAATATTATTTATTAAATATATAATTAATTCAGTTCAAATATCGGTTAATCGAAATAATTACAATAAATAACCGAACTGGACCGAATATCAAAATTTTAAAAAATACTAATTAAAACCGAACTGAATTCATATTTCTATGCACACCCCTAAGTATTAGTGTAGTTCAAATTATTAGATGAATTCTAATTTTGTTCAGATTACCAAATTATTCGTGTAATGCAGTCGAGTAAATATGTATGTAAAATCATGAAGTTCTTTAGATAATTTGGAATAACCTTTTGATTCGTTTGGTAGGTTCATTCAACAATTTAACCAAAGATAAAAACTGTGTGAAATTACCTGTGACCCCATCGAAATATTTTAATGTAAAATATCATATTTGAGTTTTTGATTTACAGTAACACTTTTTACATATATATTTTGAAAAATTAAAGAGTATATATTTTTTGTTAATGATACACTTTATATATATATTTTTAAAATGATAAAATTTACATTAAAAGTGATACCACATATAAAAATTTAGGCATATAGCACTACTAACTTACTAAAAAGTATCACTTTCGTTTCAAAAAAATTTGCACACTTATTTTCATTTGAATATTCCAACTCTTTAATTACTATTAAAAGAATATTAATTTACGTGCATATTTATAAAATTTTATACATATTTATCTATATATCATAGTTTATTTAAAAATATATTTTTATGAAAAAAACGTAAAATTTCAAAAATATAAATTCTAATGTAGCAAAAAGAGTACATTTTTTATATGTATAACTAAATATGTAAGTAATATCAAAAGGAGAAAAATAATATGTTAACATATGATTTTGATAAAATTATAAGTCTACGTATTATGTACTCCTTCCGTCCACTAAATTTATGTACTATGTTTTTTTCGTTTGTCCATAAAAAAATATGCACTTTCTTTTTATAAAATCTATCATTTATCACTCTCATAACTAATTATTTTTATTTATAAACAGACACTATTATATATTACAATATTTTTACTTTATTTTTTTTAATACATGCAAACACATTAGCATGGGGAAGTATACGATTGGAACTCATCTTAGATATGGAATCGCATAATATAATATGATAAAAATATATAGGAAAAGTATTGTCAACATGCACCTACTAATACTCTGTCCATTTCTCATAAATTGGTCAAACATCTGAATTTCCAAGCA
This sequence comes from Prunella vulgaris, assembly GCA_026898435.1. Classification (NCBI taxonomy): domain Eukaryota; kingdom Viridiplantae; phylum Streptophyta; class Magnoliopsida; order Lamiales; family Lamiaceae; genus Prunella; species Prunella vulgaris. Next base: position 1,321,669 of record JAPKLY010000073.1, on the reverse strand, counting down.
ATTGCAGTCAAAATTGTTACGTGCATTAATTAATTCATATGTACACATTGGGACCATAAAAGACAATAATCTAAATGCCACTCTTTTCCTTCATTTTCAATGAAGATTTTCTGCAACCTTGACTAAATCCCCCTTCCCCCCCTCTTCTTCCACAAAGGATGGATTCATTGCCATTAACAATCTTTAAATTTTCATACTTCTAATTCTTCATCCTCCTCTTCTTCTTGAGATTTCACCTTTCCTTTTTTTTTAAAAAAAAAGTCATAGATTTTGGTTTTTAAATGTGATGTGGCTTTGCCTGGGAAAACCTGTTAAACTTGCTCATGCTTCTTCTGGACAATTCTCAGGTGATCATCTTTTGCTGTTTTTTTCTTTAATGGGGTTCTAACGTTTTTCTTTTACAATGCGCATTTAGCATGTTGTCTTCAATTCAAAGGTGTTTCTATTCAAATTCTTGGTGGGAGTAGATCTTGTTTCTATTCAAATTCTATTTGGGATGAATGTTAATTTGTTAGCAATTGAAATTGTGATTACTTCAAAAAAAGTTATGTAAAGTTGGTATCTTTGATTTCTTGAGTATAATGGGCCTGCAATTTCTGGGGAAGAAATCATGTGTATCAAGTGAACCCCAAATTAGCTGTCCTAAAATGTTAATAAAACACGCTTTATGAATTGTTTATCACGAAGGAATCATCAACAAGCGTAGTTATAGTCTTTGTTGATGGATCTCGTGTTAGGGGCGTGTGCACAGAAGTCGTGTTTCTCCTTGATAGAAATCAAAGTAGATATCTGTCCCTGATTTCTCTGTGGTTAATTTGATACAATTGCATGTTTCTTTAACACAAGGGTTTGCAGTTGTTTGCTCTTCAGAAAAGAATTGTGAAGACTGTTTGTTCACTTACATAGGGGTTAATTTTTTCAGATAACAAAGGCACATCAGGGTGTAAAGAAATAGAAAAATTTAGTTCTTCCACCGAGCAAAACTATTCGGGCACCTTGTCGAATGCAACCTCATCGTCGAAAGATGCATCAAGCAACCTCAAGTCCTTTACCTTCAATGATCTCAAGTATGCCACTAGGAACTTCAGGGCTGATAGTCTTCTCGGGGAGGGGGGATTCGGGTATGTTTTCAAAGGGTGGATAGACATGCAGACGTTAGCTCCCTGCAGACCGGGAACTGGGCTCGTCGTGGCTGTCAAGAAACTCAAGGCGGAAAGCGTTCAAGGTCACAGAGAATGGCTTGTATGTTCATCCCACCATCTTGAAATGTTGACAAAAAACTTTATGAACTTAGCTCACTGATTTGAGATCAATGAACTCCGTGGATCCTACCCAACAAACTCCGAATGGATGATATATACGAGTTTTTGTTAGTAATTAGACCCATTCTTTACATGGGTTAATAATGAGATGGAGTTACCGATCAAAAAAAAATAAAAAAAATTGAGATGGAGTTCACGTGATCAAGTTCACACGAGTGTTACTTTGAAATGTTTCTGCTAATCGTGTTTCCTAGTGTGCATATTGCAATGACTAATCGGTTTCATTCTCTTCGATAGGCAGAAGTTAACTACTTGGGGTTGCTTCACCATGAAAATCTAGTGAAGCTAATCGGCTACTGTACTGAATCGGATAGGAAGCTTCTAGTCTATGAGTACATGCCAAAAGGAAGCTTGGAGAATCATCTATTCAGAAGTGAGTGGATTGAATTTGATGGGGTATTCTTTTTCTCATTTAAATAAATTTCGATGAATGTTTATTCTGATATGCTGAATTTTTCAATAATTTCGTGCAGAAGGAGTGCAACTTGTGCCTTGGGCAACACGGATGCGTATAGCAGTTGATGTTGCAAGAGGGTTATCCTTCTTACATAGCCTCGTCCCGAGTGTGATCTATCGGGACTTAAAGGCATCAAACGTGCTTCTTGATTCGGTATGATATAGGCATTCTTGATACTAATCCTTGGTCTTAATTAGTCCAAAATAAGTGCCAAAGTAATGTATTTCTCATTTGTTTTATAGGAATTCAATGCAAAACTTTCCGATTTTGGCCTTGCAAGAGAGGGCCCTAAAGGGGATAGGACTCATGTTTCGACCCGAGTTATTGGCACTCGGGGCTATGCTGCACCAGAATATGTAGCAACAGGTCAGTTTACCTTCAGTTGCAGCCCTTCTTTTTGCACTTCATTTATTTCCAAATCAAGGATGAACATTTTGTGAATATTTCGCGGATATATTGCAAATATAGAGACTGTGATATGAATATTGGGAGTAAAATATTTATTTTCGAGTATCGTGAAAATATTGCAAAATATCGAGCTCAACATAACTATTGGTTCAGTCATAGTACATAACTTGATGAAATTGACCTATTTTTTAAAATCAAAACTCAATTGCATTGTATTACATACTGTATAATCAATTTACATCAGATTTCATAATATTTATCTAGTCTCTTAGCAATATGTTTGCCTCTAAACATATCATTCTATTGTGATTTTAAATAAAATATATGCATAATAGTATGCTATGATAATCTCTAATTTTGATAAAATATGTGTGATACTGGATGTGTAACAGGTCACTTGACTCCAAAGAACGATGTATACAGTTTTGGAGTAGTTCTGCTGGAGCTGCTGTCGGGAAAACGAGCAGCTGGGGACGAGAATGCTGGAGGAGCGGAAGAGACGTTGGTGGACTGGGCAAAGCCGTTCCTAAGTGATAGCAGGAAAGTACTGAGAATCATGGATTCAAGGTTAGGAGGTCAATACTCAAAGAAGGGGGCACAAGCTGCTGGTGCTATCGCGTTAAGATGCCTGAACACGGACCCCAAGGAACGACCTCCTATGACCGAGGTTTTAGCTTCGATCGAACAAGTCCAAGCATCAGTGAGTGCTCCCAAGGTTTTAGATCAAGTTAAAACAGAAAATGATAAGTTGAGCCCTCACAGAACAATGAGAAACATTAGGCAAACAAGATAGCTTGCAATTCTTCTAGTCTTGGTCTTGGGTGTATGATAAGCAAAGATAGTTGATTTATTTTATTTTATTTTTTGGAAATATGTAATGATGGTGTCTGACCTGCTATTTAATAGTAGTAGTTTGTTGATAGAGGTGTCAAAAAATATTGTGATCTGAAAGAAAATAAGTTAAAGATGCATATATGAAGAAAAAATTCACTACTCAATGATCATTCTCAAGTTAAAAGTTAGAGCAGAGAGGTGATTTTCGTATCAATTTGTCAACGAGATCTAACATAATTATGGATTAGGGTGTTTAACTGAAAGGGTGACTCCGTATGTAAGATAATTAATTGCAATAGTTTTTTCTACCACAGGGTATATGGTACTCCCTCCGTCTCTTTATAGTAGTTTTGGGCACGTGAACAAAGAAGAAGTGAGTATGTGAGTGTAAAGTTAAATAATAAAATAAGAAAAAGTGTACTTTATTGACTTGTGAGTGTAAAAAATTTTCTTTTTATATGTGTGAAAATAGAGTTGGGACGTCCAAATAAGGAAAGTGTGAAAGTAGTTTTGGGATAGATGGAGTATATTATTTCGTCAAGCTGTAGACCAGAATCACAATCTCCACAAAAAGAAGATCTTCTGGAGTTGAGTTTCTAAAACCGCACCGCGGCCAAAAAACGTAATCTTTACACGAGAGAAACCACCGCTCCATCATCGCAAGTGAAAAGGCACCCCAGAACCACCACAATTGGGATTAAAATTTTCATTTATGTACCTCAGAGTCTTAAATTGTAAAACTCTAACTATTTGAACTATCCACGTTTAATATATATACTTTTCATATCAATTTATAGATAAATTGTAAATGTTGTTTGTATACATTCTAAAATTATTAATACGAATAAATTGTTTGCTAAGAAGTGAAAATAAGTACAAAACTTGGTGATGTAAATGAAAATAACTTCAAAGATAAATATATAAAGAAAAAGTTAGACTAATCAATATAAAATTTACTGCAAAGATGAGCACTCTTTCGAATCAATTGTCCATTTGAAATCTACAGAAAATAAAAAGACACCACAAAAGTTTGTTGTTTTCTGTTGATCTCCACTACTAGGTAATGACAAGTCCTTATTTACAGTTACGATTTGGATATGCTCAAGCAGTGTATCCCCAGAGAACTATCTATAATATCCAATTTATATATCAGGTAGTAACAACAGTAAAACCACATTCGACGCAACCATTCCCGAGGATAAAAAGTCCGTCGGGAGAGAATTTGAAGAGAAATAACGATAGAACTGGCAACGAAAAGTTGTAGGCAACACGTGCTACTGCTGCTCCTCGATTCATCAAAAAGCCTCTACTTCGTCCCTGGCATGTCCTCCTCGGTTTTCCAAACTACGTCCTCAAGGCCAGTTGACAGGCTCTTGTAGAACTGCATAACGAAGTTCCACAAGTTCGGATGAGAAAATGAGCAGGTAAGACATACTATATCAAGAGCGCTCTTAGTAATTTTGATGGATCATGTAATAATGTCCAGCTCAGAGGTATTCTTTTAGTGGTAGCAACCAGATTTAGATGATGAAATTTGAACTAGATTTCACGTGTTCCTTACGAAGTCAATTTGAGGTTTCCATCATCTGTGATAGCTAGTTTCTCATATACAACCAACCTCTTTTCGAATATACTTAGCTCTAATACATGAATGATATAAGAGAAAAGCCAAATTTCCTATTATTTCAAGACAAAATCTTATGAAAATCAGTTTTACCGTGCAACTGGTCTGCAGTTTATGCATATTTGAACTAGTATTAGTTGTTTCATTAAAACATATTAATTTATTGGTATTAGTTGTTCCATTCAAAAGTGTTAGTTGTATGGCAAAACTGTTTTCCATAAGACCAACTCTTATTTCAAATGATGATGAGAGTTATTGTACCTTGTGGAATTCCAAAGTATCGCCCTTTGCCTTTCTCACCTCGACCATGTGCAGAGAAGGGGCAACTTGAAAAACCTGATTCAAGCATACAATAGAGATAAACTATTATGGAAATATATAAAACACATCGAATGTTAGGTTCAAGGATGAAGTGCCATCTTGAAGGAGAATATCAACATTTCTAAGACTAATATACCTCAGTTGAAACATTGAGGTTCCCTTTTCTTCCAGCTTTCGAGTTTTCAAGCCTCATCTAAGACCCAAAAGAAGTGTTATTGTATATTACAACGAAAGGATCTCTTAACACAATGAAACAAGTGTGCAGAAAATTAATTAATACCTTGTAATCCTTCTTGCGAACATCAAACCCCAGAGGTTTTGCAGCTTCTTCGATTTTGCTAATTATCTCCTTAGCTGAGGATTTTGATGTGAACCTTGTTTCTCTCTTGAATCCCTACTTAAACAAATGAATAAAGAAAGTGTGAAAAGGTGCAATTTCTTATAAGAACTTGAGCATTTACAATCTCATCTAAATGGTAACATCTGAAATCAGCCACTCATAAATTTTTAAGGAAGATTAGCATTCAGTACAATATAAATGTTCTTTCCAACAATTGATCATTAGTTGTTTAACGTCTATCTAGCTGTTCCGAACATTTGTTACACGTTTCATATTTTATCATTTATAATATGGATTTGGAATAATTGCACCTAATATCATGTAACCCTAATCTTAAGCCTTTTGCTACATCTTTGGTCATTGATCAATTTGCTCGAATACTTTGCTTTCATCACATTATCATTAGTTAAATGGCAGAAGAGAAAGGAGAATACAAACCTGTTCTACATCAAATAGATTCCCAAGATTGAGACCTCTCGACATAGATATCAACTCAAAGGCATTCATTGCAGCTGGCTGCTCCTCCTTTTTTTCTGTTACATGATGTTCCTGCACATGAGAAATTTTCTATGAGATTTTCCTGCAGCTCAAATGCATTTTTAAACGGTAGTTGTTTTACTAAACGATATTACTCGATCAGTATTAGTTATTTTCTTTGAATAATATTAGTTATGGTGTGCCCGAGTGTAACTCTTTCCTGCACCTGAAAATGCAGAAACCGAGAAATCTATTTGGTAACTAGACACACCTCAGAATCCTTGAAAACAGCTTCCACATCATCCAAATTCGTATCTTCTATCTCATAAAATACTGATGGTTTGTAGTCCTTCTTAAACCACTCATCCTCGAGAATTTCAGGGATTGTAATGCGCTGCAAATATGCATAAGTCATAAGGAAAAAATTATGACATTTAAGTATGTATATAAAATTTTAAAATATTTATTGAAGAATAAGATGATCCTAATAGCTTACTTTCTCGGGGTTTGGTTCCAGGATTCTTGTAATCAATTTCATGGCACCAAAAGAAAGCCAAGGAGGGCAAGTAAATTCAGCAGAAGATATCTGGACACGGCACGACATTAGTGAAACAATTGAAGAGATGTATACAAGATAACTGAGAAACAATTTATCAGAAAACTGGCAAATGCTCACTTTTTTATACAGATTCATAAGATTAGAATCATCAAAAGGCAAGTAACCTGCAAGCAATACAAAGAGAATGACTCCACATGACCACAAATCAGCCATTGCTCCATTGTAGCCTCGATCATTAAGGACCTAACCAGATTTTAATCTTGTCCATCAAACTGTAGAAGTAAAAGAAAGAGAGGTGCACAATTAATAATTGTACCTCAGGAGCAACGTAGTTAGGGGTTCCACAGGTCGTATGCAGCAAACCATCATCCTGCCAAAATAGAATTTTATGATTCTTGAAAATGTAAAATGGCGAATAGTTGTTGAATAGAGTTTAGATACAGTTCATTTAAAGTTGCATGTATATTTTTTGATTATGAAATGAAGAAGCAGCAAATATCATCTAGTTGCAGCTTTTTTGAAAATATTGCCCAAAAATCCATATATTGGAAATCTATAGGACATTGGTAGACAAATATTATTTATTTCTAGATGAAATTCCATAGTTGAACATTTCATGATATTCAAGTAAATATTATAATAGGATATGGGTTGCCACCTTCAAATGTGCATAGTGTTACTTAATGAACAACTTGACCACATTTCCGTACACATGTTAGAATAATTTACTGAAATATGCTGGATAATATCTCAAGTGAACTTTGGACATGGCATTACAAGGTTTAATGTTTTATCCTAGATGGCAATTTTGCTGAATCGGACAAGACAGGTCTTGAGTTATAAACTTGCAAGTAAAGAAGGATCTTGAGAGAGAGAGAAAAAAGGCATGTCTCACAAGAAACTGAAATTTGGAGTACATAAATACAGAAAAATAACAGAACCTAGAATTTTATTAAAAACATGCAGTTCAAGATCTCATATAAAATTAACGCAAAGTCTTACGTAACCCAGTTTTACCATGTCATTGGTTTGCATTTTTTGTGTATTTTTGAACGGTGTAAGTTGTTTCAGTAAAAGTTACTAATTTGATAGTATTAGTTATTTCATTAAAAAGTGCAAGTTGCTTTACTATAAAGTGATAGTTGTTAATCACGTGAATCAGCTGAACGATAAAACTGTTTTGCATAAGACCAACTCTGAAATTAAAGGTCCAGTCTACTCTTAATTCTAGGAGGTTCACACTTGGAAAGTTCAAACAAGCTCTAAATAAACACTTAATCTAACACAAGGAGGTCTAATTTTATCCAAAGTTGATTTAGGGAAGGATTTCAAATGATTCCATTTGAAGTAGATTAAAATCCATCATAGAATGAGCTCATTTAAACATCTACGAATTGAATTTCTTTTATTCAACTCCAGATCCTTCGATCCAAATGCAAACTAATGAAGTTGTGTGTGTGAAAACCATCGAAACACATGAACAAAGTAAAGCATGACATTTTTTTATTGGTGATCGCTAATCAGAAATGGATTTACCCGGACTTGCTGGGACAGAGCACTTAATCCAAAGTCCGAAACTTTGAGGTTTCCAGCAGCATCAAGAAGTAAGTTTTCAGGCTGCATCAGTAAAAAGAGAGGACAAGCATAAGCCAGATAATCTAACACAAATATTTTCTAAAGGCACATTCTGAGGGCAAATTAACTACCTTCAGATCTCTGTGGAAGACCCCTCTACTATGACAATAATCGACAGCATTAATAAGTTGCTGAAAATATCTTCTTGCATCGTCTTCTTTCATCCTTCCATGATTTACCTTCACAGTCACAATTATGGAACGGTAAGTGCCAGTGACTTCACAGCTTAAACCAGATGATAATCCATTCTATATCATGCTAAAGTAAGATAAGTTGTCCAAACATATGAAGTTCTCATCATACGATTTTGTCAAAGAGCTCTCCCCCGGTGACGAACTCTAAAACGATATATATCTTTGTCTTGCTGCCCATCACCTTAAGAATGATAAAAACATAACAAATGTTTCAGTAAAGAAAACTTAAGAATTGGAACCTTCAACATAATCATGATGAGAGAGAGACCTCATATATACAAACAACATTGGGATGTTTAATCAGTTTCATTGTTGCTATCTCCCTCTTAATCTGTAAATTTTGTACAAGGGGTGTTAGAGCTCAACATAATCTGATATATAGGATAGAATTAATAGTGCTTTATCAAGGTGTGAAAAGATGAATTGACCTGCTCAGCCATTTTATGCTTTAGGACAGCATTCTTGTCAAGAATCTTGATAGCCACTGATTCTCCAGTCTCAGAATTTCTAGCAAATTTCACTTTGGCAAATGTTCCTTCACCGATTGTCCTTCCAACCTCATATTTCCCGATTCTACGTTTAATTTTGGGTTGACTCATTCGCGACTTATAATCCAGTGAGCAGGCGTTGCACTCAGCAATCGTGGTCTTCAGCAACAATTTCCTGAGCAACAGCAGTTTAGCATCTTCAGGCCTTTCAAATACAATGAAAATCTAAAATCCAAAAAATATGAGCTCATATTTATAGACATATAAAACAATTAAATGTCTTCAATGGAGATCATGGGAAAAGGATTTATTGTTCTTATGATGATGAACATCGTGAGATGCTTATGTTTTGACTCTGGAAGAAGGTTTATGAGTGTATAAACTCAACTGACATTAAACAAGTTGTATATATAGTTTATTTAAGAAAGCAGAAACGTAAATGAAAATGACTTTGACTTGACTGCATACACCAATTAATAACTAAACAACGTGATCTAGTGAAATAGTAAAATAATAATCACCAAAACCATTAAACAGATCATGACCACAAAACACAGAGAGAGAGAGAGAGAGAGAGAGAGAATCCAGCACTAAATACGAACCACAAAAACAGGATCTACAGTGAACATTTTCTACAGTAAATCAATCCAAATTCAGCTTAATGATCACTCTAAACCCCAAATCCACCAATCTAAGAAAACCCAATCAAACCATAATATTAACGAATTCAGAACAATCAAGAAAACCCCAGAACAGAACTTATAAATTTTACTCAAAACAAATCACTCAAATGCAGAGTTGGCAAACATACAAACAGAAAAGCAGAGCAAGCAGGAGATGCAAGATAAAGGGGCTTAAAGATCGATCGATCAATCAGAAAACAAATGGAAAAGAAAGGAGAAATCAAGATTCACCTCTGCCACTAATTAATAAGTAGCAGTGGTAAGCTGCGAATATATTTTGGAACAGTTTGATGGAAGCCGAATATTTGTTGGAGAATTGAATTTCAATTCCAATAATTGTGTGGCAATAATTAATTATTATAATTATAGGGAATATTTATAATTGTGATGAGAAGTTGATACACGTTTTGTACGCGGTGGGATGGGGCGAGGGTCCGACACCATGCGACAATACACTATAGTACGAAAGCAGGATCACGTTACCAGCTCAATGTACTGTGTATCATGATAAGATAGTAAGTAGGAAGTGGATAATAGTATACGTATATAATAACAAAAATAATACTTCCTCTATAAATTAATACAACGGGATGATACATTTTTTTTAAATATAAATTTTATATATAAAATAGTGGTATATATATAAATATTTCATCCATCCAAATATTACGTTCATAGTTGTTCTGAATACGCGTATAAAAAAAAAAGAGTATGTGGATATAAAGTTAAATTCTAAAATAAAAAAAATATATTTTATTGATTTTTGTGAGTATAAAAAGTTTTGATTTTTAAGTATGTGAAAGTAAAGTTGGAACGTTCAAATAGTGTAAGTTTAAAAATAGTCATTGGACGGAGAGAATAAAGTAAATTTGAAAATAGTCGTTAAAATAAAGTAAGTTTGAAAATAGTCATGGTACACGTATAAGTTTGTGAGTGTGCATGTAAATCAATATTTCTTTTTTTAGTAGTGTGCAAATTTATATGAGGCGTTCAAATAAGAAAAATGTGCAAATTCTTGTGGTACAGAGAGAGTAAGTCTGATTATATTAAAAAGTTGAGATTGATTATAGTGAAAATTAATAATAGTATAAACTTGTCTGTATAATTAATCCTAACTTTTCAGTATACCCACACTTTTCATTTCAATATAAATAATTTTAACTATTGAATGAATGTGTCGTGCACCAATTCCCCATGAGATCTTTGCTATCATTATATTTATGAATATGCATATATATTAATATTTTTTTAGAGTGCACAAATAATATTGAGATGGTTTAATAAGATAAATACGCAATTAATTTTTAAAGGAATGGATTATCACCTGTTTCATGGACGGTTCTACGTTCAATACTCCTTCCGTCCCAATTTTTTTTCCCATTTTTCCATTTTGGTACGTCCCAACTCTTTTTTTCTACATTAAAAAAAAATTTACACTCACAAAAGTCAATAGAATATACTTTTAATATTTTATTAATTAACTTCATACTCACATGCTCTATTTTTTTCTTAATCTGTATGCCCAGATTTTTTGGAAAAAAGACCTGGAACGGAGGGAGAATATCTTTTACTTCTTGAATATTTAACACGTCTAGTGAAAAATGATATGGATAATATGATTTCCTCCGTTAGATGTGTCATTGGTTTTTTTTTTTTTCAATATACATGCCAATTATTTATAGTGGAGAATAAAAAGTGATGCACATGATATGATGTGCTCCTTTTAGAGGTGTCCTTATGGAGGAATCAAAAAATTCATAAGCATACCATATAAATTTTTAAAAAAAGTAAAAAAAAAATGAGTATAATAAACAAAATATGGATACCAGCTTTGAACTAGAAAACAAATAACATTTGAAAATTGCAAACAATTTTTTTTCTAAAAATATTTTTCTATATTGGGCTTCCATACTTTCAAAATGGATCAAATTGGAGTCATTGCTTTATTTTAAAAAAAAAGGCGTCTCTTTATATAGGCAATCATTTTGGTTGATTAGAATTACTAAGATTACAGTGTGTGTTTGGAATGATTCTATTATAACTTTAATTTTCAAAAATTTAAAGAGTCTATTATAGTTCAACTATTTGAAAACTATAACTTTCATTTCATACAATTTTTATTCCTTACAATTACAGCAAACGTCCATAAATTATCTTATAAGCAGGTAGAGAAGATGATATATTTCACATTATTCCTTCTAGGCTCTGAAATCCATCATCAATATTCACTACTCACATTGTAAACGAAATTATCAAACCCATTCTCAAGATAAAATCAGTTGGTCTAAGTAATTTTGATTTGTTAAGAAAGAACAGAACTGAGAAGGGAATTTTGACTGTCACATTTACCTTATTTAATGTTAGAAAATGGTGAGTGTGTATGAGAAGATGAAAGTGTTGACACGGACTTAGAAACACAAAGTCGAGGCACGAGTTTCACTCGCTCTCTGTAAGACGTTATTGCCCCCGTACACTGGTGCAATACGGATCGTAGACAACTGTCCCCAAGATACAACGACTTTAGAACTTCGGATTGTTGCACTACAAATCAGAAGTTATCGACGAATCGCAAATAGGTATCCGGAACTCCCGACACGACTCTAATGCACACTTAGAATGCTTGAATGCTTTAAGAGAGGAGAAGGCTTATTTTGGTTGTGAATGAATACTGGAATGAACACTGAGGTCTTATTTATAATAATTGAAGAGATGTGGTGCCTTTTGGTGAAGGGCTGCATCTTTTCCAACCTTTGATCCTGAGCCCTTAGATCACACCTCTTGATTTTCAAGGGCTCTGATCGCACCTGTTGGTTGTACCCTTAACCTGATCCGCGCATATCTGACTCGGGTTCGAACCCCACTGGGCGCGCGTCCATTCTGACTTCCAGACGGGCGATCCGGGTCCGACCCGTACTAGCCGAACCGAACCCGACCCGGACCATCCGAACCGTACCGACGCGATGGTGCACGGGGTCCGACCCGTACCAGCCGAACCGAACCCGACCCGGACCATCCGATCCGTACCGACGTGATGGTCCGTGCACCCACGTACTGAGCCTTGATCGAGCCGCGCCCAATCCGTTCCAAAAATTAAAGGCTCCCCAGCTCCTCACGACGACGCGTAAGTGCAAAGTGCGCCTCTAAAGCGCCCAATGCGACTATGTGCGACGTGCGCGTGCCCGAGCCCGAGCCCGTGCGGGTGCGGGTGTAGCATGAGGGTCTTTGGGTTAGCCCTTCGGGCTAACCTTAAGGCACCAACATGTATACCATAGAATATTATTAATTCTATTGTACACAAGTCTACATATAAGGGACTCCAAATCCTTCACATTTTCCTATGTGGGACAAAGGATTATTTCCATATTTTCTCCCTTATTTTCTCTCTTCAACATGTTTAAGTTGCTAACTTCATGTATTAATATCTCATTCACCCGAAATTGGTTTTGAGTAAATTAATATTTCAAATTCATCTACTCCGAACGTAGATTAATATTTTGCAACTTAATTCCATTTTTCACCAATGGAATATCACATTAAAATTGGTCAAACTTGGGTCAACCACCCATATTCCAAACCAATTTCCAACAATCCCCCACATGAATGATATTAATGCATGTGACTACTTAAGGAAGCTCCGACGAACCGTTACTGCATCGGGATAGGTAGCGACTGGCTTTGAACCTTCCCAAGTAAGATGCCATCGGATTTACTCGCCACTCAGTGAACATGATGTCTTGAACTGGTCGGCTTTTTGTGTAAACCAAGACAATGACATTTACACAGCAACAACTCTAATACCCTTTGGTTCTCACGTTGTTGTCCATTTTGGCCCTGGACCATATCTTGGATTCATAAGCGTGTACTGAGTTCATCAGTTTAGAAGCGGACCCACTTCAACGCTTATATAGGTGATCTCCTATCAAGAGTAACCTGTATTACTCCACCCTTGGGATATAAGAATCATTAAAAGCTGTTAAGCTTATCCTTACCACACGTCAGCAGGATTTTATGCTCCTAAAGGCAAGTCAGGATGCAATTTTGCACTTGAGCGGGTTCGAGAATGAGCTGAGAATGATTTTCAAGTGCATTCTTGAGTGCTTCATAACTTAGTTGTCTCATTGAACCAAGTTCTTGGGATCCTCCAGTCATCATGGTTGAGTTACAGCTATGAACACTCTTTTAATGTGTGGGTTTTAGCCCCATTCCCCGTACCGCGGTACACATTTGATCTCTATTTATGCCTTTGGTTAGCGGATCCACGATATTTTCTTTTGACTTCACGTAGTTAATGGAGATTACTCCACTTGAGATCAAATGTCTAACGGTATTGTGTCTCCTTCGAATGTGTCGAGATTTACCGTTGTACATGTGACTTTGTGCCCTCCCAATAGCAGACATGCTATCACAATGTATCATTACGGGAGGCACCGGTTTAGTCCAGTAAGGAATATCCTCTAAGAAATACCGAAGCCATTCTGCTTCCTCACAAGCTTTGTCCAAAGCTATAAACTCCGATTCCATTGTGGAACGAGCTATACAAGTTTGTTTGGAGGATTTCCAAGACACTGCTCCTCCACCGATAGTAAATACATACCCACTGGTGGATTTGGAGTCTTTTGAATCTGATATCCAATTCGCATCAGCATATCCTTCCAATACTGCTGGATATTTTGTATACAAGATTCCAAAACTTAGCGTATGTTTTAAATACATAAGTACTCTTATCAGAGCTGTCCAATGAATCTTGCTGGGGTTACTTGTGAACCTACTAAGTTTACTTACTGAATATGCTATATCAGGTCGAGTACAATTCATCAAGTACATTAGACTTCCGATGATTCTTGCATACTTCAGTTGATCCACTGGGTCTCCTCGGTTTTTTGCTAAGTGTTGACTGACATCCACAGGGTTATTAGCCGGGGGATAGTCAAACACATCAAATTTCTTAAGTACATTCTCAACATAATGAGATTGTGTTAAGACAATTCCATCCGAGGTTCTAGAAATCTTCATTCCTAGAATTACATCAGCAAGACCCATGTCTTTCATGTCGAAGTTTTTCTTCAACATGTTCTTAGTATTCACGATTATGTCATGATTACTCCCCATTATTAGCATGTCATCCACGTATAGACATACTATCCACGTATTCCTTTTGAGTGCCTTTAATGTAAACACACTTATCACACTCATTGGTTTTGAAACCATTTGATAACATTACATTATCAAATTTCGCATGCCATTGGAGAGGTGCTTGTTTGAGTCCATATAAGGACTTTACAAGTATGCACACTTTCTTCTCCTGTCCAGGTACAACAAACCCTTCAGGTTGTTCCATGTATATTTCTTCATCCAATTCCCCATTCAGGAATGCTGTTTTCACATCCATTTGATGAATCTCGAGATCATGCAGTGCTGCTATAGCAATGAGAACTCTAATGGATGTAATTCTTGTAACAGGAGAATATGTATCAAAGAAATCATATCCCTCCTTTTGTTTGAACCCTTTTGCCACTAGACGAGCCTTATACTTGTCAATTGATCCATCTGCTTTATACTTCCTTTTTAGGATCCACTTGCATCCCAACGGTTTACAACCTGGAGGAAGATCAACCAACTCCCAAGTATGGTTGTGCATGATGGACTCAATTTCACTATTTATAGCCTCTTTCCAGAGAGGTGCATCTGGACTGGACAATGCCTCTTGAATTGTCCTGGGTTCATTTTCCATCATATATGAAAGAAAATCTGGTCCAAATGATTTTTCTTTTCTTGCTCGTTTACTGCGTCTTGGTTCCTCATCAACCTTAGGTTCTTTGTCAACCTCAGGTGAACCATTAGCAGTTTCATAAGTTCTCTTACGTGAACTTAATTCTTCCCTATTCTTCTTAGGGAATATGTCTTCAAAGAACACAGCGTTTCTTGACTCAATAGTCATTCTTGCGTTCATTTCAGAAACGTCAGATTTATGCACCAAAAATCGATATGCACTACTATTGTGAGCATATCCAATGAAAATACAATCAACAGTTTTGGGCCCTATTTTCACTTGTTTTGGCTTAGGTACTTCAACCTTAGCTAGGCACCCCCACACTTTGAGGTAATTGTAGGAAGGCTTTCTTCCTTTCCACAACTCGTATGGAGTTTTATCCCTCTTCTTGTGTGGTAATTTATTAAGAATGTGGTTAGCTGATAGTATTGCTTCCCCCCACATGTTTTGGGGTAGGCCTGAGCTAATCAACATAACATTCATCACCTCTTTTAGAGTTCTATTTTTGCGTTCTGCAACGCCGTTTGATTGAGGTGAGTATGGAGCAGTAGTTTGATGAATAATGCCATTTTGTGCACAAAATTCTTCAAACGGAGCAACATATTCTCCACCTCTATCACTTCGAATCCTTTTGATTCTTTTGCTAAGTTGATTCTCAACCTCATTCTTATAATTTCTGAAAGCTTCAATAGCTTCATCTTTGTTCTTCAAAAGATACACATAACAATATCTTGTGCAATCATCGATAAATGTTATGAAGTAATTTTTACCACCTCTAGTTGGTGCAAACTTCAAATCACATATGTCAGTGTGAATAAGTTCTAGAGGTATAGTACTTCTTTCCACAGAATGGAATGGTGCTTTAGCCAATTTTGCCTCAACACAGATCTCACACTTTTGTGAATCCACTTCCATTGCAGGGAGTAAATCTAAGTACACCAAGTGTCGTAGTGTATTTTGATTTACATGTCCTAATCTACCATGCCATAAATTAGAACACTCAGACAAGTAATTAATACTACTTTCATTAATATTGCGCTTAATGTCGCGCTTTACAGTTAGTACATTCATTTTGAAGAGGCCCTTTTCAAGGTAACCTTTTCCAATAAATAGACCACCTTTGGTCAGTACAAATTTATCAGCTTCAAATACTAACTTAAATCCGGCTTTGTTCAACAAGGAACCGGAGACTAAGTTCGTGCGAATATCGGGGACATGCAGCACATCCACAAGAGTTAGTTCTTTTCCCGAGGTCATCTTCAGCACCACCTTTCCCAATCCAACTACGTTTGATGTTGCGGAGTTGCCCATGAAGAGCTTTCTTCCATTGATTGGTTGATAGGTGGAGAATAGATGTTTGTCTGAACAGATGTGACGGGTAGCCCCTGTGTCAACCCACCACTCCCTCGGATTATCTATCAAATTTGCCTCAAACACGACTGCAGATAGATCAAGTTCAGACATTCCTTCATTCAGGGCTTTGTGCTCGGCAAGATTGGCCTGATTCTGATGCTGCTTCTGATCGGCCTTCTTTGGATGTCGACATTCATTTGATTTGTGTCCGGGCTTATCACAGTTATAACAGTTACCTTTAAACCGTTTGTTTGCAGGTTTCTGTTGTTTGCCAGCACGTTTCCTCTTTTTGCCCTTCCCGGACTCAGCCAAATTCACACGTGCCTCTCCATTTTTCTTGTCGCTCTTGACTTCAGATTTTCAGTTGTCTTCCTCAATCCTTAGTCTCACGATCAAGTCCTCAAGGCCCATATCTTTACGTTTGTGCTTGAGGTAGTTCTTGAAATCCTTCCAAAGAGGCGGTAGCTTCTCTATCAAGGCAGCTACTTGAAAGGATTCTGAAAGTTGCATTCCCTCAGCATGAATCTCATGGATTATCAACTGCAACTCTCGAACTTATTCTATGACCATTTTTGAATCGATCATCTTGAAGTCGAGGAACCGTCCGACAATGAATTTCTTTGTGCCGGCATCCTCCGTTTTGTACTTCTTGTCTAAAGACCCCCACAATTCCTTGGCGGTATTGAAGGTTGCATAGACAGAATACATGGTATCGTCTAAACCATTTAAGATATAGTTTCGGCATAGGAAATCACTGTGATTCCATGCATCTCGAGCATTCAACCGGTCTTGGTCGTCGCTCCCCTCCTCCACAGTAGGAGGATCTTCCCTCAAGAATCGAGAGAGATTGAGAGTAGTTAGGTAGAACAGCATCTTAGATTGCCATCTCTTGAAATCAGTACCGACAAACTTGGCCGATTTCTCCGAGTGAGCAGGAGGAAGGGTAGGAGTTGATGAAGTAGACATCTTCGAATACACGAAATAACGTCTTACGATTGTTAGAAAATGGTGAGTGTGTATGGGAAGATGAAAGTGTTGACACGGACTTAGAAACACAAAGTCGAGGCACGAGTTTCACTCGCTCTCCGTAAGACGTTATTGCCCCCGTACACTGGTGCAATACTAATCGTAGACAACCGTCCCCAAGAATCAACGACTTTAGAACTTCGGATTGTTGCACTACAAATCAGAAGTTATCGGCGAATCGCAAATAGGTATCCGGAACTCCCGACACGACTCTAATGCACACTTAGAATGCTTGAATGCTTTAAGAGAGGAGAAGGCTTATTTTGGTTGTGAATGAATACTGGAATGAACACTGAGGTCTTATTTATAATAATTGAAGAGATGTGGTGCCTTTTGGTGAAGGGCTGCATCTTTTCCAACCTTTGATCCTGAGCCCTTAGATCACACCTCTTGATTTTCAAGGGCTCTGATCGCACCTGTTGGCTGCACCCTTAACCTGATCCTCGCATGTCTGACTCGGGTTCAAACCCCACTGGGCGCGCGTCCATTCTGACTTCCAGACGGGCGATCCGGGTCCGACCCGTACTAGCCGAACCGAACCCGACCCGAACCATCCGAACTGTACCGACACGATGGTGCACGGGGTCCGACCCGTACCAGCCAAACCGAACCTGACCCGGACCATCCGATCCGTACCGACGCGATGGTCTAAAGTGCAAAGTGCGTCTCTAAAGCGCCCAATGCGACTATGTGCGACGTGCGCGTGCCCGAGCCCGAGCCCATGCGGGTGCGGGTGTAGCATGAGGGTCTTTGGGTTAGCCCTTCGGGCTAACCTTAAGGCACCAACATGTATACCATAGAATATTATTAATTCTATTGTACACAAATCTACATATAAGGGACTCCAAATCCTTCACATTTTCCTATGTGGGACAAAGGATTATTTCCATATTTTCTCCCTTATTTTCTCTCTTCAACATGTTTAAGTTGCTAACTTCATGTATTAATATCTCATTCACCCGAAATTGGTTTTGAGCAAATTAATATTTCAAATTCATCTACTCCGAACGTAGATTAATATTTTGCAACTTAATTCCATTTTTCACCAATGAAATATCACATTAAAATTGGTCAAACTTGGGTCAACCACCCATATTCCAAACCAATTTCCAACATTTAAAATATCACAATTTAATGATATTTTTAGTTAATAGTTAAAACTAGAAAGAGAGTGTATGCAAGTGCAATTCCTTATGCTGTCGTGCATCAACTATTGCCGTTTTCTAGAGTTAGGAGGTGAAATCGTTATTGGTGGTTATTTTCAAGTAATACATTTTGAGAGAGAATAATTTTCTAAGTACATAAAGTATTACCTATTTACGTTTAAAAAAAGTATATGGATTGCACCCAATCACTAGAACGTAATATTTCGTGTACCAAGAAACATTGCTCCATATGCTAAAACGTATTAGCAATTCATTTTACAATTTCTATGAGTTTAGTTAGATCACAAATTAAATTTTCTAAAATAAAAAAGGCAAATTTGTCGATTACAACATACAATTATTAATTTGAATCACTAGTTTGTCGTCGACGAACATTTAATTTCAATTGTTGATCTCAAACTCTAATTTAATCTTAATCATTTGGTTTTAAAAAGTAAATTAATATATCATAAGCTGCAAATTTTTTCAAAATTTCTAAGCATAATTGAAATTGGAACAAAATGATCTCCTTTGATTAGCCTAAAAAGTGTCCATCATTTTGAATAAAAACAAAGAAATCGAATGTATCAATTAATAAATAAAAATGATATCATATAAAAGAAAAGAAAGAAGTGGTACGAAGCTATAACCAAGAATTTAAGGGTTGACAAAACAGGAAAAGTAGTACCAACATATGCATCTTAAACCCAATAGAGATAAGGGTAGGAATACAAACAAAAAGAACATGAAACAAGCGAAAAAAAAAAAGGGAAAATTGCCTCTAAAATATTAAGTTTACACAAATTTTGCTCTAAGCTTATTACTCTCCACCCAATTACCCTCCACCCATTTTCCTAGTTTTCTAGATTTTGACCCACCCCCAACTCATTAACCACCCACCATCATCCTATACACCATGCCTTTCCCCACCCACCTTGCTGGAACGAAAGTCAAATCCTATCCTCATCCAAAAATTTTGTCTTACCTTGTCCCTAAGTAATCACACACGTATACCACCTCCACACTCCATTCCTCCACATGGAAAAAAGAACCACACCTAACAATTTTTATATTTATTATTATTTTTTCTTTTAGTTATAAAAATACGAGATATACATAAGTTCAAAAAAAAAAAAAAATTCAAACGTACGTTACTAAAGTTCAATCTATTTTTATGTTAAAGTTTGATTATAAATTTATTACAACAATTTCTCTTTCTCTCTCTCCTCTCTCATTTACTCCCTCTCTCTCTCTTGTCAATCAAATCTGTCTTCAATCAATTCAACCATCATAATTATTTTTTCTTTTCTTTTTTCTTAGTTTATATACATTTTTTATATTATTTACAATTTTAATTTTAAATTTAAAATATTATTATTTGAATTCATTTTTCCCCTTTTAATTTTTTTTATTTTAAATATACTTAATGTTATACTAATTTTTTTTTATGAATTCAAATGTTAATTATTTTTTAGTTTAGATCTTTTAAGTTGATTTTATGAAATATTCATAAGTTCCAAAATAAAATTAAAAGTTCAAATGATTGTAAATACAGTTCAAAATATTTGATTGATAAAGTTCAATTATAAGTGTGTTCCAATTATTTTTATTTGTTTTGTAATATAAGGTAAAAATTATTTGAATATATTATTTCTCTCCTTTTATAACTATTTTAAACTTTCAATACTTAATGTTATACTAACATTTTTTTAATTTTGGATGAAATATTTGTATTCAATTTTCTATTATTTTTTTTAATAAAATTCTTGAATATTTAACATTTTAATTCAAATTAACGGATCATTCATTTGTAGTGCAAAACCAAAATACGTAAAAGTTCATTTTTATAAATATAGTTCAAATCTATTGATTGTTAAAGTTCAATATAAGACATGTTCCAAATATTCTTATAGTCATTAATATAGAAAATTCTTAAGTAAAAAAATATATCAATTGAAAAAATATATATATAGGAAATTCATAAATGAAAAAAATAAACAATGTCCATATCAGAATTCGCATGCATATAAAAAAAATTCCCAATTAATATAATTAGGCCCAATAAACAATTAAAGAATGATGGGCCATTAAGAGGAAAAGGCCCAAAATGTGTAGGGTTTTCAGTATCAGAAGATTTTCTGTCAACAGGGCGAAAAAATCGCGATCAGAAAAATCGAGGCGCATAGCTACCGTTGTCACAGCCGATCATTCGACGGCGTTTGTTGGCTCGCCGTCGCCGCGCATCGCACGGGAATAGAGGCGCCATCACGCTCAGGCGATCAGTTGCCGTTCTTATTTTCCCCTGTCACCATCGCACAACTGTCGGCGTCGCAGCATCGTTGAGCACCAGAGGCGCGCCGCCTTTCGCCGAGCAGGCACCGTCACGTGGATAGCAGCGGCCGTCGCAGACCATAGGCCCACCGCCATCACATCGTTCACCACCGTCGCGGACCAGGGCCGGAGGTGCCCTCGTCGGAGGTCGTACCTCGCGGGACAGAGGGACGTCCCACCCAGGCTGCCGTCGTGAGATCATAGGATCATTAACCACGTCTTTAATCTCTCTTTTTCGCACTTCAAGCTTCTTTATTTGGGAGTTATATTAATTGAAAGAAACCACCATCAACAACCGCGCCGAAAACCTTCACCGCGCTCCTGTAAACAAACTCCCTCGCTGCCGGAATCGCGTTACCGTGTGCACTGCACCACTGTACCCGTCTGAAACTCGTCGCCGACTCTTTGAAAACCATCTCACGTCCGGTAGAGAGAGAGGTACACGAGGAAGAGAGAGAATGAGGGTTGAGTGGTTTTGAAGGGAGAGAAATAGAGTATTTATTTTGAGAGAGAGAGAGGACATAGGGGTAACCTACCCCATACCACCCCACTCCACCCCAACTCTTTCTACATAGGTGTACTTTAGGTAGTATAATTGTACTGTTGGTGGTTCAAAGTAATTATTTTTGTCAACGTGTTCTTAGGGTGAATCTTAAGGGCAAATTGTATCCTACAGTTTCTAACCCAAAAAAAAAAAATCGATAAAATGTCACTTTTAAAGTTGTATTTAGAAAAAAATAGTATCACTCAATATAATTATTTTTGTGAAAAATACCCCCACACGATCCTGTACAATCCTTCTGCGACTATTATGCAATATCTATGTGATCTTTTCAGTGGTATTTTTTTTTAAAAATATTGAATGATATTTTTTTAAATGCAACTTTAAAAGAAGCATTTTGGTCAATCTTCCAAGAACCAAGCTATCAAAAATCGAAGAAAACCCAAAATTGTTTGAATTTTCAATACTTTTATTCGATAACGAATCAGTGTATACACGTCCATTTAATTTATGAGAAAAGTGTGTGTCCTGAACAAGTTTAGTGAATGTTATAAGTTTAGAGTGGATTTGTGAATAGACTTAAAAAATATTTTTTTTTATTAGAAAAATAAATTTATTTTATGAAAAATTATTTTAGATAAGACCAAGTGTGTGTGAAGTGATCAGCTAAAACTAACCAATATTTGATTGTTGAATTCAGATGATCAGTTGGACGATTATCAAGTACAACTTAGTGTGGAATAATATAAGCTCTTGTTCGTACTGTAAAAATCTTTTTAAAAATAGCTAAGTCAAAATAGATTTGGTCACTTAATGTGAACTAAGATTAGATGGGTTTATATGCATAAAAATAGACGAGGACTATGACAGTTAGAATATAAAACAAAAAATAACACACACTTATAGTAGTTTCAAGACTCACTTCTATCTATCAAACCTTGAATTCAACTTCTCAAAGCGTCTAATAATCATATTGTACTCTTCAGCAATATCTTCCTAGACATCTCCATTAAAGACTTGGATATAGAAAGAATAAGTTCAGGATTGACTTTTAAGGCCAAAATTTTATCAGATGTCTTATCACCATCATCACCACTGGCATCAGTCTTTTTCTTCCTCTTATTCAGGTCAAATTCAAGAGCCTTTAGTTCAGAGAAAAGATGAGTAGTAGTGACCTTGGTGAGATCTTGCGTGTTCTTCAACATGATAACACTTGTATCTCATCTTTTAGGGAGATAATCCAGTCCAATTTGCTTGATTTGATCACTTGTAAGCCGATCCCTTGGGGTTGGAGCTGGTACTGGAACACCTGCAGGCACATGATAAGTAGCAGATGGATTCACTGTCAGGAATGTGATTGGCCTTTCATTAATGACCACGTACCTTTGGTCATGAATGACATAGAAATGTGCAAGAGCCATAAATTTCTGGTAACAATAGTTAGTCACAGAGAACCCCTAGTATTTTACGAGTTATAGTTCTCTTACAACAATCAAAATATCAACTCTTATCTATCTAAGCTTAAGATATTCTATTAAGCACAATCAAAATATCAACTCTTATCTATCTAAGCACCAAGGAAATTTATCTTGCAGAGTGCTTTGAATGCTTGAGAGTTGTGGTTAATTTCACAGCTTGAAAATTTCATGTAACATTGTTTGGATCAATGTCTTCTATATTTATAACCAAACTTGAAAATTATCCTTTGGAGAGATAGGTTCAAGACTTGCTAATTTTATGTAGGCAACAAAAGACTAAGATTGAAAATGTCCCTATCATCATGCTTGTTTGGTGAAAAGATCTTCTGATACTGTCTACCTACTTTTCTGCATATTTTTTCAGATGTTAGTGGTCATACATGAGGTTTCCTTCTCTCATTGGTTCTTTCCAACGACTAGTGAGACTTGACTTTTATTCCTCGTAGACTTGAAGTTATCTGAACATTATGTCTTTAATGAAGTATCTTCTTATTTGTCTTTATAACAATTTGACTTGCTCCGATCTGCAGTTACTTAACATAAATGCTAAGTCTTCCAAATCCAGTGGCATGTCACATCTCAGGTAGGAATGACAATTTGACTTGCTCCGATCTGCCCCAACCTGAACTCGTGTTGTATGGGTCACCCCACCGCGTGACCTGCAGTGGGGCAGGGCGTATATGGGTATCATAGTCGCCTGCCCCTACATGACCCACTCCATTTTGACTCGTTTATATTATTAAAACTTTAATATATAAAATATCTATGAAATATTATTTACCATTTATTAGTATTTATAGTATAAATTAGAACAAATCAATTTAATAAATATTTTTAGACCAATATATAAATAAAATGTGAACTATAATAATTGATATCAATATATTTAAAGGTAAAATTAATTTATAAACATATTATTAATATCATAAATTTATTTTTAATTCAAATCTTAGTTTTATTTTAAATATGTAAGAATATATTATATATTATTAATATATAAAAATAAAAGTCTCATTAAGAATGAGCGACCCGCTCCTCCCCGTGACCCACAGCGGGTCAACTCGACCTGGCACCTACGTAAAGTGGGATGGTCTGGATCTTTTAGTACCCGCTTTAACCTGCCACATTGTCATCCCTAATCTCAGGGGCCACTTAGTTAATCATGTCTGAACCTCAGGAACTACCGAAGACCTTTCTTGACTTACCTTAGAAGCAACCCATAGACACTATTAGTGGGACTATCTTTAGGCTGGTTCAGGACTCTTGACTTTAGTTGAGTTCTCCATCGACTGAATACATGTAAATAAAAATTTAAGACATATCATAAATCTAGTCTGACTATTATACCCCTGAATGTGCTTGAGGCAGTACATCTTTTCAAAAGTTTTGGGATTTAATTAAAACAAGCATTGTCACAATATTAGATTAATAGATGTTATATGGTAAATAAATTATTTTCACACTTTTTAGAATAAGTTCTTTGTAAATGCTATATGGTAAATAAAATTACAAAGGTATGTATTCACACAATTTTTTTGTCATATAAATATTAATGAATTTTTTAATTAATTTTTAATCTAAAATTACTCACTCCATTCTACAAGAATTTTTAATTTTTTTTTTACGTCCCACAATAACTTGCAGTCCAAAAAAATATATCCTTTCATAAACTCTACACTCATATATTTACATAGAATGTTAATAGTATTTTACTTTTTGGGCCCGCACTAACTAACATTTTTACTTTTACATAAAATTTACTAATTATCTCTCAAAAAACATCCTTCATTTTATTCTATTTTTTCCTTAATATGTATGTCTCTCGCTTGCAAGTTTTTGTTGGGCGGAGAAAGTACGTTACAAATATTTGGAGACAACAGTAGACAAAGGGTGCTCCTTCAATAAAGCAATTCATAATTTTCATGCAAAAGTTACTTATTGGGCGCGTGACCTACACTTGTTAGGTCGGATCAATTTGGTTCGAATGTGGAGCTTTGGAGTCACAATAACTCAGAGTCATGCAAAAATCGTAAGAACTTTTATCTATATAAAATATTAAAGTCATGTATATTAACCCATCATATTGTTTGAAATTAAATCGATAAAGTTATTGAAAATATTAGAAGATTAATTTAAAATTATAATTTCTACGTCTCATATGAATTTGAGCTCTATCAAAAAAGAGATCAATTTGCGTTCACAAATATACACATATTTATCTATATATAAGGATGCAAATGGCGATCGTCTAAGCACTTGGCGGCACTCGACCACCAACGACCAACCCAAATCAGCAAAAAAGGCAAAAACAACATTTAACAATATGCCTAAACGGTCTTGCCACCATCTTGACAAGATACAACTTTCACTTTCTTTCTTTTCTTTCAAATAATTTAAATTGGAAGATGCCTCTCAAAAAAATGTTCAACTTAAAAAACTAGACAAAAATAATTTCTCTTTCGATATGGAAGAAATAAATGTTGACATTGAATTTGAATGGGAAAAAAACAAAGAGATACACTTTTTCTCCTTAAATTGCAAAGAGTGACAAATGTGCAAAAATTAAAAAAATTACCTATATACCACTTAATTTGACATTAATATATTCATATTATGTATTTCACTAC
>JAPKLY010000073.1:1248761-1296085 GCA_026898435.1 Prunella vulgaris | reverse complement strand
TACCACTTAATTTGACATTAATATATTCATATTATGTATTTCACTACTTTTGTATAATGTCATTGTGACAATATTTAATATTTTATTGACTAGTTACGTTTTGTGAATAATATATTTAATTGTTAATTATGTTAAATTTATAATATATCCTATAACTTTAATCTTTGTTAGTATATTATTATAAAAGTTTAACACAAATACACAATTTTTTTTTTTTAATAAAAAAACACCGTTTAAATAGTCAAGGCGTTTGGCAGCATTCGACTACCCAACGGCTGCCAAGCATCATTTGCACCATTCCCAATAGCTACTGGATTTATTTAAGATAGCATCTAATTTGAAATAATCTTGTGAGAGACGACGTACGCCTATGCTAATCAATATCAGAAATGCATTAATTCAGGCAGCAACTTAGCAGCAATTGGAAGAATGGGGAAGCCTTGTCACTAACAATCTGTAGAATTCGGGGAAATCTAAAGACAAGCGGCGAAAACCTCAACAATATAACCTCCAGACAACAAAGTTCAACTCTTGAAACTCTTCAACATGTGTTTTAAAGATGTGGTGCCGAATTGGTTTGGTCAGAGGGGCCGATCATCTTTTCAGGGACATAACTGATTTCTTCTGGATCATCCTGAATTCCGTCCACATACCTCGAATAGAGCCCGAACATATCCAAATCGCACACTCTAAAAATTTGCTCTCTATTGACTTCAAGTCCCCTGACACAATTTTCAAAGTTTGCAAAGCCATCTGCAAGCAATCTGAACGACTAATCGCGGAAAGAAAATAATGGTCAGAAAAGGTTGTTCAATGAAACAAGCTACATATATATGCACATATAAAGTTCAAATTTTGTACGAGCAAATAAGTAGCACCACACATCATAAAGTTGTGCTTCGTTTCCCAGGTAGAATAAGAGAATAGTTTGTGTTTGGGGTAAAAAAGATTGAGATGAAAGAAAGAAAAAATGGGACCACATAATAGTTCCTCTTATCGCAGAGTAAGGGCATTGAAATTTCAACAAATTAACTATAAGAGACCAGCCAGTAGTAGGATGTTTAAATAAATGGAAAGAAATGACTTAGAATAACAAATGACAGAACATACATTTAATAATTCAATGGCGAGGATGGGCTTAAATACGTCCTGTTCAAAATGGCCATTGAATACCCCAAATCTAATACACTTCTTTTCGTCGATGACCTGGAAAGTAAAAGAGCATGAAAAAAAGCCTTCTAGCGTAGTGATATGACTTCTTTTCTCTCCATGAAATTTGTAACTACCTGAGTGCAAACCATTTTCAACTTCCCTTGAAATTTACAATTATTATCAAACAGTTAATAACAATCATAACTCATAAAATAATAAGGGATAATTACAGAACCTGCGGTTGAGGTTGGACCTATTTACCACAGTAAGGGGGAATCCCCAATAAAATGTGCAACTTACAAATACCTCCTAAGAGCATTGCTTCTGTTTTGCAAATTCTGCAATTGAGAAAGTTGACTGTTAGATAAAAACGCAAACCTTACAGGATGTATGTAATACCTCATGGGATTATTTGTGATTTCAACACTAAGTATGGTTTTCAGATAAATAGGTAAAACTTCAAAGATGGTTCTGTAATTTATCCCAATTAACGACACTGTCATTTTTCTACTAAATGAAATGAGGAAACACATTACCAGTAAATATGTTGATGGCCAATTAATTTCAGGAAGTTTGACTTCTTTAAAGCTGCGTATAAGAGATGATGTGAGAAAACTGACAGATACAAAGTACAAGTATTGGAGGAAAATCCCAGATTGAAAGTACCTTGTACGCCTTTTGATGCTTCCTTGTATCCGCGTGAGGAAATAAGCAATTGTACGTATGGAATCGCTTGTTTCAACAAAAGTATCATGTGCCTATCAACACAACATTGACAAGAAGGCAAATATTAACGTAAACATTTCGGAGCAGATACCATATAGAAACTCATGAAGATGTACATTTGCAATAAGAAAACTTGCTCTGAGCAAAGTTAACAGACAGGCGAACTTCAGAAAGAGAGATTTACCAGTGCTTCAAATTTGTTTTCAGCAGTCACAAAGGGCAACTTAGTTTCCTCACTCACTGCTGCGACAATCTTTACATCAAACCTGACAAGAGACAGTTTCTTAAGTAAAATGGAATAAAAAGGGGAACTTCACAATATAACAATAGGAACCAAACCCTTTAAAAAAAGGTTTAATTGCAAGAAAAAAAAAATCACCACCTTTTTTCAAATTGCAATTTAATCTTAACTTTTGAATTTTGATAAAATAAATTACCACAATTTTTTGCAATTTACACTTTACGCAACTTGTTTTTTTACCCAAAAGATGATGTGGATAAATAAATTCACAATTATCATCCCAATAAACATCCACATCATCAAATATCTAAAAATACAAATAAAATAATTAATATTATAATATAAACATAAATAAAAAAAATAAAAAAATTTTAAAAAATATTAACCATATTTTTAAAATTAAAAAGTTTGAATGTATTTCTAAAATAAAATAAAATTAAAAATAATAAATTGAAAATTTATCTAGAAAGTACGCACATATTTTATTATATTAAAATAAATAAGTAGATTATATATATATACACACATATATATTAACAAAATAAAATAAAAATATTTTTTACAAAAATAAATGAAATATTTAAAAAATTAAAATAAAATATTCAAAGTACAAAAATATATTTAAATTTATCTACAATAACTTTAAATCTAAAAGTAATACAATTAAAAATAATACACACATAATCTTAAAATTTTAAATTATACACCCTCGGTCGCCTAATAATCTTCACACCTTTTTTTAATTTTTTTTACCAATTCAAAAAAGTGTGAAATCTATCCCTAAATATTCTTCACATTTTTTCTTAAATTCTCACAAATAAAAAAAATTGTGAGGACTATTTCGGGACGGAGGAAGTAAAAGTTATATAATTTTAAATCATGAATTTTGTATGAGATTTTATAATTTTAAGAAATATAGATAATTTTTTAATTTAAAAAATAAAAAAATTATGTATATGAATATATATTTATATAAATTTAGAATTGATTTAAATAAATTATTTAATTTTTTAGTACTCCCTCTGTCCCGCAGGAATTTGCACACTTTCTTTATTTAGACGTCCCACACAAATTTGCACACTACTAAAAAAGGAAGCATTGATTTACGTGCACACTCACAAACCTTTACACATATTTACCCATATACCACTACTTTATATATAAAACTATTTTTTCTTAAAAAATGTGCCGTCCCGTAGGGTGCAAATTTCTACGGGACGGAGGGAGTATAATTTAATATATTTTATTTTTTAGAGAGAATATGTATAATTTTGAATTTATTTTCATATTTTATATTTTAAATTTATAAATTAATTTTATATTTTAAATTTTTTATTTTTTAGGTTAAATTATAATAAAATATTTTGATTTAAAAATTATAGTGAATATGTACATAGAAGTTGTTATAGAATTTATTAACTAATTGTTTATTTTTAAAAAAATTATCATGTTTATTAGTATTTAATGATGTGAATACTTATTAGGATAATAATCATGTATTTATTTGTACACATCAACTTTCGGGCAAGGCCCGCAAGGGGCAAATTGCCCGAAGTTTGAATTGCAAAAAAAAAAAGTAAAGTGGTGATTTATTTTGGCAATATCCAAAAGTTTAGATTAAATTGCAAATTTTCAAAAGGTTGTGATTTAATATGCAATTAAGCCTTTAAAAAAAGGAAACAGATATTTGAAGAACACAAGGTAGGCAATTGAACATTTGCAACACATTGAAGTATAGACCAAATAATGAACCAAAAGAAGTGGAAAAACAGGAACACAAGGCGAATGAAGCAATCAATTACCGGATACATGAGAGGGAGGGTGCATAAGACTAGGTCCGTAGCTTTCTCCACCTGAAATAAAAGACAATTATAAAATTGTTTTTTAAGTATTTTGGCAGCCTTCACGACTTGACTGCTATAGATACAGCGAATATTGAAAAAAAAAACTTACCATTATGGTAGAGCATCCAAATAAATCTTCTCCAATTGTCAAAGGTGTGCCATCTCTTATGATCGTATGATTACCAATTTTCATAATGTCCTTGAACTCAATAGTCTGAAACATATTTCAAAGGGAAACAAGTAGTGGAAAGCAGTTATCATCTTTATATTAGTGCTATAGCTTATGCAACATCAATAGCTAATCCAGTAATTTGTGATGTATTTTGGACAAAAACATGAAAATCAAAGGGGAAAAAGAAAAGGCAGTGAGATTCAGATTTCACCGAAAGAAGGATAGTTAATGGGATCAGTTAAAACCTTGGAATGTAGTGTCCCATTTAGCTGTTCCAATTTTGGTATCAATCTTGAGTTAATCTCTGTTGCAGCTGCAATGTGATATACCTGTTGCATAAGACAAACCAAAAGCAAAGGAACAGCTATACTTCTGGCAATTGTGATCAAACTGAAAAAAATTAGTCTTCTAGCAAGAAGCTTACAGTCAAAAATGTGCCAGTAGAAGATTGTGATCTGTTCACATGGTCATTTGGATGAACAAACATTTCACCACGCTTGTGGCCAAGAATTTCAGCAGCTCTATTAGCAATAACCTGTCAGATAAAATGTGCTCCCCTAATCCTAAATGGACAAACAAAGATAAACTAGATGAAGCATTGAAGAGTGATGCCTATTTATATTTCTAGACATGATGAAATTTTTATTTGTCATCACTAGCACCTATTAAAGTGATGGGAGGCAAGGCAACCTGAAAACAATGAAGGGTCAAAGAAACCCCAAGGCATTGTACCAACAATCATCTTTCCGCAATAAAAAAAAAACAATCCTGAACAAATTCTCTCCCTTTTTCCCTTGGAAAAGCTTGTTTGTTAACCTTTCCCCCATAAAAACAAACAAAACACAAAACAATAACAAAGAAGCAATATATTTCAAGTAGCAATAAGTTCGCAAATGCATCCCGTTAATCTTATACTGAGCATGAAAATAATTTTTACTTAACCAAGAAGCTTCTTAGAGCTGTCTAGGATGAATTAATAATGTCACATAAAACTCAAAGTTCTGAAGTAACTGAAACATGTGGCACCAGGGAAAACAATAAATTTTACTTGACCAGAAGGAGAAAGTTTAAGGACTAGTGAGTACCTCATTGGCATTCATGTTGCACTGAGTACCACTGCCAGTTAGCCAAACAATCATCGGAAAATGATCATTTAATTTTCCCTCGGCCACTTCCTGTGCAGCTTGCATAATTGCTTTCCCTATGGAAGGGTCAAGACCACACTCCATTTTTACCTGAAAAGTAAAATGCAATGAAAAACATTGAGATAATTGCTCCTCTTCGTTTGTTCTATCGTATTGGGTATTGTAATTGCGGGTCGACACAATGTATAGATTCTTGAACTATAAATAGAAGCAAGAAAAAACCGAAAGGATGCTACAGTAAATTAACCCAGTACATTTTATCTAGGAAGACATTGCTAAAAGTTAGCACTTTACCATTGCAGCACATTTCTTAAGAATCCCAAATGCACGTACAATTGGTGCAGGCATATTTCGCATACTTTCCCCCTTGAATGCATCCACGCTCCCCGAATATAATAAACGTTTAGTACCTTCAGGTATCCGTATCGTATCGTCATAAATGTGATAGATTTATGAGTCTGGGCACCCCATAATCGGCGCGTTCAGTCTCAAAGTTCTGTAACGATCTTTGAGTCTGGGAACCCCATAATCGGAGTGAATAAAAAAGGACGTAAGGTCAACTAAGGCCATTTTAATTTGAGTTGGGGGGATAAGGCAATATCATGAATACCAACTAGAGTATATAAAGAGGATGATGTAAACAGTTTGTAAGATCTTCTCCATACCATCCCTTTTGCACGGGTTGGGGGGGGGGATTAGGGCATCTAAACCAGCCAACATACTCCATCAAACATATTAAATAAATAAAATCAATCAAAGGCATTAATCAGTGATTATTACTTCACAGTAAGATAAAACGAAGATCAAACAAATTAAACACGCTGCTTCAGAAAGGGGAATGAAAGCAAGAAACGAAGAAAGTAAGGCACTGACTTGTCGTTGGGAACTTGAATGGGGCCAAAAGTGTCTCTTTCTTCTCTGAAGGATGAGGAGTACCATCTGAAGGTCACTCCAAAATACGTCGTTGCTTGTAATCGAGACGATACTCGACGGCTAAGCATGAGTGTCGCCATTGCCGGGTCAATGAAAGGCCGCAGCGATCGGAAAACTGAATTCAACTCACTCGCAGCCGAGAAGGAAACGATAATCCGAACAGTAGGGTAACGTCTGACTGGCCCGACCCGCTAGGAATTTTTTGGACCCGGGACCCGCCTGTCCCACCTTAATTTGAAGTTGGATCCGCCCCGCCTACCTGCCTATTTTTTATACATATTAAATATATTAGAAAAAATATTTTATATTTTTAATATAACATTAATATGCATTTAAATGATTTAAATAACAATAAATACACAAAATAGTTCATTTCAAATTTCAACATATTAAATCTAAATATTTAAAATTATACATATATTGTTCATTGAAAATTAAAATAATACAATCAACCATTGTACAACTTCTGTTCGTGACGTTATTAGCATAGCTAATATAATATTTTGATGAATATATTAATTAATATCCTAATTTTCATATATTTAATTATACATATATAACATGATGTATTCATTTAATTATATATATATAATATATATACATAGTATATTATATGCGGGTTGGGTTGGGTTTGGGACGAGTCCACCTAATACTAGGACGCATCCCAAACCCGACGGATTTTAGGTCAAACGGATCCAAACTCGCCCCGCGGCCCGTTTCATCGAGTTTTTACCCGACCCATTGTCTTTCCTAACCCTAACCACCAAAAATGACAAGATATCTTTATTTGAAACTAAATTTAATCCTTTAATTTTTTTTATATTGATTAAATTTGAACTCAAATAAAATTACAAGATCAACTCAATTTAATTATATATGTATTTTTATATATTTTCACTTATATATATTTTGATATATGATGGCATAAATATTCCTGAATCTACTGAGCCCAGCCCAAATTCAAGAAAGTTCCTCAACACTTGGGCTCATAGAATCCTGACCATGACTGAATAAGTTTCACAATAATCAAGTATCAAGCGGAACTCACAAGAGACCATTAAGCGGTCCTAAAGGAGAGAGCGTTGATCCTGAATTCACCTCATGCACAGGATCAAAGTCTTCCGATGAGAGACGTCAGACCAATCTCCCAAAGACACGGGAATCCTTGTTTGAACAAATAATAATAGTGCTAAGGAAATAAAATCTATTACAAATACATCTACACTGAAAACAAATTTAATCATGTTTTAACAGGATTGATTATTTTGTTCATGGGACAAAATAGACGGATTCATTCTAAATTGGTATAATTAGAGTAAGGACAATTACTGCATGATTAATCCAAGTTCAAAATAAGAACAACACAAACAGAAAATCCAAAAGAATTCATAACTAAATAATCAACTAGAATGATATTCAACAATATCACCGTTCAAATGATGAGATGTAAAAATGAAAAATACGAAGCTGTATCTGACTCCATAACCATGCATCTCTCATCAAACAACTGAAAAGGAAACACACGCCTTTGTATCTGTAATTCCTTTCTCTAGTGTTAATGAAGAAAAAGAGAAAAGGCAATACCGACTTTCTAATATCTATCTATTGCTAACTTTGTATCTTTCATTTCCGGCTTGGATTTGGACAGAGTCGAGTTCCGGCGTTAGAGGCGTGAGAATAGTTGGACGCTGTCCAACGTGAAGGAGCTGAGGGCGGTTTCAGAGTGGAGATCGGCGTCGATTCTGACAATTTCGAAGGCCAGTGGCGTGAAAGTGGACAGTGGTGGAGGGATTTCAGTTTCCGGCGTCGAGCGGAACAGAGACATGGCCGATGTGGCTTAAAATTCCGGCAGAAGTTGAGCGTGCCTTGAGGCGGCTGCCATGGATTCGATGGCAGAGCAATGGTGGTGCAAATTTCGGTAATCAATTTCCGGAGGTAAAATTGAATCGAAGAACGGTGGGAAATTTTCAGAGGCAGAACTTGAGCTTCAAATCGGCAGCTATGGAGCTTGATTCTGAACGAATGTGTGGTCGATTGGCTGTGGGACTTCGATCGGAGAGGGGCGGCGATGGTGGCGCGATTGTGGATACTAGTGGAGAGATAACGGGAACACATTTCTTCACTTGGTCAAATGCTATGAAGAGTAGGGTCATTTGCTTCCAACTCAAAATCCCAATTCTTTTTATTTCTTAGCTCATTCTTTTAATTGGCTCAAAATTATTTGAGTGATAATATTTGCTCTAAACATCTCAATTTGCCTATACAAATAACAAACAAATATCTTCCCAATCAATTAAGCACAAATAATTTAATTAATGAAGATAAATGCTAGAAATTATATAAAACAAAACAAATAAAATACACTAATTTCGAGCAATTTTCATATTAATTAGACACATTTTTTAAAAAAAATTATATTTTAAATAAAATTGTGACAAAAAAATAAATATGTTTATATTTTTACGAATGTGTATGCAATGAACATAACAAACCACCCTTTCAATCTTCGATTCTAACGAAATAGCAACACAGAGGAATTAAGAGTGAAATCTATCTCAATCAATTTTTAAAATATGTCCTATGCGAAAGTTATTCATTAGTATTAAATTTATATAATTAGATGCATTTATTGATACCATTAAATTTATTCGTTGATGCTATAATATTTTACACTGTAATTTCAATTTATAAGTACGATAGTATCAATAAATGCATGTGATATATATATATATATATATATATATATATATGCTAACATAGTGCCCACGTATTACGTGGTATTTTTAGATACTTTTTATAAAATTAATTTAAATTATAATTAATATTTAATTAAAATTTATTTTAATTATTTTAAAATTTAAATAACACAGAAAAATAATATGTATCATGAATTCTGAAATTTCTTTATATATAATTAATTGAGTATTGACTAAAGAAAATTTTAGGAGAATTTAAAGAAATTTATGACCAACATATAGGGTGGTATTCCGTATTAGACTACTTTGCATAAATAATTTTTACATAATTGTGCATCATGTAACAAAAAAAATGTGTACATCAATTAAATACTAATAATATAACCCCAATAGTAATTACCATCAAAGTCAAAATATGTAAAGTTGAAAACGTGTTAAAGGATCGATAATAAAACTAAAATGATCACGACGTAACTACCATTCACCACATAAATTGATGTAGTGTATGCTCTACTTTAACCTTCATATTCTTGTTCGAAGTCCTATAATTTTTTTAAAAAATGAAAAATATACAAAAATAAAATTGATAGAGTACTATATTTATGACCAATTCAATAATAAAAATTTATTATCACGCGGGTATAAAAGAAAAATACTAATTAACATAGTTGGGATTCATTTGCTTAATTATAGGAAACGTTTAGTGATTAATTTAATATATTAATACGAAAAGAAGTAATTAAAAAATATAAAGACTATGTCCAAATACGTCTATGTTAATTAAGATCAAATCAAGTCATAGATAAAATCACAAAAAGATATAAAAGTGAGGTATCTTCATTATAAATGATCACACTAAAATACAACGGTTCAAACAAAAAGAAACTGTTGAAAAAAAATTAATAATAAAACAACAGAGATCAATTAAGAATACTACTACTAAAATCACAACTAAATAATGCAAGTACATAAAATAAATAAAAGAAATCTTCACACATTGAATCTAACAAATCGTCTTCATTACCTGAAAAAAAAAATGGAGATACCTTGAGAGAGAAATATAGTAATTAGGCAATGAAATGAAATTGATGAAATTAGCTTATGACATAAAATGAAATATTAAGTTAGGTTACTGAAATTTATATAAAATGTGTAATGAAATGGACGATCTAAATTGAAAGTACTATATAAAAGAATGAGGATATAAATTTTTAATTATAAGATTTTGATTTCGCCACAGACTTCCTTAAGTTTAACTATATGGGAATGTAAGATGTAAGATATATATAACATGATAATTACTTTATACTATACAACTTGTTTGAGTAGGTATTGTATGAAAATAGTTAATGATAATTTTATTATGAAATTATTTGATCATGTGTATCAAAATATGCATCAAGTGTATCAAAAGTTGAAGTTAATATATAAATTTAAGGGTTAATTTTATATAAATACATCACCTTTTACCCAACTTTCAATTTAATCCTGAGCTTCACGATTATTGTAAAAAATTCCAGCCTTTTAAAAAGTTTCAATTCGATACACATTTTTTTTTCGGCCAGCAACTGATGATGTGTCTCGCCGGAGCACGTGAAATGTTGTCACGCTGGCGTATACGTGTGAAATACTTCTATGGTTAATTCTATATAAATACACCACATTTTACTCAACTTTCAATTTAATCATGAGTTCACGATTATTGTAAAAAAAATCCCAACTTTTTAAAGAGTTTCAATTCGATACACTTTTTT
Source organism: Prunella vulgaris (assembly GCA_026898435.1). Taxonomy (NCBI): domain Eukaryota; kingdom Viridiplantae; phylum Streptophyta; class Magnoliopsida; order Lamiales; family Lamiaceae; genus Prunella; species Prunella vulgaris. Next base: position 1,285,422 of record JAPKLY010000073.1, on the reverse strand, counting down.
TCCGGTCAGCAATTAATGACTTGTCTCGCCAGAGCGCGTGAAATATGTCACGCTGGCGTACACGTGTGAAATTAGTTTTTTATATTTTATTTTTTTCCACATCATATATTATATATATAAAAAATAACAAAATTTTATATTAAAAAATATTTTTTGAATGAGAAATACTATGGAAAAAAATATTTTCCACCATATTCAAGAGGGACTTGAAAAAACTGTATTAATGGTACTGAATATCAAAACAATAAAAGGTAGTGTATTTATATAGAATTAAGTAGTGATATTCGGTACCATTAACACAATTTTTTGAAGTCTCTCTTGAATATGGTGGAAAACGTTTTTTTCATAGTATTTCTCATTCAAAAAATATTTTTTAATATTAAAGTTTGTTATTTTTATATATATATATAATATATGATGTGGAAAAAAATAAAATATAAAAAAGTAATTTCACATGTTTACGCCAGCGTGACAACATTTCATGCGCTCCGGTGAGACACGTCATCAGTTGTTGGCCGGAAAAAAAATGTGTATCGAATTGAAACTCTTTAAAAGGTTGTGATATTTTATAATAATCGTGAACTCATGATTAAATTGAAAGTTGAGTAAAAAGTGGTGTATTTATAAGAATTAACCAAAAAAATATCCCACACGTGTACGCCAGCGTGACAACATTTCACGTGCTCCGGCGAGACACGTCTTCAGTTGCTGGCCGGAAATAAAAAAGATGTATCGAATTGAAATTTTTTAAAAGGTTGGGATTTTTTACAATAATCGTGAATCTCATGATTTAAATGCTTGATATTTTAAAACTGGTTCATGATAAGCTTATGATAAACTATTTTGATACAAAACTTTGTCAACTTGTTTATATAATACTTTGTATAATTTTAATTCATATCTAGTTTAATAGAATAAGAATATTTTTAGAAAGCTCATCAATTCTAATTTTCTAAATAATAAAAAAAAATGGTAATAAAAAAAAATATTTCGAAGTAATATAATTCTCCAAACCAAATCACATTATGAAATTGTTATTATAATATGTCATGTTTCTGTCATAAATATTTTTAGAGGTGTGCAAATAATTTTACAATGCATAAATAAAGCAAGTAGCAAATATTTGGTGGAATAACTTTTTAACCTGAGAAAGACCAGAGAAATATAACCAAGACCCAAATTCAAGTAATCTACATTAATACCCCACCCCCATCCCCTCTGTGTGTGTATATATACACACATCTAAACCTAAAGTCTCCCCCTTGCTTCACACATATATAGCTAGAGCTTCTCATATGAACTTATAATAAAGTTATAGATACAATACATATACATACATAAAAAGATGGGGTGGTTGGTTGGTAGATGGGATGTGAGGGTGGTGTTGGTAGTATTGTTGGTTGGCTCAGCAATGGGTGCGAAGACTAGGCATTTGAAATGGGAGGTAGAGTATAAGCACTGGTCGCCGGACGGCCGCGAAGGCGTCGTTATAGCCATCAACGGCCAGTTTCCGGGCCCCACCATACGGGCTCAGGCCGGCGACACTATTCATCTTAATCTCACCAACAACCTCCACACCGAAGGCGTCGTCATCCATTGGCATGGAATCCGACAGGTCTTCTTCTTCTTCTCAAAACACACGCACACAGCTAGAGACCGATTTAGTGGACACCAGGCAGCTGGTTGCCGACCTTAAAAAATAAAAATTAATTTAATTAATGTTTGAGAAACATTTTATTTAAATCTTTTAATATAAATTTATATGTAGGAGTTGTCATTAATTAATTTTGACTATATATGATATTATAATACAATGAGTCGCGTCCTTAAGTGAAATCATATGATATTATTGTATATACTGATGATTTTAGTAGGTATATATATTGAGGATTTTAGTGAATTTCAACGTGAAATTCGTTGAACAGTATGATGAAAATGTAATTGCATGATGGTATTCATGTTATATTTGCCTTCATTGACTAATTAATTGGTTCTTGATTTTTTTTTCCCTAATTTTAATTTATTTAAAATAATATTGATCAGATTGGGACACCATGGGCAGATGGGACAGCATCAATCTCACAATGTGCCATTAATCCAGGAGAGACATTTGTTTACAGGTTTAATGTTGACCGGGTACGTATATATGTCCAAACTTTCCTAATTAATTAATTAATTAATACTATATTTGTCTTCCCATTATTCGGTGCATAAATTGATTAAATAATTAATTCAAGGATTAATTAATGGCTACGTTATAATTTAATTAATTAATTATGTTTGGTTCGTAAGATAAAAGTATCTATCCGTCAAAATCATGCATGTTTTTTACTGATAGATAATTTTATCTTACGAACCAAACATACCCTAATTATTCTCCCGTGTGATTTGTACGAAAATTTAATGTATCTAATTAATGTGCATTCATTAATCGATGACAACCACAGAGTTTAAGGAATAAAAGATATTTTAAGTTTGATCCAAAATTAAAAATTAAGTAGCTAGGCAAAGTGTACTGTAATCCATTTATTGTGAAATCGATTTACAATATTAACTTGAGTGTTTTACATATTAATTCAAAAAAATCACTATATTTACAAATTGGTTCATAATATTTTATATGAAAGCATTTTTTTTTAACAGAACCATTTTGTATTTTTTCCTATAAACTTTTTCTTTGTATTATACTCCCTCCGTCCCAATTTTTTCTTCCTGTTTTTCCATTTCGGGACGTCCCAACTCTTTCTTCATACCTTAAAAATGAAATAATTTACACTAACAAAAGTCAATAAAGTACATTTTTTATATTTTATTAATTAACTTCACACTCACATACTCTACTTTTTTCTTAATCCGCGTGCCCGGGTCTTTTTGAAGAAAGACCCGGGACGGAGGTAGTATTATTTTGACCGTAATAATGTATAATGAAAACGATTAAGACAAAAATTAAAATTTTGAATGAATGGAATATATGTTTTTTTTGCTGAAATGAAAATCAGAAAATGTTGTTTCATGAATTTATAGGCATAATTATTATTTTATATTTTGTTATACCTCAAATATAAATTCAACAAATAAATTATACATACAAGACATGATTTGAAAATAACAATTTAGACTCTAAAAACCAAACATATATAAAGTTAACTAAGAAGTAAGATCATTTTCTAGCCTAAACTTAACCAAACACTGAATTTTTAAAAAGTAGGCTTTCTAGCTTAATGATACTATAATAGCCTAAAATTAAACCAAAATTTAATTGAAGACTTTTAGTTCATTTTATATTCACTCAATCAAATGTGGACCTAAATTTAAACCAAACATGGAGTTTACATAAGTTATTAAGACTGAATATTTTTTATTTTTTTATTAATTAATTAAATAATAATTTCATGTGACACACAATACAAAATCACACATATCGCTGTCAATATGGCGTGCACGGGTGGATATAATTGTGTTTCTCGATCATGGTCCACTTCATCATCAACAAAAGCACTTGAAATAATTAAATGGTAGTTTGCAGGATTAGAATGTTAGGGCATGTTTGGTATAAACTTGGTAGCTAGATTCGGCTTGAGAATTTGGAAAGAAAAACTATGCTTGATTACGTTTTTCAAGTAAGAATGCTCCTTTCAATCGCTAAAATAGCTTTCACAATTATCCCTTTTTAAAAAGTTTTCTTTGACAATTTAGAAAGGTTTTTTTTTCTAATTTGCATTTGATTGGCCTAAGGACCGACTAATTCGGGAGATTCATAACCCACCGCCCATTGGTGGGGAGATTCATTTCAAACCAAAACAGTATGAACTTGTCCATTTTATTTCGGACCTAAGATCTAGAGAGAAACAATTCTTAAGTCCCAAGACCTAAAATGAATTAAATTATTTAGTAATTTCTTTTATAGAGTTTAAAAACAAAATCCTTCCATTCATATGTGTATACCACCCGAATTCTCTTTTTTACCATCATATTTCCACAATTCTCAACAGAATAAAATATACTCCCTCCATTCCAAAACTACTTTTATAGTAATTCTATAAGACAAGTGGCTTTTTATTGTAAAGTAAAATAATAAAATTAGAAAAAATTGTACTTTATTGACTTTTGTGAATGTAAAATCTTTCTTTTTTAAATATGTGAAAATAGAATTGGAACATTCAAAAAAAAAAAAGTGAAAGTAGTTTTGGGACGGAGGGAGTACGATAATATAATCATCACTCTTCACGTACATGTACCATCCTTTCCATATAATAAAATCTCAATAAAAACATATTTTTTACTATTCGCTAAAAAAATCAAATCCAAAGATTTTACAAGCCACAATTTTCAGAATCCCACTTATGCTTTCCTTATTATAATTATTATTAGCATCATCAAATTTAATTAATTAAGAAATAATACGGTGCAGGCGGGAACATACTTTTACCATGGACACTATGGAATGCAAAGATCAGCAGGATTGTACGGATCGTTGATCGTTGACGTGGCAGAAGGAGAGAGAGAGAAATTGGTCTATGATGGAGAGTTCAACATTTTGCTTAGTGATTGGTGGCATAAGTCTTCTCACGAGCAAGCCGTTGATCTCTCTTCCAGCCCAATGCGTTGGGTTGGTGAGCCCCAGGTACTATATATATATATATATATTATATTGGTCTTTACTATTGTTTTTTTTAATACTCCCTCCATCCCGTAGGAATTTGCACCCTACGGGACGACACATTTTTTAAGAAAAAATAGTTTTATATATAAAGTAGTGGCATATGGGTAAATATGTGTAAAGGTTTATGAGTGTGCACGTAAATCAATGCTTTCTTTTTTAGTAGTGTGCAAATTTGTGTGGAACGTCCAAATAAGAAAAGTGTGAAATTCCTGCGGATCAGAGGGAGTAAAAAATACTGATTAGTCTCCAACTTGGTTTACATAATTCTTTTTAACTGCAGCGGATAAAATTGTACATTTTTAAACCATTTTTTATCTTAAAAAGAGCTGTTAAACTATTAATTTTTGTTCCGGGAGTAACAAAAATGTATGAATTTTTTTTTGACTCAGTTTAATATTTTAATTAAAATATGACAATCCTAATTTCAGTTTTATTAAGACTGAATTTCAGCAAAGTGGATTATCCAAAAAGAATCTTATGAAATAAATATATATTTCAAGGATTTTTTGAAAATTTTAAAAGTGAAATAAAAATTAATTATGATTTGAGATCTTTTTAAAATAAAATAGTTCAAGGGCCTTTTAAAATAAAATTTAATAGTTTAGCATCCTCATCATACAATTCATGAATTAGAGTAAATATAGGGTAAGATAAGCAACTGATATCAAAAAATCAATTTACAAAAAACTGATTCGCTGTATATTTTACGATAATTGATCAAATACATATATATACCAAATATTCATATATTCCATTTAAAGCTAGAGTTTCTTAATTTACATTTTTTCTATGGATTAATCTTATATGCACCAGCTACACGTGCAACTCAAGTTTATTTTTTTAAAACTACACAAAATACTACTAAAAAATTATATATGTTATTATTGAAAAGTATATCTTTTATAGTGTAATCTTTCAGTAATAAATTGTGTAACTTTTTAAAAATAAATTTCATGAGTTGCACCGTGTAACTGGTGCACAGGAGCCTTACTCTTTTTCTATTTAATTATAACAAACTCCAATTTTCTTTAATTACCCCAAGAACAAAAAGTAAGAAAAGACAGCCAAACTAAGCCTAGCAGCACACTTTAGTGAAAAAGTTGACAAAAGAGAGTATATTATTTTCTCATAAATGTGCGGAAGTGTTTCGATCATAATGTGATTTAGATCGACAAAAAATATTATAAGGAATTTTCTATACAGCAATTGCTTACACCTTACAAAATATTTTTTTTTAAATAACATTAATTATTTTTACTAATAATATTATGTATATTCATTAAACAATAATATTTAATTTTCTTATCAAAGAATGTTGCTCTTTTTATTGAAAAATATTATTTAGTCGGTCATTCCTTTGGACTTTTTATTTAGAAATATGCACCTCAAGACTTTGGCAGCTGTCTAGTCCTAATTATAAAGTTATATGTTAGGGGGGAATTAATGGATCCAAAAAAATCATGACATTATAAAAAAGTTCTTCCCACTACAATTTAATCATTCAGTTTTTAAAATTGTAAGGTTAAATGTAAAAGTGCTTTCGAGAGAAATTTTATAAAATTCACTTTCTGTAACAATTCTCATTTTCTCCACATCCTTACAGTCCTTAAGAATTGTTTTTTTCCTTGTAGCATTATTTCATGTATAAAATTATCTCATCTAGAAATGATTATATAAATATATAAGGCCTTGGTCATGTACGCATCAAGTGCACTGTGCAACTTAAGTGTATCTTTTAAAAATTGCAGCATTTATTTATGAAAAATCACACGTATTATTATTGAAAAATATATTTTTAAAAATTATGCTTAGTAATAACATATGTGATTTTTCAATAGTATTTTGTATAATTTTTTAAAAATGAACTTAAGTTACACGGTGCACTTATTGGCACAAGAGACTTAGGGGGAGCTTGTTTCAAATTCTTCAATGGTAGTAGGAATGAAATTTCATTTTTCTATAAAGTTTGTGTTCATGGTGGTTACATGATTAATGTTGATGATATTATCTGCGGCAGACATTGTTAATAAATGGGAGAGGGCAGTTCAATTGCTCCTTGGCAGCGCAATTTAGCAATTCCTCAGCAAGCCCGTGCAAGATAAGAGGCGGTGAACAGTACGCACCCTATATCCTCAAAGTTGTCCCCAACAAGACATACCGGCTCAGGATAGCCAGCTCCACTGCATTGGCTTCACTCAACTTGGCTATTGGGGTAACATTAACAATATATAATATGCATGCCTACATTATAAATCTCTTTCTTGAAAATAATATAAATGAATTAATTTCACATTTTTCAATAAATTTAAATTTTTAAAAAGATAAAATTATTTCCAGTATCAAAACTTTTGACTGATATTCAGATCCTAAATTCGATTCCATAAAAAACTTCCTCTATCCATCAAATATATACATCTTTCTTTCACGTGGTTTAATGTAATATGTCGGATGATATTTAGGGGTATTGTGAAGTTTATTTATTAATAAAGATTATATTTTTGAAAACTACACCATCTGCACTTTCAAAAAATATGATCTTTGTTCATGCATGAACGAACTTTATAATACTCAAAATATCTTTCAACATATTGTCTTAAACTATATAAAAAAAAGATTCATATATTTGGTGGATAGGGGAGTAACTCTTTAATAAATTTTCCACTTATTGGGCATTGTGGGGAGAGTTGAGATTAAAAAAAAAAAAATCTTGGTATCATCAATTCTGCGGTTCAATATAAAAAAATCTCAACAATAATATCAACTCTTTGTAGTGCGCTTATTATTTTTTTTTTTTCGAATAAATCCTTGATTAAATAAATGTCATTGAAAAGTAGTAATCATAATATGGAGGAATAAACATATGAACCATATTCGGTTGTCTTTATATAGGCATGAATTGAATGGGGTTGTCACTTTACAGTGCTACTGCTGTCTATATTTTGTATTATCACATCCCACTATGGTAGTACTTTGTAGGCATGGACATAACATATTCTAAAACAATCCCACTGATATGTATGTATCATAATAGGGACTAGATTCCTCTAGGGAATGAAGTATTCAAATAGGACAAGATTTTTTACATGTGATAATACATTGATGTCAGTAGGAAATGGTTTAATTTATTTAGTTAAAACTGTGGTATTTCTTTAATATATGGAGATATGTATTTATACGGTGTTACAAGGTAAATATTACCCAATTTAATTGATTTAAACTAATACTCCTTTTATTTTTTAAAAATTTACACACTTTTCTTATTTGGATGTCCAATACAAATTTGTACACCACTAAAACAAAGAATATTAATTTGTGTCCACACTCACAAACATGTACACATATTTACCTATATACTATTACTTTATATATAAAATATATATTTAAAAAAAAAACATCATTCTGTAGGATGTAAATTTCTACTGAACGGAGGTTCTTTTCTTTTACTACACTAAGTCTCCTATGCGCCTAAGATAATTCACTCATCACATTTTAATTATATTAATATATATTTTAGTTATACTAATTTTAATATTTTAACTTACGTTTTCAGTCAAACTCTATGTGCACGTTTTAATTATATTAATAAGTTTGTAAATTCAATTATCTTTGTTATGTCTATATATTTTATTTATATTAATTTGCATTTGTTATTTTGTGCTCAGTTGCATCAGAAACTAACTTATTTTTTAGAAATTATATGAATAGATATTCCAAGGCGCGTCTGAAAAGAGAAATTTGAACGAAATGTTTTCATAAATTTAAAGACAGCAGGTAGATGTTGACGTTGTGGACTATCAAAAAATCATGACCATGGAATTCATCATATTATTATCTTTTTAAATAATATATATGTATGAACTTTTCAAAAGCATCGATCGATCATCAAGGCCTTGAGTGAAAACAAAAGTCCATAAAGTGAAAAAGATGGCAGCTTTTTCTTCGTGGGTCCATGTTGAAAATGCATGTCAGTATATATGCAAATGCAACACATTTTTGACGTGGAAATGGAACATGATAAAGTGCTTTTCTAAATCACGACTTTCATTTTTCCTCATCGCTCCATGATTCTGTTCCCTAAATTGTGTTAATAATATTCATCACCTTTTGACATGAAATTTACTTTTAGGACAAATAGATCTAATTTAGATAAGCCATAAAAATTGTTAACCTTAGACGTTATAGGGGGAATAATTTCCTTTTCCTTGATGAGGACTATAATTTAATTGTAGTAAAAATGATGACATTAACTTTTCGATAAATAATTTGAGGACAGTAACTTTTATTAGTTAAGAATTTACCCGTTCCGATCAGCACGAATTCATCCCAAATCGGGTTAACTATAAAACATTTTAAAAAATTCAGCATATTTTTCTCTTATATTAATTCGTTTTATACCAAATATATAAAATGTTACAATTTAAATATATATTATACTGATGTTCACTAATTTGTGTGTGTAGAATCACAAGATGACGGTGGTTGAAGCAGATGGAAACTACGTAGAGCCATTTTCAGTCGACAATATTGACATATACTCCGGTGAAAGCTACTCAATCCTTTTCACAACAAACCAAGACCCCTCCAACAACTACTACATTTCAGTTGGCGTCCGAGGAAGAGAGCCAAACACACCACAAGCCTTAACCCTACTCAACTACCTCCCAACATCACCATCTAAACTCCCACTCTCGCCACCTCCCACGACCCCCCGATGGAACGACTACAACCACAGTAAATCCTTCATCCAAAAAATTTCCGCCCTCGCCGGCTCCCCCAAACCCCCGCCCAAACAAGACCGCAGAATCATCCTCCTAAACACCCAAAACCTCCTAAACGGCTACACCAAATGGGCCCTCAACAATGTCTCTCTAGTCCTCCCTCCCACCCCCTACTTGGGGTCCATCAAGTACGGACTCAAGGGCGCTTTCGACCAGAACAGTCCCCCGGACACGTTCGACGAGGCCTATGACGTGATGAGGCCCGCGGCCAATCAGAACACGACGATCGGGAGCGGGGCCTACAGGTAGGGATGTAAATGAATCGAACCGAGTCGAATAGTGCTGAGCTCGAATTTCTACTCGAAGCTCGAAACTCGACTCGAGCTCGATCGAGCTTGATTTTTTTAGCTTGAGCTCGGCTCGACTCGATAATTTTATTTTTTTAATAAAATGAGAATACTAAACACATTTTAGCTCTTATTTTTATCTAAAATTAAAGCTCTTCTCGACGGGAGCTCGACAACTTTATTTATATATAAAAAATTAATACAAAAATATTACATGCTCGATTAGGCTCGCGAGCCTCTGGAGCGGAGTATTTATAAACTTGAACTCGAACTCAAGAGCTATTCGAGTAGCTCGAGCTCAAACTCAACTCGATTTGGTTTGAGTCGATTTCGATCTTTTTACGAGTCGAGCACGAGTAGATTGCGAGTAGGCTTAACTCATTTACACTCCTATCTACAGGCTCAAGTTCAACAGCACGGTGGACGTGATTCTACAAAACGCAAATGCATTGAAGGAGAACGTGAGCGAGATACACCCGTGGCACCTGCACGGGCACGACTTCTGGGTGCTCGGGCACGGGGAAGGGAAGTTCAAGGAGAAAGACGAGGCGGCGTTCAACCTGGAGAACCCGCCGTACAGGAACACGGCGGTGATCTTCCCCTACGGGTGGACGGCGCTGCGCTTCGTCGCGGATAATCCGGGGGCGTGGGCGTTCCATTGCCATATTGAGCCGCATTTGCATATGGGAATGGGCGTTGTCTTTGCTGAAGGGATTGAACGTATACCCAAGATTCCAAATGAGGCTCTCCAGTGTGGTTTAACGGGAAAAATGCTCATGCTACGTAATTAATTAATTAATTATTATTATTTATGTTATATATATTGGCCAACTTAATTATTACTGTGTGTTATTAATCAGAGTGTGCATGGCTCGGTAAGTAGCACCAGTATTTTTCTAGACAAATTAACTATTATTTTCAATGCACGATTTATTATTTAATATATATATATTATTTTATTATTAATAAGTTCTTACTTTATACGATTATACTCTTATGTCCCTTAATACTTTGCATACTTTAATTTTCTTTTCAATAAGTTCCACGACATTTTAGTTTTGCACACTTTATAAATAGAAATAACTATTTTAACCTTGATCTTCGTAATATTCACATGTTTATGTAAAATATCATACCTTTTACATTCAATCCAACTAATTTTATTATTTTAATAATATAAATTTACACATCACATTTAATACTCTATACTTTTATACACTTTTTCTAAATAGTGTGTAAAATTGATATGAAGAGTGTTTAGGGATGGAGATAGTAAAACAGGAAAAAAAAAGGTTTTTAACTTAAATGGAGAAAGTAATATATCTATAATCTATAATATTTATTAAAGTGACTTGTAAATTATTTTTGAACGTTTTTGTTCATGTTCTGATTGTTGATAGGGCGAACTAACCAACGATAATCGCGGAACTATCGCGAAAAGGCTTGGTAGGTCGCCAGCTCGCAAGGATGCCACGTCGTCGGCTTGGACCAAAGCCAACACAGGGGAGCTCGGCGTGGCGAGGAAGGAGCTCGCCCAAGCCCCGAGGGTCCAAGGTCGATCGGCCAACCAAACGAGGAGAGAGGATCTCGCAAGGGAGCTCGCCCCTTTTACGGGGTAGCTCGCCTACAATCGAGAAGACCGGACCATAGTCTGCCCCTACACCGCCTGAGATAACACCTACGAATTCGCCAATTATGAGTTGGGCGCTTATAAAATGCCTGTGCATAGGAATGTTCTCTTAACATCAGGGAGCTCGCCCGAGACCGGGACAGGGTTAACAGGTGTATAGAACGCCACTAGGCACGTAGTAGGACAAAGGTTGTGAAAGGTAGCGTAAGTGGCGAGCTAGGGCGACCTAAGGGTTGTGCACCTATAAATAGATCTCTTTTGTACCATTCTCTCTCCAACTTAATCATAATACACTTATACTTTCTCTCTCTAAACTCTCCACTTTCTCTCTCTATATTATCTACTCAAGAACATATGCTCTTAGACTATTGTTTGGTAGAATTAGATGTTATAATAGCCACATAAACACATTGTTAGTAAATTCTATCAACACTGATTTATTTAATTTGTTCATTTTTTTGTTGACAATCTTTTATTGTGTGGTTAAACAATAAAGAGTACCAAACAAAACTAAGATTTTAAGATATAAGCTTGATTGAAAATTAGACTTACTAAGAGTCACAAGAAATCAAGTGTTATGTATGGTAGAAAGTGATTGATTTCACTAACAACAATTACATGTATTTACACTCCATAGGTAAGGAGAAGGTGACAACAATTACATGTATTTACACTCCCACCAAGTGTTTGTATTAATGCTCTTATGTCAATAAGAATTGCTTAGGAGATAAGACCTCTCAAATGGAGTACTATTGTGTGTTGTAGAGAGATTTAGACACTTAATAGGGCTCTTAGGCTTAGTTAATCAATCAAGGAATCTTGCATGCTAGGATTGATAGACACACACTAAATGAACCATTATGAGATTACACTAATGCACTTCTCACACACTTGCTCATCTTTCCAAAAAGTTATAGTTAGATTTTTACTATTTCTTGTGAAAAGTAGATAGTAATCAAGACCATTCTTGCTTTCCTAGCTATTACTTGTGTAAACGACATTACTTGCTATTCATCGCATCCTTTCCCTAAGTTCGATATATTTTATTACTTGGTTAACTTGCCACATATACAACGTCCACGTACACTTGCGTGATAGCACACAATTTTGGCAAACAACTACTAAAAAGCAGGAAAGAAACACAATCACTAATGAGGGAAACACTTACAGAGGACAAGCTTCCAAAATCAGAAATTCTGTGGATGAGGAATTTAATAGTAAGCAAGCTCACCCGAAAATAATTAATGCGAGAAAGAAAATGAAGGGACCAATGGAGGAAACACACACTACTGATAACTGGATCAACGTTGATTTGGCGGAGATTGAGGATGCTCAGTCTAGGGGGTGTAAATGAGTCAAGCCAACTCACAATCTACTCGTGCTCGACTCGTAAAAAATATTGAAATCAACTCGAACCAAATTGAGTCGAGCTCGAACTCGAGCTACTCGAGTAGCTCTCGAGTTCGAGCTTACACAATATTTAATATTTTTCAATTAATTTTTTATATATACATAAAGTTGTCGAGCTCGAGTCGAGTCGAGCTTGAATTTTAGAAAAAAAAGAACTAAAATTAATATTTTATTTTATTAAAAAAATAAATTATCGAGCCGAGCTCGAGTTTGTCGAGTTCTTAGTCGAGTCGAGTCGAGCTAAAAAAATCAAGCTCGATCGAGTTCGAGTACTACTCGGCTCCACTCAACTCATTTACACCCCTAGGCCCTAGCTCAGTCCCACCATGACCCATAAAGCTGCTAGTGTGGAACGCTCGAGGGTTGGATAACCAACAGGAGTTCCGTTGCCTTGTAAGGCTGGTAACTGAAAATGCCCCCTCAATGTTGTTTATCATTGAGTCGAAAATTAGTGTCAAGGTTGGTAGGAATTGGTCTAGTTCGCTAGGTTTCAACGAGTTGATGCAAAAGGGAAATTCTTCTGTTGTACTAAAATGGTAATATGAATGTCAGTATTTGTCTTACTCTGTGGGTCACATTGATTATCATATAGAGAATGAGAGTCTAAATTGGACCCTCTCTGATTTTTATGGTAATCCTATCTTGGGTTTGAGGAAGTATTCATGGAGTTGGCTATTATGGCATGTACCCGTTGTGTTAATTCATATATAATATGATATTAGCTCATATATAATATTATAAATTATTTATTTTTAAAATAATAAAATTTTAAAATATTTAAAATAAATATTTGTTCACCATAAAATTTACTTTATGTATCATTCTCATAATAAATTATCAATACTTTAATATTATATAATTAATAATAATAATAATAATTTAAATGAACATCCTTTATTCATATTATTATTTATTGATTTTATATAGCTTAATGGAAAACCATAGAATTACTCTGGTTAACAGCACCTGATAAGTAAAAAAAAAAAAAAAGAGTTTGGTGGGCAGCGCACTAATGGTCTAATGCCATGATTAAATTAATTATAAAATAATAAAAAAAATATACGTAATAGATTTACTCAACAACACATATATACAAATAAGACTACGTACCGATTGTGAATATAAGCACGCGAACCAAAAAAGTACTGCTTTTCTTTACAAATTCAATACATTATAATAAAATATTACATGCTATAAATAGCTAGATATATTCTAAAAAAATATTTTTACTATATTTGGCTGACTATATATATATACCAAAAAATGCCTAATTATGGAGAAAACCAAAAAAGGACACAAATAAAGACAACAAATAACAAAACCTCACACCATTTCCATGAACTAAAACTAAAGACATAAAAAAAGAAACCCCGTTTTGTTTCTTTTTCCAAACCTCAAACAACTAAAACACCAACACAACTTAGATCCTCCACCACTATAAAAAAAGAAGAAGCTGCTGCATGATCATAAATCAAACCACAAAACAAAACAAGAAAAAAAATCGTACGTGATGAAGGTCGCGAGTTCGAATCCCTCGGCCGTAGTATGGTTAGTCGTCGTGCTAGTGTGCACGACGCAACGAGTCGAGGGGCAGTCCCAATTGGGGATATGCCTCACGGGGTGCTCTCAGAGGGCGTTAACATGCTACATTGATTGTGCAATTAGTAGGGGAGGGGCTGCCTCTTGCTACCAGGGCTGTGGCGCTGAGAACATCACTTGTCTCATTTCTTGCTTAGGCTCACAAGTCCTCCCAACCCCTAAGTGTGACGATTGATTAATTTTATTTTGTAATTTGTTGTTATTTTTTTTTTTCAGCTTAATTTGGATTTCCACACTTGGTGTAATAAATAATTTGTTATAACTTAATAAATGATGCGTGTGATTTTAATTTTGAATATATCCTAGGACTAATTTGATGACTTAACGATTAATAACCATGCATTAATTTTATTCTTCTAGGTGGAATCCATAGTAAAAATAATCATAATGCACATATTAAATATGTGGACAATTAATGTTTGATCTCTACTTAAAAGTGAGAAGTGTAAAATACTTTTCACTATACAAATAGAGATTTAAAGATGCACTATATATATATCGAGTACATCTCCCTTTCACTATGCTAGTTTAAATTATTTATACTAATTTCTTTTTTCATTTGTCTCATCGAGGTATACCAATTACGTAAAATCGCCATTATATTGATATTGCTAATTGTCCTGGTAAACAAGTATACATGCATAAAGGCAAAATGGAAAAAATGGTAATAATGTTTAATCTTTGTGAAAAATCTGTAAATCTACTTTTATTTAATTAAAGGGAGCATTTTTGTTCCTAGAGAAACACTTATTTGCACCAATTGTATAGAGTAATACTATTCCGAGAACAAATAATATTATTTAATTGACTTTTAGTATAGTATATCATTTAATTAAAACAAGTTGTGAAGTGTACGATAGAGGTAAAGTAAGTTGGGCCCATTGGGCTAATCCACTCTGCCATACATAAATAGAGGGTTGAATAAAGTATTTCTTAACTTGCCACAATACAAGTTTTGGCGGGTTGGGGGCAGACTGGTCTGCCTCCAATTTTTAAAATTATAAATCATGATTAAATTGTAGGATTCTATGTTCATGAACTATCATGGTTAATAAATTGTGAGCTTCAATTTTTAGAAAGTTATATTTAATGAATGATAAATTTTATTTGTTAATTTAATATTTTATAGTGATAATTACTAATATAAATTATTTCATTACACCTAATTTGATCAAATTCAATAATTATAGCTTTTAAATTTTATTTTTAAAATATAAAATATAAAAAATTAAAAGTGAGTTGTTGGGGTTGGATTGGGTTGCAATCCACCAAAATTTCAACCCACACCGTCAGAAGATGGCTTTTGCGGGTTTTGGCCTGTCTTGCTAACCCATCTCGACAACTCTAAGTATACAAGAATGTCTTGTTCTTCAAGGAAGCAATCTTATTTTGCTGATCAACGCGTATTGAAAATAGGTATGTAGTTAATGGCGGACAAAATGGAGATCGCATGGCTATAGTTTTGCAATTGCCCTAGGTGGTCGCTAATTTTTTTACCTCCTATGTAAATGGAGAATGTTTTTACGAGAGAAAAAAAGGAGGACAAAAATAATAGCAAAAAGGAGTAAAGAACTTGGCGGGAGGAAAGTACAAAGATATCTAGAGATTAGATGTGTGAGAAAGATATCTAGAGATTAGATATGTGAGAAAGATTTTTAGAGATTAGATGTGCATTAAAGAGAGTACAACTTTTCAGATATCTCGAAAAAATGCGATAGACTTAGCTTTTCAGAGACTATTTGGCACGGTGGCGGTGACGGTCACTAGTTGAGGCGGGTGGTATTTGGAGTACACACATTTAAGCATATAATTATGTAAAATAATATCTAAAATGACTATTTTGCCCCATGGCTTGCACTATTTGTAAGTGCGCCATAGGAAAAGACGAGAGAAAAAAAGTTAAATATCTAAAGAAGGATAAAAATAATAGTTTATAGGGTATGTACTCATTATATAATGAGTGCACTCATCTTGTTTGTATACTATAAACAAGTGTGCATCAAATGAATTCCTAAATTGACCTCTATTATTAAATAAAAGGTGAATTACATATAAGATCAAATATAATGACCTAATTGCATATACAAATATAAAAAAGGAGTACTACCATGATGAGCTTTTTCGGTACACTCCGGTGGCAAAAAATGCATATCGATGATCAGTCGGCACTAATACAGATTTACACTTAGAGAGCTCTTATAGAGACATCTATCTAAGTAAACCTCAACTTAGAGAGCTATTAATAACATCTCTCTAAGTCCAAAGCCACTTAGAGAGCTGTTATTAACAGCTCTCTGAATGAGGTTTATTTAGATAATTGTCTCTTAGAGAGCTCTTCTCTAAGTGTAAATCTGTATTAGTGCGGACTCAAAGCTTCTTACCCCCGACGACAATGGTGGTGGTTCCTCAAGAAATTGAAGGCCGCCGAAGATCTTTTCCTTGCGGCCTGGTGGCTATGGTGCGAACTGCGGACGACAGACAAACATCTTCAGGTGACTTCAGTGCTGTGCAATTTCCGGCAAGAAGAGAGAGGATGTTGAGAAGGAATGGAGAGAGAGAGAGATGACTTGGGTAATATATATAAGCAGAGGAGAAGAGAGGGGGAGGGTGATGGTTAGACTGAATTTTCTATCAGATGAGCCTTTTGACATGTATAGTTGCAATTGAGTAAATATCAAGGGTGCAAATGACGCTTGACGGTCGGCGGGCGGTCAAGTACCGCCAAGCGCCAAGCGCCAAGACCGCCTAGGCGGTGCCTAGGCGCCGTCTTGACAGTGCCAAGATTTTTTTATTTTATTTTATATTTTTATTAATATTAATTTTTTCTAAACATATATTAATAAAAATATACATTATAGATAAATTATAAATTTAAAATGTAATAATAACTATCACAAAATATAAAAAGTCAACAAAATGTTAAAAACTATCGTAATACGACATAGAACGAATAAATTATGAAGTAGTTCAATTAAACTTTCATTTTTTTAGTAATTTAGTAAATTAGTTTTTATTTTTTAAATTTTAGTTTTAACTTTTAAGTTGAAATAAAAATTAGAAAAAAAAGATTAATGGTCATTTAGGCGGTGCCAAGACGGCCTCGGCAGTGCCAAATGTGTTGGCGAATTTTTCTCGGCGATTTGACCTTGGCGTCGGCGACTGAGAACCTTCAAGCGCCCAGGTGGTCTCGGCGACCGTCATTTACACCCATGGTAAATATATAGACAATAGATGTACCGAAGGAAATAGATGTTTTCTCATGGGCTTGTAGGAATTAAAACTAGGGAAAATTATAAAATAATTCCAAAATTGACATTAATTATAAATTAGTTTTGTGTAGAAAAAATATATATTTTTGTGTAGAAAAAAATTATATTCCGCAAAAATTATGAATCAATTTATAAATATAGCTATTTTTTGAACCAATATGCAAGTGACATTTAAAACTAAAACTAAGAGAAACTACTACTTGGTACTTGGTAGTAAATTACCCAATTCCGAGAAATCAACATGAGTTCGGAAAAAAAAAAAAATCGAAAGCCTTACAAAGTTTTGGAATTTTTTTTCTGATTTTTTTGAGTCAAATAGAAAAAAAAAGGTATATTAAAAAAATGTATTTGAGGTGTAGTAATATATAGTAGAGTGCTCTAATCGGTGAGGTGTACTTTTCACAAAATGAAGTCTAAATAACCTGAGCTTTTTTTTATTGGTCATGTTGTTAAATGTCCAAAATTATTAAAATTTTCACGTTAAAATTATAATAACTTTTAAAATTCTAACTTATATACATAAAATTTAGATAACTGGATATAATTGATTTATGACACTTTACCAACAAAATTAAAAGTAAAAACACAATTTTATGAGATTTCATAGTTACTGAGTATGTTGTTTATATTAATTAAAATATGATTAAAATAATTGAGAATTAATTAAAAACTGTGCTTGTGAAACTTAAAGCATAAAAAAACTTATCCGATCTCCACATAAAAATTAAAGACGTGGTTTAGATGCACCAAAATGAAATTTAGGCGTTAATTTGATGGAGATATGGGGGTAGAATATTATTATGTTTTTTTTTATTGTTGAGATCTTTAATGAGAAAATTACAAAATGGTTCACAAAATTGACATTATTTACAAATTGATTCTGTACAGAAAAAATTGTGCAGGAAAAAATTATAATTCTGTGCAAATATTGTGAACCAGTTTGTAAATATAATCATTTTTTTGAACCAATATGCAAATACCCCATCTTTAATTGATTTGTTAAGAATTATAGGATTTTTAGTATTTTTAATTGATTTATTATGATTTTTTTAGTATTAGAAATAAACGTGTTAGGATCATTGTAAGGGGGAGTTTTATGAATGAATTGAAAAGAATTGAGTTTCCCATTTATCGTGTTATATTGTTTTTAATCCGATATTTAAGATGAATCAACAGAGTTAAAACGTTAATCACGTTTGCATCTATTCAGATATTTTTAGAATCAACAGATTTTATGATTGTATAGCCTTCTCGCTGCGTCAGTTGGTATCAGGAGTCAGTGCGTATAACAGATTTTTTTTGAAGTCAAGTGTCATGTAGTGTTTATCAATTTTGATTTTTCTAAAGATGAGTGTATGATTGACTCTATTATTCAGCTCGAGGTGAAGATTCCTGCATCAGAGAATGATGGAAATATGGAAGTAGAATATTATATATTAGGAATAATTACAAAACATGACCACTTTTAATACCATATTTATCAAGTGGAACACTCAAAATTCAATGTTCCCAAGAGGGTCATTTTATTTCATAAAGGAACACCTTTGTAATCATTATAGGTCCCACATCTAATAAAATACAAATATCTATCACCTCAGACTCTCTCACCTCACACTCTCTCAACTCACACTCTCTCACCTCACTTTTTCTTTTATCTCTCTCATCCTACCATCTTCACTTTTATCTCACCTCACATTCTCTCTCCTCACTCTCTCTCATTTACGTCTCTCTCCTAACATGCACAAAAAAGAACACTTTTTTTTCTCCTCTCATTCTTGTCTTTCTTCATTTACGTCTTCTTTTTTTTTGAATTCAAATTTTTATTAAATTAATTTTTTCATTTTTCAATTGATTACTATTTCAATTTGTTTTTTTGTTTTGATTATTTGAATTCAAATTTTACACGTTTTTAAGTAACAGTTTATATATATTTTTTATTATTTCATTAATTCAATATTATATATTATTTTTCATTTTTTAATATTTAATATTATTTTTGCAGAATTCATATTTTTCTTTTTTTCCGGAACTTTTTTTTGAAT
Source organism: Prunella vulgaris (assembly GCA_026898435.1). Lineage (NCBI taxonomy): Eukaryota > Viridiplantae > Streptophyta > Magnoliopsida > Lamiales > Lamiaceae > Prunella > Prunella vulgaris. Next base: position 1,265,744 of record JAPKLY010000073.1, on the reverse strand, counting down.
TAAAAAATTTCATGGGTTTATTTTAATGTATTATATTAAAATTTTATATTTTATATTTTTTAATATTTAATATTATTTTTTTAGAACTCATATTTTTCTTTTTTTTTTCTAATTTTAAAATTACATTCATATATTCAGTAGTTATTTTTGTATATGCATTTTTTTTCATCAGCATATATATAATATTTTTCTGCATATATACTAATATTTTTCTGAATATCATATACAAATTTGCATATTAAGTAAAAACACTGAATAGAGGACAAATAATTTATTTTCCACTAAAAATAAAATTTACAGTAATCAAAAAACAAAAACAAAAAAATTCCTAAGCCCAATTTACACTAACAAAAAAAAAAATTATAGTAACAAAATAAAAATTTGCAGTAACAAAACAAAATTTTCACTAAACAAAGAAAATTTGAAGCCCAATTACCTCTGCAAACTATTGGGCCTCGTATAAAAAAAAAACAATTTTTCTCTTCCAGGAAACAAAAACAAAATCCAATAATAAAAAAAATCAAAACTAGAAAACTGGGCTACTGAAGCGTCTTCCTTCTCTCGAATAACCCTTGACATATATAAATCTACCTTGGCAAATGGGCTACTGAGCTTAAATCATTAAAATAAACTTGGGCTTAACTAATTCACATAGGAAATTATAATCTGGCCCAAACAATTTAAAATGCAATATTGGCCCAACCTTCTTCAATTACCGGGCAGAGACGTAGGTTCGTGGCTGGAATCGGCAATACGGCGGTGCGTCGGACTTCGATGACAGCAGTGCTTGAGGCTGAATAGATCGGCGTCCATGGAATCGGCGAAATAATCGTACGGAGGTTGAGACGGAAACAAGAATGGTGAGGCGCGTTGTTGAAGGCATTGACAGCGGCGTGTTTGCAGGGGATTGAACAATTTCCGGTCGTCTGTGGATTCAGGTGTGAAATCCGGCGAGGACAGTGGCGCGTCGGCTTTGAGTCGGATTTGTGGTAGAGGAAAAAAAACAGAGAGAGAGAACGAGAGCGAGGCTTGAGAGAGTGAGAGACGGGACAGAGAGTGAGAGATCGGAACCGATCTATGACCCGTCCGCTCCGATTGATCAATTCTACAACGTGGCGGCTTGCGGCGGCTCCGATTTATGTTGGGCGGCGGCATTTTTCTGGAATGAGAGAGATTAGGTTTTTCAAAAAAATTTGAAATCTGGTAATGTTAATGTGAGAGAGAGGGGATTAAAAAAGCATAATGGAAATGAGGAGCCCGTACATGTTTATTGAGAGAGAGAGAGAGAGAGAGAGCACGCACAGTAGGCTACAATGTTGGCTACTTCCACTTTTTGTCAGGTGGGTCCTATTTTTGACCCTCTAGGGAAGTTGGGGTTTTTAGTGGTTCACTATGAAATATCACTATCTTAAATGACCTTATATGATATTTACCCTATATATTATTATGTTTCTTTATTGTTGAAATCTTTAATTGATTTGTTATGATTTATAAGATTTTTAGTATCTTTAATTGATTTGTTAAGATTTTATTTAGTATTATAAATAGATGTGTTAAAATCATTGTAAGGGGAGTTTTATGATTGAATAGAAAATAATTGAGTTTTTCCATTTATCGTGTTATTATCGTTCTTAATTCAATATTCAAGATGAATCAACAGAGTTAAAACATTAATCACTTTTACGTCTATTCGGGTATTCTTAAAATCAATGGATTTACGTTATTGTTCATGCTTCCGCATGCATCACTATTTTGACTCTCACATTTAAGAATAGGAGTTTATCAATCTCAATTAAAAAAAATGCAAATTCTACTGTGCACCCAAGTGCATGGTATGCACTTGGATTTTAATTTTAATTTTGAATTTTTGAAAACACACCCTACACACTGCACTATATTTTTTGTGGCAATTGAGGTATTAGTGATTTCTCCAAAGGGTATTGTTAATTATTCTTGAGATATTGTGAGTTGTTCTTAGGGTATTTACTTAGAATTGTTCTTGAGGTATTGTGAGTTGTTCTTGGAGTATTGTGAGTTGTTCTTGGGGTATTACATCCCAATTAATTGAATTAAGAAGTTGTGCTGTAATTTTTGCAATTCATGTGAATAAGCCACTGCATCCACCATTCATTCATGTTGACTTGTTCAACCTCTACAATGAAGTTCTTCAACCTTTGTTGCATAAACTCACGCAGATCCACCACACTCAAATTCATTCACCCAACTACCGCTCTACCGCCGGAAATTGCCTCCACCGCAAGCCGTTCACTGGAATTGAAGAGTGAGCAAGCACAAAGCCACTGCTTATCAAGCACAATAGCAGCTTCAATGGCGACACTAGTCTTCAACGAAGTCGAGAAACGGAATCATGACTGCGCGAATTGAAATTAAAATTCAATTTAGGGTCCAGTGCACTCAAGATACACCCTAAAAAAATAGTTAAAATGTACTAAAAAAAGTTTGGACGGATTAATCAATGTTCAATGCTTGATTAGAAAAATAAATACAGCGCAAACGAGTTTAATCCATAAAAACCTTTTTAATCCAAAAATTAATTGCACAATGTATAAATAAATAATTTAAATAATAATACAACCACAAGCCTTGTTGTGGCAATGCCAGATTGGAAGCTGATCGTGTGACGCCCTTCTAATGAAATAACATTAGTTTAACCCAAATTGCACCAATAACCTAGAAAGAAATAATAATAAAGAAAGTGGATTAGTCTTGTATGCACCAATTACATCGTGCAACTCAAGTTTATTTTTGAAAAGTTGCACAAAATACTACTGAAAAGTTACACATGTTATTACTGAAAAATATATCTTTCATAGTGTAACTTTTCAATAATAATTTATGTAATTTTTCAATAATAAATTGTATAACTTTTTAAAAATATTAGAATTACACGGTGTTACTGGTGCATATGAGACTTACTCAAATAATGTAAACAAGGAATAAAAGCGTGCTATCATACAAAGTGAGGTTTATTTGATCATTTTCCATTTTCTTTAAATACATTAATCAAAAGGAGGGAAAAAAAAAAGAAAGAAAGAAGGAAAGAAGGCCGGCCATAGCCTTGAATGCGACTTTAATACGAATTTCGAGCACGTTTCTTTCACCCTTGGCGCTTCCTTTAAAGCAAAGTCGTTGATTATAATATGTGGACCCATTTTGTCCAACACTGGATTGACTTTCCATCCTTCTCTCTACACTATTTTGGGGGAATGTTTATCCACGGTAACATCAAACTTTGAGTCGCTCGATTGATTCTATCTACTCTTGCATATGATTTGAATAACGCCGATTAGAGATGGAGCTCAGGGGAAATTTTCTACCTCAATTTCATGTTCCGGAGGCCCAATTCGCGTGTTCTCCCTCAACCAAACGCGATTCGCAACTTGTCGTCGGGATGTTCACTAGGTAATGTTTTGATTCCATTTTGATGCTGTTTTTATGTTCAGAATTGCCAGTTCTCGTTGTAGGTTAGATATTAATGAATTTGGAAATGGGGAGGAAGAGACGAAGCAGTGGTAGGAACCGTTATGTGTGACTAATTAATTTGAGAAGTGGTGAAGTGAAACACAAGCTATTATAGAATGAAATTACTATCGAGGTAAAACGAGCGTAAGCAGCTGCCAATTGACTGGGTTTGGCATATTTGGTGCTGTTCTGTTCCTATAATAATGTTTATGGATTGTATATGGCTTGGAATTGTTTTTTTTTTCTTTTTTGTTTTTAACTTTTTGGAGACTCTGATGATTGAATTTTAAATATCATAACTTGGATGAAAGAGATTCGATTTCAAATGCTTCTAAAGAGGAAAAAAGAGCAGTAGAATTTGTGAATAAACTTAAAACACTTGATGAGTTTATCAGTCTTTGATATGTAGTTAAAGTAAACCATCGGAATGGTGTATTTGAAAATCATTGGTTTAACCTTCAAAACAGTCACTTCTGCACATAATACTCTTAAGATGGTGAGATCTAGGAGCTGTGATAGATTGCATCCCATTTACTTGAATGTTATAGATTTTTCTGCTTATGTATTTACTGATACTCACAACACTGAATGTATGATATCCCAATTCTTTTTCATGTATATGCTGGCTGCCTGTTATAGTGCCAGTTTTAATGATTACTTATGGAATTTCCTTTTGTGATTTTAATATAAGCTTTGGCTGCTACCGTTTAATCCAAATCAAGCCAAACATTCACTTCCTCCATCATCAAAATTTTAAGGTTCCATATCAATTTAGATGGAGATGGTTAATCACATAGGTACAATGATTTCAGATTGCATTCAATTTGATTTATTAATTTTGTTAGTAACCTGATCCCTGGCCTAATGGAGTAATGATTTGGTTATTAAGTTGTTTTCAAGTGCTTTACATGACTACTGAAGTAAACTAACTCATGGGCTTCTGGATCTATTGTTATAAACTCTTTTCCCTGACATCTTCTTTACATTTGGTGATCTACCCCCCTAGGGAACCATTTCCTGCTCAGTTCTATCGGTTGAAGAATCTTGAAGTTCATTGTAACAATGAACAAAATATCCAGCACTTGGCTTCTAAAAATAAGAGCCCAAATCCTCCTGATCTCTCCTTTGACCGATTGCAGCTTACTGACCAAGAATGTACTGGACTGCAAAGGCGAAACTTTGGTCGTTTTGTTGCTCGTGAGGCTATACTGGATGAAGAATATTGGGTTAGTTTTGCTCTGTCTTTCTCATTCTATAATAAATATATGTCCATACCTCAAAAGGCTACATATGTATTTTGGTTCACATTTTCTTTTTCTAAAAGAACTTCAGATTTCTTGTCTACATGTCTGACTAACAATGGCAGACAGCAGCGTGGCTCCGAGCTGAAGCCCATTGGGAATCCTTATCTTATATGAGGTCAATAATCTTTATTTAAGACCCTTTTATGAGCTTGACTGAGTTAGTCACTTATTTTCATAATTATGTAATTTTCAGGCATGCTGACAGTTTTAAAAGAAAGTATGCTGAAGAGGTGAGTTCTAGTACATTGACTTGGCTATACTGAGTAGTAAGTGTTACTTTTGTATAGCCTCAAGTTTTTCTTTATGCAGTTCAGTAGCAAGTTAGGTAAGTAAACATTGTTTCCTCATTCTGTCGATGGGCATTGTTTCCTCATTCTGTCGATTGCCATTAATTTGATAACAATATCAATTATGCCCCATCCAAAATTCTGGGTACAACAAACGTCACTTCTTATGCTGTTGATAATCTCTTTGCTCAAATATGTATGGCCAAGTTCTCATATATAATTCTTTTTTGGGGGTGGGGGCATATGATGAAGTTGTCACTGATAATTCCTCATGATGGTTGCTGTCTTCTTAGTTTTCACAGAGTTGCTTTATGATTTATTTCAGTTACATATATGTTTCATTGTGTAAGCATTCTTTTACTCAAGGATTGTTTCATTGCAAAAATTTTGGAAGAACATTAATAACCTTCAGTTCCAATCGACTTTTTGAGTTCTTCATGTTATTTACTCTCAATTGCATTCTTCTCAAATTGGCAGGAGTTCTATGCTTTGAAGCGAAGATGTTTTGGGCAGGAGGGAAATTCATTAAACTGCTTTTGTATTGTTGCAGTAAGTGAACTAGACTTAGTGCATGTGTTTTTCAATGGTTAGTTGGTCTTGTCCAGATTCTCTTTGATTCACAAATTGCACTTGTTCCAATGTATTGATAAATTTAATCTCTGTCTCTCTCAAGCTCATTTACTTTTCACTTTTGTATGTCATACGATTTCAAATTATGTACGCTAGACCTGGCAGTAGTGAAACCTTTTGTTCTGCTGTATTGTATAATGCCATGCTCTCAAATCCTAAAGCCATGACAATTTCAGAAAGCTATAAAGACATTCTAAAAGCATGCAAATCAAACCCATTCCTTTTCTATGTAGTCCAACATCTCAATATTGGTACAGGGCATGTAGGCCTCATAATAGCAACTATAAATGTATATGTCAGTGAATATATGCTCTCCATTTTTTGGCGACTGAAGCTCTTATGTTGCGTCCCGTCAAAAAAGTAAAATAAAAAATTCTTATGTTGCCAATATTCCTTTATTTCATATCTAGATAGTTTTATGGTTATGCAAAGAAATTACAATTTTAAAGTTCAAATTAATATCCTGTGACAATTTTATTTTTTTGTCTTTTTACTAAGCATGGAACATCATGACTCGAATAAATTTTGTATTAAAATATCCTGTTTATATGTGAGATTACAATAAATCTCCTTACCAGTACGATGTATATTTATACTTTTATTCATGAGCTTTAGCCTATAATTGGTACTACCTCCGTCCCAGGAAAGTTTGCGATACTTTCCTGAGCACATGTTTTAAGAAAAAGTGTAATGAGTAGAATGTGTATGGTGGAGATTTAAAGGAATATTTCCATTTTGGGAGTATGCAAACTTTTGTGGGACAAACTAAAAAGGAAAGTATGCAAACTTTTGTGGGACGGAGGTAGTTTATGTATAGCATCTTCAATATTAAGGTGTTTTGTGAAAGCAATTCTGCTTGGGAGGCTCCCAATTCCTTTGTATAATTGTTTCTGTATTTTGCAGATGAAGGATGATAAAAATATTAGAAGAACAGTCCTGAACAGTATAGTGGGAACTTTGGACATAAGTATAAAGCAATTCATGCAACGCGAAACACATCCCGGGGTACAATCTTGAGTTTTGTGGACTGATGAAATTTTAAGATTGTGTTATGTTTCTTCATCTGTTAAAATTAGTAACTTTAAGTGGAAATGATCCTAGAATTGTGTAACCTGTGAAGTATCTGTTTCCTTGCTGCTCCATAAATTTCTGTCACCATTATTCAACTCTTTTTTGGATCTTTTTTCCACTTTTGTATTTTCACCCGTTTCACTCTGTTGGCTGCCTCATATGGTTCTAGCGCTTGATAATTTTGGTAAATTCATGATATTACTTTTTCTTATTTAATGCGTTACTGACCAATGTCATCATTCTGATTCTTCATTTTCTATTTTTGAAGGAAAAAAAGAAACTGTCTGCTGTTTTGGCCAGCCAAGATCCCTTTGGTACTCATAAATATGCTTATATTGCAAATGTTTGTGTAGCAAAGTTTGCTCGACGCCAGGGTATTGCTACGAACATGTTATACTTAGCTACTGATGTATCTGCAATGGCAGGTGTCGTATCTGGAATTTCAACATTCCTTACCTGCCCACTTTATTCTTTTTAACCCTACTTATTCATATATCACCCTCTGAATTTGTAGATATAAATAATTATTATTCTTCTGCCTTGGTTGTAAGCAGGGATGAAACAGCTCTTTGTTCATGTAAATGCAGACAACAAACCTGCCCAGGATTTGTACAAAAAAGCTGGTTTTCAAGTAAAATGCTTCTTTCTTTTACCTATGTAACTGTTGTATTATTGTATACTTATGTTGAAGACTTGTTCTTGCCTCATTTCCACTATAGCAACGTTTGGCATTTTTGTTCCACCCTAGAAATCTTCATATACCACCCACTATAGTGTTCCTTTGGGCCCATGCTTCTCAGGAAAATCCTTTTCTATTAATCAATTAATGGAGCCTTCACAAATGTATAAATCTCTACAAAGTGCTAATGAATGTGAGGGATCACTACAACTTTTAATTAAATAACAATAATCAATTCCTGTTTGTTTCATGTCTCCAGAAATTATTTATATGGTAATATGGCACCTAACGGCATCCTCTATATGATGATGATTTAAATCATTTATGGGAATATCATGATAGATTGGATTGAATAGTTCGATTTGTAATCATTGAAGCTTTATAGTTCTGACAACTCTGATGAGTGAATAGTATTGCTTCAAGTGGACTGCATGTGTTTTTTCCTCTGTGTAGCTCTCAAGTCCTTAAAATAGAATGTCATCTCTCAAGTCTTTAGGCAAAATATAGACGTTCTGATTCATGAATTTAACATTCTTAGAGATGTGTATTTGAGACATGATAAATAAATTTGGGTTAAGTATTTGAGATTTGTCATGCCATTGATTGTGTTTATCGCTTTGTTTGTCATCTTTGATTTTCTGCCGGAGTACTATAAGAAAGCTTTCTGAATCTTATAAACTGCGAGGAGGTTTGTGCACTTATTCTGCAGATAGAAGATCTTGAGTCACTTTGTACTGTTTGAAATTCTTCTTTCTTATTAGTAATATGATTATTCATACTAATGATTGGGTTCAAAAGGCTGGTAAGTTTGTAGAAAGTATAGAGTTTGGACCAGGTTTTGATTGAGTGTTCATAGGAATTTAATTGTTCAACATATATTAATAATTATAATTTGAAATTGTTCTGCAGGCGGTCGAGGAGGCTTCCTCTCCCATGTCCAAAGATCAAAGAATACTGATGTCCATGGAATTGTAGTTTGTGATGTGATGCTGAATGAAATTTGGTGAATAATAAATAGCCTTGTATGTGTATATATGTATTCATGAAATCAACAAAATGTTGGTTTCTGTATCTGTAGTCATTTCTGTATGATTAGGTGTAAATTGTTTAAAAACAAATGTATATTTGTGAAGTGTGCATGAATTATAGAGTGTATACTAAGGGCCTGTTTGGTTGAAAATTCTTAAAACACCCAATTAAAAAGCCCATCATAGAGAAGGCCTGAATTAACATGTACAGTAATTATTATGTTGTTTGGTTGGTCTATAATGAAATCCGTATATAGATACTCCCTCTGTCTCAACTTATTTTTTGTATGGAAATAATAACACACGAATTTATAAAAAAATGGAGTATGTAAAATAAAATATAAAAAATGTACTTTAGTAATTTTTATGAGTGTAAATTATTTCTTTTTAAGGTGTGAGAAAAGAGTTGAAATCATTTAAAATAGAAAGTGTGAAAATTATTTTGGGATATTATTTTGTTTGGTTAAACTCATTTCTGAACATATTAGCGATTAATATATTGGGCAATTACCATATTGACCTTGGTTTAAATAATGAGAGATGTGCTGTGAGGTAGTCTTTTCAATTGGTTTTTGCTACTGAAACACTCTAAATTTTCTACTTAATCATTTATTTTATTCATTACTTTTAAAATATAAAATTTAATTTAAATTTTAGATAATGCATATTCTTAATTTAAAGAAAAAAGATTTCTACCATACTTATATTTTTATACATTATATTTAAAAATAAAATAATGAAAATTTGAAATAATTACAAATTGGTACAAAAATAATGCATTATTTTTTAAATAGATATAATTTTTTTACATAATAGTGTAAACAAAGTTGAATAATAGAGTTATTTTTTGCATATTGTACATTTTTAAAAATATTGCATTATTATTGTACCATTTCATAACTGGCCCTAAAGATTTTCATGAAAGATTGTATTTTCTATTTTAAATCATAAGAATTTTATATTTTTAATATTTTTATTCATATGTTATACAAATTTAAGCCCAAATTCATGTATATATCTATAAATATATGTATAATTTCTTAGTTTTCAATTTTTCATATATAAAATCTAAAATTTCCATTTTTTTCATTCGTCGTCTTTCAAAGTGTTCCTTCATTTACTTTCGATTTGTAAGTAAATTGATTTCCTATAATAACGAATCCCATTTTAAAAACCTCCAAAATTCATAAATTTTTTATAAATTATTCCTTATCATGTTATACAAGTACAGTAAAAATTTTAAAGTGATCAAAATTATTTCTAATTTATATGGATTTTATACTCCAACGAAAAACTTTATAAGCCCTATGTAATTAATTTGAAAATTCAAAATAAATATTTGTATATCTCCAAATTAATTGATTTTCAAATATAATACAACTTTTAAAGCACAATTTTTATTATTTAATTATAATCACCTTTTGTCCCTGTTTCAAAATTCTAATATTTCAGTTTAAAAATTAGGGATGACAACGAGGCGGGTTTGGGACGGGTTTGACCTGTCCCAGGACCCGCCCCGTCAAGAATTTTTAGGACCCAAGACCCGCCCCGCCCCGCCTCAATTTGGAGTTGGACCCGCCCCGTCCCGTCCCATGAACCCGGCGGGTTTTACCCGTCCCGACCCGCCTATCCGCCTATTTTTTATTTTATTTTATTTTTATCATATATATCAAATGCATTACACAAAATATAATAAATTTTAAAATATAACATCAATATGCATATGAATGATTCAAACAACAATATATATGCAAAATAATTCACTTCAAGTTTCAACTCATTAAATCTAAATATTTAAAATCACACATATATTGTTCATTGAAATTAAAAAAATTAATAAACTCTAATGTGTACAATTTTTGCTCATGATTTAATGCACATAATTTAATGAATATGTTAATTAATAGCCTAATTTTTATATATTTAATTATACATATATAATATAATATATTTATTTATATATATATATATATGGGGCGGGTCCACCTCATACCAAGACCCGTCCCAAACCCAGCGGATTTTTTGTCAAACGGGTCCAAACCTGCCCCGCAACCCGTTTGAACCCGCCCCATTGCCATCCCTATTAAAAATTCGATAGGTTGATATTTCATAAAAAATTAATTTTTGGATATGTTGTAAATTAGCAAGTTATATTTATATGTGCAAAATTTTTAAAGTATTTCGAGTCCTCTTTTTAAAAATATTACTTTTTTATTACAACTGTACATATTTTACAAATTTAAAATTTCCAATTTTAAAAATTAGAAAATCATATTTACCCTTATAAAAAGTTTATAAAATTTTTATATGTGATTTTTTTAAAAAAAAATCACATACAGTTCATAATTTTCTGTTCAAATTTTTTATGATATACATATTTTTTAAAATCCTACTATCCAAGAACGAATCTACGATAACAAGAACTCAAGTAATTTCATTGCATCCATGACATATATTTTAAGGTGGGTTTTTCTTATTATTTTAGATTGGTTAAATTTATCACTATTAAATTTATGTGGATGGTTTTGTTGCTTGTTGCATCTTATAGATTACTACTCCCTCCGCCCCGTAGGAATTTGCACCCTACGGGACGACACATTTTTTAAGAAAAATGTGTTTTATATATAAAGTAGTGACATATGGGTAAATATGTGTATAAGTTTGTGAGTGTACACGTAAATCAACGTTTCCTTTTTTTAGTAGTGTGCAAATTTGTGTGGGACGTCCGAATAAGAAAAGTGTACAAATTCCTGTGGGACAGAGGAAGTATGTTATTATAGTTGATTTATCCAATAAGCCTACTATTGGCTCGCCAAGAAGCTTATATATGTTATTATGGTTGATTTATCCAACATGCCCATGTTATTATTGCTTGTTCACCCAACAAGTCTATATTATTATGGTTGTCCTAGCCAACAAGCCTATGAAATTATATGCATGTTTGCGAGTTAATAATTTTATTTGTATTTTATATTTAACTGTGATTAATAGAATTCCACTGAGATAATTGTTTGTTTACCCAAATCTCATGAATATTTTACAAATATTAAGAAACTGTTGGCCGGGAGAAGTGGTGAATGTCTTTTATTAAATTATCTAGCAATTAGATTTTTTATAAATATGATTATTTAGCCAACTTTATATTGTAAATTTTTCATGAATTATAATCTTTGAGTTGTTTCAATATTTTTCAACACATAAAATTAAATAATCGCAAGTGTACGGTGTCAATCGTAGGATGGTAAATACGAGTCGATCCCACGAGTAAGAGCTAGTGTAAAAGTATTATGAAATGATTTCGTTCTTTCTAGAAAAATCACTTAATTAAAGATTTTGTGAACTTAAGCTATTCTAAATTACCTACTAAAAATGTCACTAGCAAGAAAAAAAAAAAAAAAACCAGATTAAGCAAAGTTTCATGCAATCCTAATCACAAAAAATAAACAACTAAGAATCAATATAGAAAAATAGGTTCCAAGGCATTTGCAATACTTAGAAATCCATCTATGATTAACAACTCATTCAAATGGTATTGTGTTTATTCCATAGGGATGATCACTTAAAAAAGACTAATTGATTTTTCAATCTAATTAACCAAAAGGAAGCAACATATACAAGCTTGTATTTCTACCTAACAAGTTGTTGCAACCCAAAATAGCACCTAGGATCATTAATTCACTCCCAATAAATTAATCATTTATCAAGCTCATAATAAATTGGGTCATGCACTTATGTTCTATTAGTTAATCCAATTTCTCAATCTAAATTAACTAACAACAAATAGCATATTATCATTTGCAACTAATAACATGCTTTCAAAATAAGATTGAGCACATAAATAGAAATAGCCACACAAATACCAAGTAAACAAGAAACTAACTCATAAACTTCAATATAAATATTTATAAAACCCTAGAACCAAAAGTGTTCTAGCCAAATATCATGTTCTCAACAACTACAAAATTTAAATGACTAAACTAAAAATAAAAGTAGGAAAAAAGAAAGTTTAGTCTCTAGTAGATGTTGTAGAATCAAAATTGTAGCTCAAAGCATTTTTCTATGCTCCAAAATGATAAGAAATAAAAAAAATAAGTGAAAAACACCTTTGAATGTGTGTAAATATGTGTTGAAAGCTGCATGAATTTTTGTGTATCTCTAAAATCTGAATTTTAGTATTTATACCATTTAGAATTAGAGCACAAGAACCAAGGATTAAAAATTTACTACAAGTCATCGTTCATACGCTGCCTTCCTTTCTTTTTCTTTTTTGTTTTTTCTTCAGATGGGCTTCTCAAAAGTTTAATTAAAATGGTGGCAAGAAATGGGCCTCAAGCCCAAATCAGTTTTTGAACTTTTTCCTACGAGCATGGTTTGAGAAGTAGCACGGGCCGTGTGAGAATTGCTCACCGGGCTCAATTCTTCAACGGATATAGCACGGGTTCTTCTTGAAATATGCACGGGTCGTGCTGAAATTGGTCTCCCGTGCTTAAATCTTCGAATTTAATTGTTCGGTTTGACGCAAGAATGAAGCACTGGCACGATTTTTACCTTTTTTAGCGACTGTGTAAGTGGGTTTAACACTTCTTCCTCATTTCCTAGCGAGATTCAGGTTCGAAGGTTGCTTGTTGGTGGTGGCGAATTCCGGCAGCGAGCTTTGTCGACTTCCAGGCGTCTTCTCCGGCGTGCTGTTGTTGGCAGCGAACCAGAGGAAACGGCGGCGGCAATTGGGCATGGGCCGCTTTCGGCGGTCGCGCAATCCGACGGCTGGGTTGCAAGTATGGTTGCTGTGCGGCGGAGCTGTGAACGGGGCTTTGCTTGCCGCTCCTCCGGTGCAACGACAGTGGGCAGAATGATCTCTCTTCCTTCCATAATTTCCGGCGACTCCGGCGCCGCGAAGCTTGTGGCGATAAGAAATTTCGGCTGTAACAGTGGTGGTCGCGAAGCTGCCATGGATTCCGGCAAGCTTCGAGCATGTCCCGCGACTACTTCTCTCTTAAGTAAATAATTGGGCCTTTCAAATTAATTAAATGGGCCACAGAATCTTATATATTTTGGGTCCAAAAAAATAATTTACCCACTAATATATCAGCCCATCCCAAAATTTTCAATTAAATTGCTACACAAGTAATATTTCTCATTAAGTGCAATTGCCAAAATTAACTTATGAAAGCACGAAATCACAATAAAAATAAGCAAATAAAGCACACTAAATTCATGCAATTTTCACCCGAATTATGAGTATACATTGATATTAAACTTAAATGATTCTTTTGAGGTTACATTAAATTTAAAGCTTTTAGAGTTCAAATTTTTATTTCATACTCTTTTTAATTTTTAAAATCATATACTATTTAACTGTAAAAATTTGGCGCGTGACTACTACCAATCAAATGAAAAAACCCTTCCTTTTTCTCCAATCTAAAAGTGGGCCCCCATTATTTTGGTTTGTATAAAATATAGGGGAATTTGCATGTTGATTCAAAAAATGACTATATTTATAAAATATTTAATACTTAATGGGGAAGGCTATACTTAATGAAAAATGCTATAAAAATATACATACTAAAAAATTTCACAGGATCAAAATTATAATTTTTTTAAGTTAAAGGATTAAATTCAAAATTCAAAACTTAAGGGAATAGAAAACAAAGTCAACGAAATTTAAAGCAATATTTTTCCTAAATAAAATGTGTTGATTAAGAGAAATTAAAAAGATTCCTCTCTTTAATTGGATAGTAAGTGTAAATTAAATGGCATACAATTGTTATGGTTTTTCAGTCTTTTTTGTCCTTCATTATTGGATTTGTTCTTGCAAATGATCCAATTTTACTGCTTCAGAAAAAAAAAAAACTCCTGGTCAAAACTTAATTCGGCTCGAATTTGAAAGGAAAAGTTAATTAACTTTTATTTGGGAAGGCTAACACTGCTTTTAATGTTTATCCATCTTAAAATACCATCCAAGAAACCACAATCAACCATATCATAGGCCTTGCTAATAATTAATGATAAATGAATGCAGATTCTTTGATATATTTTTTGAAAATTACAATAAAAACACAGCCACTGCCTTTCCCACTTATTATTCCAACAAAAGCAAAATGAAAAACAAAACCTAACAAGGCTTTCACTTCTCTGCGGCTTGCTGCATAAACTTGGTAATTTTTTTTATTTTTTAATTTTTACTCATCAGATCCACAAGAATCCGCTTCTTGGGAGGCAAAAGCTTGTTAGAAATGAGTTGGGTCTGGGGTGGTGATGACTCACTTGTCGACTCAGCTGCCGGTACCTGAGCCTTTCTCTTTGATGGGAGGTGGACCTTCTTGTGGGCCCCTAAACCCTTTTGAGTAGAGAACAACTTGTTGCACGTCGGGCACTTGAATTGAACTTCATTTCCACCTGGTGGCATCTTCAACTTGATGATGAGCTTTCCCATTATCAGAGAGAGAGAGAGAGAGAGAGAGGTGAAGAAGAGGGAGAGAGAGTGATATGGGTGAAGATGAGAAGAGAGTGGTTATAAATATAATTAGTTGATGGTGGGCAAAAGGGAGAAAAGTTGGATGGATCACCTAATGAATTAAATGCACCATGGAATTGGGTTGTTTTACAAATTCTTTTCAAAATTGAAAATAGCATTAGTTGATTTATATAATTAATTATGAAAGGGTTTTCTTTAATAAAATACCAGTGGCATCTTCAACTTGATGATGAGTTTTCCCATCCTAGAGAGGAGAGAGAGAGAGATCTAGAGAGAGAGAGAGAGAAATGAAGAAGAGAGGGAGAGAGAGAGAGATGGGTGAAGGATGAATTTGATAGGGTGAAATAGGAGAAGAGAGTCATTATAATTATAAGTAGTTGATGGTGCTACACTTAATGCAAAAGGGGATCATTGAAATGTTGGATGGATCATCTAATTAATTAAAAACACAATGGAATTGGGTTGTTTTGCAAATTCTTTTCAAAATTGAAAATAACATAAGTTGATTTATATAATTAATTAAGAAGGGATTTTCTTTTAAACTCAAGTTATGAAATATGTAACCAATTGAATTAACAACAAACATGTGTATATGACTTTATAGCATAGGTATTAGTAGTTTAATCATTTTGAACCATATCACTTGGGCAATGTTACAACCAAACATTCATATATATATATATATATATTGACAACCCGATTATTTCATTAGGAATTGAGGCAAGTACTATTGGTCAATGCATGTCATTCAAGCTTAAATGGTGCTCCGACTATATTAATTTGTGTTTGAAAAACACTGACCAACACTAAATGAAAAGAAAAATATTACAAGAAAAGATTTTCCTCTTTTTTTTTTCTTTTCTTTTGGGTAAGATGTCATTTAGAGGTGAGAAAGAGGAAGTCATTGTATAATTAACGTTGTTTAATAGAATAATTAATATTGTTCAATAAAATTTAATTATAATATTTAATAAAAAATAGCTAATATTGTTTAATAAAATACAAGTGAATTGCTTCTCATATATAATCTGAAATCTGCAGACAGTTCAAACATGATCCCATATTAGTTCTTGGACGGACGTCTCAAATCTGAATCATTTTTTTTCTAGAGGCTTTGAAAAAAAATTCAATTGAGAAGAAGGTATATAGTTTAATGTTCTATTCAATGAGGAATCATCGATCCGAGGTAAATAAGATTTGTTGATATAGAGTATTCAATTGTATTTTTGAAAATAGATTACGGCGTATTTTGTTACCAATTCATATTTGGACGAATAATCCCTTAGATTGTATTCCTTTCTTTTTTAGTTTTCTTATATTTGCGATGTTGTAATTATTATATAAGGAATTTTTGTGTG
Organism: Prunella vulgaris; assembly: GCA_026898435.1. Taxonomy (NCBI): domain Eukaryota; kingdom Viridiplantae; phylum Streptophyta; class Magnoliopsida; order Lamiales; family Lamiaceae; genus Prunella; species Prunella vulgaris. Next base: position 1,249,429 of record JAPKLY010000073.1, on the reverse strand, counting down.
CACTCAAGTGCATGTGTGGTATGTATTTGAATTTTTGAAAAACTATCTTTGTCCAATTCCTCTTCGTCCTTATCAATGGCTTTGCCAATTTCGGGCTGTAAAGGGGCAAACAATACTGAGCTTTCGGAGGCTGAAAAATATGGCGGATAATCGAGTTTTTTTTTTTTTTTTTTGAAATTCTTAATGCAGGGTGGGTAATTTTGGTTTGAAAATTTGGGAGATGAGGTGAAATCGGTGATGGGGCGTTTAATTCTTGCAGAGTTGGAGCTCAGGCTAGTAGCTAATGATGGGTTTGATTTTTGCAGAGTTGAAGTTCAAGCTAATAGCCTAAGAGTCTAGCTAATAAGGGCAAAATTATCTAATTATCATTTTAACAAGATTGAATTTTTTTTGGACCTACCAAACTAAGCTTAGGAGCATAAGAGCCTTAACTCATACATTGTCCCATATTTATTCATTTTTGTTCATTCCCCTTCTCAAAATCATCTTAGATAAAATATACTTTGAATCTATTTTATCATGATAATTATATGCATATAATGCTTGAAATATATTAGTCAATGAGTAGGAGAAATTTGAGTAATACATTATCTACTATTTAGGATTAGGAATACGTGTAATTGGACCCGCTTTTCCCACATATTTCTCGTTATTTTTTGGATCATATT
>JAPKLY010000073.1:1203217-1238761 GCA_026898435.1 Prunella vulgaris | reverse complement strand
ATCTATAACATAGATATCCACAAAATTTTCTATGAAATTTTTTAGGAATCTAAAATTCATGAAAATTAATCATTTCCCATTTCAAGTATCCCATTTAATTATACCATTAATGGAAACATAAAAAACTCTAAAATTAGAAAATGAGAAAATGAAAAAGCACACAGTTATATACTTTTTTTCCTAGTTGACATGAACAATATTTTCTAATTTGGCCATGCTCTTAGTCTAAAATTTGTACTTGATAAATGGGTGTGGGAGAGAAGAACGATAGAAGACTATGAAAAAAAATATATATGCGAAACTAAAAATTAATGCTCCCTCTATTTCTTATTTTATTCTTTTCTTCATTTTGATTCATCCTTTATTTCATTTTTCATATTCAAAATGACAAAGAATTTAAAAAAAAAAATCAACTTTGTAAATTATCTCCTCCAAACATTTCAACATCACATCCCATGTCGTTGCATAATATTTTATATAATAGATAAAACTATCATACTCTAATATAATAATTACAACATCGCAAATATAAGAAAACTAAAAAAAAAGAAAGGAATACAATCTAAGGGATTATTCGTCCAAATATAAATTGGTAACAAAATACGCCCTAATCTATTTTCAAAAACACAATTGAATACTCTATATCAACAAATCTTATTTACCTCCGATCGATGATTCCTCATTGAATAGAACATTGCCATATTAAACTATATACCTTCTTTCTCAATTGAATTTTTTTTCCAAAGCCTCTAGAAAAAAATGATTCAGATTTGAGACTTCCATCCAAGAACTAATAGGGGATCATGTTTGAACTGTCTGCAGATTTCAGGTTATATATGAGAAGCAATTCACAATATTAGCTATTTTTTATTAAATATTATTATTAAATTTTATTGAACAATATTAATTATTCTACTAACAACGTTAATTATACAATGACTTTCTCTTTCTCACCTCTAAATGACATCTTACCCAAAAGAAAAGAAAAAAAAAAGAGAAAAACCTTTTCTTGTAATATTTTTCTTTCATTTACTGTTGGTCAGTGTTTTTCAAACACAAATTAATATACTCGAAGCACCATTTAAGCTTGAATAACATGCATTGACCAATAGTACTTGCCGAAATTCCTATTGAAATAATCGGGTTGTCAAAGTATATTTATATATGAATGATTGGTCATAACATTGCCCAAGTGAAATGGTTCAAAATGATTAAACTACTAATACCTATGCTATAAAGTCACATACATATGTTTGTTGTTAATTCATAACTTGTGTTTAAAAGAAAACCCCTTCTTAATTAATTATATAAATCAATCTATTTTCAATTTTGAAAAGAATTTGCAAAACAACCAATTCCATGGTGCTTTTAATTAATTAGATGATCCATCCAACTTTTCAATGATCCCCTTTTGCATTAAGTGTAGCACCATCATCTACTTATAATTATAATGACTCTCTTCTCCTATTTCAATCTATCAAATTCATCCTTCACCCATCACTCTCTCTCTCTCTCTTTCCCTCTCTTCTTCATTTCTCTCTCTCTCTCTAGATCTCTCTCCTCTCTAGAATGGGAAAACTCATCATTAAATTGAAGATGCCACCACGTGGAAATGAAGTTCGATTCGAGTGCCCGACGTGCAACAAGTCCTTCCCTACTCAAAAGGGTTTAGGGGCCCACAAGAAGGTCCACCTCCCATCAAAGAGAAAGGCTCAGGTATTGGTAGCTGAGTCGACAAGTGAGTCATCACCACCCAAGCCCCAACTCATTTCTGACATGCTTTTGCCTCCCAAGAAGCGGATTCTTATGGATCTGATGAGTAAAAATTAAAAAACAAATTTTTTTTGCCAAGTTTATGCAGCAAGCCGCAGAGAAGTGAAGATCTTGTTAGGTTTTGTTTTTCATTTTGCTTTTGTTGGAATAATAAGTGGGAAAGGCAGTGGCTGTGTTTTTATTGTAATTTTCAAAAAATATATCAAAGAATCTGCATTCATTTATCATTATTATTAGCAAGGTCTCTGATATGGTTGATTGGGGTTTCTTGGATAGTATTTTAAGATGGAGAAACATTAAAAGCAGTGTTAGCCTCCCCAAATAAAAGTCAATTAACTTTTTCTTTCAAATTCGAGTCGATTTAAGTTTTGGCCAGGAATTTTTTTTTTCTGAAGCAGTAAAATTGGATCATTTGCAAGAACAAATTCAATAATGAAGGATGAAAAAAAGACTGAAAAACCATAACAATTGTATGAGCTATTTAATTTATACTTACTATCCAATTAAACAGAGGAATCTTTTTAATTTTTCTTAATCAACACATTTTATTTAGGGAAAGTATATTTTTTGATCTTTAAATTTTGTTGACTTTGTTTTTTATTCCCTTAAGTTTTGAATTTTGAATTTAATCCTTTAACTTAAAAAAAGTTATAATTTTGATCGTGTGAAATTTTTTAGTATGTATATATTTTGTGTATGTATATTTTTATTGCATTTTTCATTAAGTATAGGCTTCCCCGTTAAGTATTAAATATTTTATAAATTTTATGATAATTCAAATTGAATTCATAAATTTTATGTCTATAAAAAATTTCATAAAAATAAATATTATTTGTGATAAAAGTTAAAAAAATTCAAATTAATGAAAATTTTATGTCTAAAATTCATGAAAATTAATCATTTCCCATTTCAGGTATCCCATTTAATTATACCATTAATGGAAACATAAAAAACTTTAAAATTAGAAAATGAGAAAATGAGAAAATGAAAAAGCACAAATTTATACACTTTTTTTTCCTAGTTGACATAAACAATATTTTCTAATTTGGCTCATAGTCTTAAATTTGTACTTGACAAATGGGTGTGGGAGAGAAGAACGATAGAAGACTGAAAAAAAATAATATGCGAAACTAAAAATTAATGCTCCCTCTATTTCTTATTTTATTCTTTTCTTCATTTTGATTCATCCTTTATTTCATTTTTCATATTCAAAATGACAAAGAATTAAAAAAATAATCAACTTTGTAAATTATCTCCTCCAAACATTTCAAAATCACATCCCATGTCATTGCATAATATTTTATATAATAGAAAAAACTATCATACTCTCCACTTTAAAACTTCATATACAAATAAATAAATCACACATCAAAATTATGTGAAAAGGAATGAGAAATAAGGTAAGTGGATAAGTATGAAAAATAGTGTCATAATAAATATTTTGGTGGGGATAAAGAGATCATTAATTTTGCGTGAACCAATATAATCTGATTTAAATTTTTCAAGGAAAGTATTTTTTTTTTCCAACCAGGTGGGCTAGCTCACCTGGCCACCGGGCTCCTCACTTGAGTGAGTGATCCGGGTTCGATTCCCTTTGGGAACGAATTGAAGATGAGAGATATAAAGTTGGCTAGGAATTTATTTTTAGAGTGTTTGAGGACTTGGTGTAACTAACTTTGTCCCGTTATAAGTTGCTCATTGCTTTTGGATATAATGATTAAGATAAAAGTGAAAAAGTATAAGTGATATGATAAAAAAAATAAAAAGGTAATGAGAATAGTGTAAAAAGTAGTGAAAATAATAATAAAAAAGTGAATAACACTTTCAAAAAAAGGTAAAAAAAACAAAATGAGGAACATACATCGGGACAGACGAAAATGACAAATGAACAACTTATAGTGGGATGAGGAGAATATTTTGTAAAATATTGTAGCTCTTAATCTTGTTTTGACCAGTTTTATAATGTATAATTTCATTATTCACCTATTTTTCGGGTCTCCTATTTTTACTTTATATATTATTTTATTTTGTATTTCACTATTTTTAATATATTGTAATAAATAATAAAATCAATAATTTATTATTAATAACGTGTGTTATGTATTAAGAATAATAAAATACAAGATGAGACATGATAATGAAAATGTCATTATCTTAAATGTAAGGATAGTGCAAACTTTATTGGTCAAGTTTTGAATTATTTTTAGGTTTAAATGGTGCCCTTTTTTAAAACCACCACCAACCATGCATATATGAAAACAAATACTACTACCTCCGTCCCACAAAAGTTTGCATACTTTCCTTTTTAGTTTGTCCCACAAAAGTTTGCATACTCCCAAAATGGAAATATTCCTTTAAATCTTCACCTTTAAAATCTTTACCTCACGATCTCCACCATACACATTCTACTCATTACACTTTTTTTTAAAACTTGTGCCCAGGAAAGTACCGCAAACTTTCCCGGGACGGAGGTAGTACAATATTCTATTGTGAGAATACCACAATATACCCATTTTCAACTATAAAAAAATTATTTTACCCACATCTACTTTAAAACATCTTTTATACCCAATTTATAATAAAAGACTTATATACCCTTATAAAATGGGTATAAAAAATTTAATAACTTTGAATTGGGCCCCATTTTATTCTCATAACTACACTACCCTCATATAGGGGGTAGATTAGATTTTATAAACTATTTAATAGGTAAATAAATATAAATGGAGAGAGGGAGAGAGTTTGTATTTTAAATATTAGAGTGAATTTTTAATTAGTATTTTTGTATAAATTTTTTTTATTAATTAATCAATGATTTGATATGCGATTAATAAAATTAAAGTTTATAATTAAATTTTTATGAAGACAATTCAGTAGAATATTAAAAAATTTAATTTAATTTTGATGTGGATAATGCTCTCGTGTTAATTAAATTTTAATAAATATATTTTCAAACATCACAAATTAAATATTTTTATATATTTTTATAAACTATAATATTCATTAACTTATATTAAAATTTAATTTTTATATTATAATATTCATTAATATGCATTATACATTAAAATAGTCTAAATAGAGAATTCATATAATCACCTATATATGATAAAAATATTATAATTAGTTAATTTATTAAAATTGTATGTTTTAAAATATTAAATTATATAAATATCAAATAGGGTGGGGTGGAGGTGGGGTAGGGTAGGGTAGGGTGGAGTGTGGTGTAATAACTAGATGATAATGTTTGTGGGTCATATGAGTAAAAAAGATTGTTTGAAATTAAAAATGGATAGAAAAAATTGTTTATATTTGAAGTGGGTAAAATAAATTTTGTGAAGTTGAAAATGAGTATTTTGAATTGTCTCCCTATTTTATTTTTCTTTTTTGAGATATTCTTTTACAGGTGGTAAGGTATTTTGAAAAGTTTTATCATCCCTAGGAAAAATAGAATTAGTTACATATATTGTCCGGATAACCATAATAAAGTAGTTACTTTTTTCTTCTCAGGAAAATTTACATCCCTAAAATTTTACGTGATTTAAGATTTTTTTAAAATAAATTAGTAAAATATGAATATACATATATATATATATATATGTATGTATCATTTTATGAGTTTATAGACAAATTGATATTTTCTTTTTAGTTGGGCGTAAATAAATGTGAGACGTATAGAAATAGTGTGTAAATTTCTCTGGGACGAAGGAAATAGTAGATAACGATGTGCATGATTATAGTTAGAATCTGTACGGAACTTAAAATATATATTAATTGTCCCGGAGGAAAAATAAACTAAATGCGTAGTCCGTACAGTTGTAATACGATAGTCATTGATTTCTCGATTCAATTAAAACTTAAAGAGGGTAAATATGATCCATAAAATAACGAGAAATTAATATGGGGGAAAAGCGGGTTCGATTACACATATTCCTAATCCTAAATAGTAGATAATGTATTACCTGAATTTCTCTTACTCATTGACTGAAATATGACTAATATATTTCATGCATTATATGTATATAATTATATTCTATTATTTTTAATTTGTACATGTATTTCATATTATTTCACGTGCTATTTGTGATTTGGGCTTATTTACCTGGTTTCAAATAAGATAAAATAAGTTAAATAGATACGAAAATATTTGTTATTTATTTCCCTAATTATTTTGTACACATAAATATATATGGATGTATTTAGTATACCCTAGGATTTATTAGGATCTTATACTAGTATATTAAAATGTTTAACATTGATATTACAGAAAGGAAAACAAAAACAAAAATTTCCTAAACCATGTGTATATGTTGCACCTAAAAGAAAAAAGAGACATCACCAACAACAACCAGAGCCTTTAAGCGTTCAACCTGAGAAAGTCTGTAACCAACAAATTTGAGAGGGAGAGCTTTCTTGTTTTATTTCTTTGTGATTCATAGGATAGTTGGTTAGGATTTTCTTAGCAAGAATCACATTGTTGTTCCCTCATACACACTTTAAATTTCTACTTAGTGTAGATATCTCTTTGTGAGGTTTTTAACTTTTTGTGAGTTTATATTCTGAGTGAATAGGTTAGAAGTATTCACTTACTTAGAATAGAAATATGAGTGAATCTAGTTATGAGGGGGAAATACTTGTATTGATCTTTGTGAATTTGACACCTAAGTGGTGTAACAGTAGATGTAGGAGATCTTATTCATAGACTATGAACCACTATAAATCCTGTTCTTTTCCTGCTTGGTTTATTTTTGTTGTTTATTTAATTTCTGCATTGCATATTTACTTTATTGTTACATTCATTCATTTTAACTTAGTGCATATAACTTTGTGTTTTTCACAAAGGAACTGAAACAGCTGTAGACTTCATAAGTCATTGAGCTGTTAAGTTTGATAAGTTCATATTGATTTTCATTAACACTTACACATTTATTTCCGCTGCACATTAGAGGTATCTCAATACACTTTTAATTGTGAGAACCCCTCTGATCTTGTCTATAAGTTGATTATATTTATTTGCAAGTTTTTATAACTCTGCAGCTGTAAACTTCAATAGTCTACAGCTGTAACCTTTGTGGTTCAAAAACTCTTGTAGACTTCTTATTTTTAAACTATTAAAAGGCAACTGTAAGGTTCTAGAATCTTCTTTTTCAAAAAGTTTAAAAACTTGTTTTGTTTTCAAGGTTTATTCACCCCACTCTAGATCTTGACTACTTAAGGAACCAACAGTAATAAATCATTAAAATCAATAATTTATCATTAATGACATGTGTTATGTATTAAGAATAATAAAATACAAGATAAAACACCATAATGAAAATACCATTATCTTAAATGTAACGATAGATCAAACTTATGTGTTAGAACTTGAATTGTTTTAGGCTTAAATGGTGCCCAACCACCACCAACCAGTTAACCATACATATATGAAAACAAATACTATAAGATTTTTTTTTGGGGAATTCTTTTACAGGAGAGACGATATTAAAAATGTTTTATCGTCCTTCGAAAAATTAGATTAATTACATATATTGTCCGCACAACCGTAATATAGCCGTAATATATATAGTAATTATTCTCTTCATCTCATTAAAATTTACACCCATAAAATTTTATGTGATTTAAGAAAAATTTAAATGAAATAGTAACATATGAATAAATGTGTATATAATTTTATGATTGTATACGCAAATTGATATTTTATTTTTAGTAGGCATAATTTGGTGTGAAACGTGGACGAAAGAAGTAGTAGGTAACGATGTGCATGATTATATTTTTAGAATCTGTACGGAAATTAAACTATATATTAATTGTTCCCTGACGAAGAATAAATTAAATGTGTAGTCCGTACAGTTGTAATACATTTATCATTGATTTCTCGATTCAATAGAAACTCAAGGAGGTAAAGAGGGTCCAAAAAATAACGAGAAATATGGGAAAAACGAGTCTAATCACGCCTATTCCTAATCCTAAATAATAAATAAAGTGATATCGGAGTTTCTCAATACTCATTGACTAATATTTCATGCATTATGTGTATATTAATTACTCCTTTCGTCCCGAAGGAATTTGCACCCTACGGGACGGCACATTTTTTAAGGAAAATATGTTTTATATATAAAGTAGTGACATATGTAAATATGTATATAAGTTTGTGAGTGTGCACGTAAATCAATGTTTATTTTTTTAGTAGTGTGCAAATTTGTGTGGGACGTCCGAATAAGGAAAGTGTGCAAATTTCTGGGGGACAGAGGGAGTATCATTTTGCTATTTAAAATTTTTGTATGCATTTCATATTATTTTAGGTGCTATTTGTAGGGGTGGCAAAACACCCCGCCCCGTAGCCGTCCCAATCTGCCCCGCCCCGCCCCGTCCTGAGAATGGGGCAACCTGGCCCGCCCCGCGCATGGGGCAGGGCAGGCATGGGTTTACAATTTTACTGCCCTGCCCTGCCCCGCCCCGCAAAATATTATATACTAAATAATATATATTATTTATATATAAATACTATATTTTATATAAAATAAATATAATAATATCAAATATTTTTTATTTATTATTATTAAACTAATATAATCAAAAATTATATATAAGATATTTTAAATTAGGATCTAAACATTAATAATTAATATCTAAAATATAATAAATAAATAAAAAAACACTTTCTTTCATTAGGGTTTATACTTTCATTAGGACTTGTAAAATGGTTTAATTTCTTGGTTTTTGAATATAATGTGCTGAACATGGTTCATTATTTATGTTGAATATGATTTAATGGATATATATATATTAAATTTTAGTATATGAAGTATGGGGCAGAATGGGGCAGGGCGGGGCGGATCTGCCCCGCGCAGGGTAGGCATGGGGCAAAACATATTGCCCCGCGGCGGGGCATGGGTCAGGGCGGGGCGGCGGGGCATGGGCGCGGGGCAGGAATGAGTATTTAAATACCCGCCCTGCCCTGCCCCATTGCCACCCCTAGCTATTTGTGATTTGGGCTTATTTATCTAGTTACAAATAAGATAAAATAAATTAAATAGATAGAGTGTGTCTTGGGCAATTCAATTCAATTTTAATTTAACATGTATATATACTAGAAAGCCATGTGAATGGAGCTGACACTCCTCTTCAAACGGCTATGTACGCTCAAGCACGGACCAAAAAACTATAATCCGTCATGAAATCCAGGCAATTGACCGCCTCATTCACTGTCTGGGGGGGGAAATTCGGCGCCGCATCAAGTAACGCACCATCGTGCTCTTTCCACCTCACAAGGCCAGAAAAAGCTCCCTAGGTAAGCCGCCGGCGGAAACATCTCACCAAAAAAGTTGTGCCAATGTGGATCCTCTGACCTCTTCCAAATACTTATTCAGCGACGAACCTTTCCTCGATTACGTACCAGATTCAACCAAGCCTCTGATGAAGGATAACCTCCATAACTGTAAAAATATGAATCTCTACTTTATAATCCTTCTTCAGTGAAATAGAAACTGAGTGATCATCTTAATGCCTACAAATCTTCATCACTGCCCTCGAATCATCAGGTTTATTAATTACTTGATTTGCATGTTGTTTTAACTTAGCACAAAGTTACTCACTAATATACCAAGAACAAATCTAAGTAATACCTAAAAAACTCACTAATACCCCCAAAACAAGTTAATAATACCTCAAGTATAATATTTAAGTTTTCTTATTACAGCTTAAAAATTCACGTCTTGCAATGATTTATGTTTCCATATATAATATTCCACATTGAAAAGATATAAAAGAAAAGTTTAATATAAGCAATGAGAAAAAAACAAGTAGTCTTATTTTATTATTTTATATTTGGCGACAGCTTACGACTGTCACTAAGTTGGTGGTGAATTAAGCGACTGCCTGCAGACAGTGCTAAACTTCAAATCAAAATTACCTGCATGAGGGTTAAGTTCCACGATCATTGCGGCGATTGTTAATCGCTGAGGCAGTCACAAAAGTCATCTTCTTTGAGGCCGCTTGAAAAGGGTGTCGCTAATCCTCAAACTTCATGACCATAAGTCCGTTGTAGTTATAAATCGATCGCTAATGCTTATATTAGAGATTAATCAGTAGGCGGTCACTAATTTTAATTGCTAAAATGCATTTTTTTTTGTAGTGCTACTTTGTTTCATAAAGAACATGTATAATACATTATAAATGCTCCTCCATCCCAATACATGTTTTCATTTTTCTATTTTGAGCATTCAATACAAGCTTCTCATATTATTTTGGGAGTGATTAACTTCACTTTATCAAGTACTTATCTCTATGTTTTATTTTATTTATATCAATTATCACTATTTTTACTCTTTATCACTAACGCAAATGGCGGTCGCTGAGGTCGTCTAGACCACTTGGTGACTAGACCATTGATGAGGTAGTATTTCATTTGAGTAAATAAATAAAATATGTTAATTAAGAAATTAAAAAGATTCCTCTCTTTAATTGGATAGTAAGTGTCAATTAAATGGCTCATACAATTGTTATATGATTTTTCAGTCTTTTATTATCCTTCATTATTGGATTTGTTTTTGCAGATGATTCACTTTTACTGCTTCAAGAAAAAAAAAAACTCCTGGCCTAAATCTGCACGAATTCGTAAGGAAAAGTTAATTGATTTTTTTTTGGGAGACAAACTTGCTTTTAAAGTTTCTCCTTATCTAAATATTTAATATATATATGTGTGCAGATATAGCATTTGATATATATATATATATAATGATAAATGAATGCAGATTCTTTAATATATTTTTGAAAAATTATAATAAAAACACAGCCACTATCTTCCCTTCTTATTCCAACAAAAGAAAAATAAAAAATAAAACCTAACAACTTCTGTGTCGCGGCTTGCGTAAACTTGACAATTAATTTTTTTATTTTTTAATTGTTACTCATCAGGTCCTTAAGAATCCGCTTCTTAGGAGGCAAAACCATGTCAGAAATGAGTTGGGGCTGGCGTGGTGATGACTCGCTGGTAGACTCAGCTGCTATCAATACCTGGGCCTTTCTCTTTGATGGGAGGTGGACCTTCTTGTGTGCCCCTAAACCGTTTGGAGTAGAGAATGACTTATTGCACGTCGGACATTCGAATTGAACTTCATTTCCACCTGGTGGCATCTTCAACTTGATGATGAGCTTCCCCATCATCAAACAGAGAGAGAGAAAGAGATAGAGATAGATCTAGAGAGAGAGAGAAGTGAAGAAGAGAGGAAGAGATGAGTGAAGATGAATTTGATAGGGAGAAATATGAGAGGAGGGTGATGATAATTATAATTAGTTGATGGTGCTATATTTAATGCAAAAATGGATCATTAAAAAGTTGGATGGATCATCTAATTATTAAATGCACCATGGAATTGGGGTGTTTTGCCAAAAAAAAAAAATTCCAAAATTGAAAATAACATCAATTGATTTATATAATTAATTAAGATGGGGTTTCTTTCAAATACAAGTTATGAAATATGTAACGAATTGAATTAACAACAAACATATATATGACTTTTTCACTTGGGCAGTGATGCAGGCAATCATATATATATTTTGAGAACCTAGTTATTTCATTAGGAATTGGTGTAAGTACTATTGGTCAATGCATATAATTCAAGCTTAAATATTGGTGCACCGGGTATATTAATTTGTGTTTGAAAAACACTAATCAAGACTAAATGGAAAGCAAAATATTACAAGAAAAGATTTTTCTCTTCTTTTTTTTTCTCTTCTTTTGGGTAAGGTGTCTTTTAGAGGTGAGAAAGAGGAAGTCATTGCACAATTAATGTTGTTTAGTAGAATAATTAATATTGTTCAATAAAATTTACTAATAATATTTAATAAAAAATAGTTAATATTGTTTAATAAAATACAAGTGAATTGTGCTTCTCATATATAACCTACAATTTGCAGACAGTTCAGACATGATCCCCTATTAGTTCTTTGATGGACGTCTCAAGTTTGGATCTTTTTTTTTTTTCCAGAGGCTTTGGAAAAAAAAAATTAATTTAGGAGAAGGTATATAGTTTAATATGGCAATGCTCCATTCTAAGAGGAATCGTCGATCGAAGGTAAATAAGATATTTTGATATACACTATTCAATTATGTTTTTGAAAGTAGATTAGGACGCATTTTGTTACCAATTCATAGTTGGACAAGTAATCCGTTAGATTGTATTTCTTTTCGTTTAGTTTTTTGATATTTGTGATGTTGTAATTTTTATGTGAGGAATTTTTGTGTGCACCGATCAAGTACATGTATGGTATGTATTTAGATTTTAGAATCTTGGTGTAGTTCCTCTTCGTCCTCATCAATGACTTTACCAATTTCGGGGCTGTAAAGGAGCAGACGATACTGAGCTCTCGGAGACTGAAAAATAGGGCGGATAATCGAGGATTTTTAAAAAAATTATTGATGTGGGGTGGATAGTTTTGGTTTGAAAATTTGGGTGATGAGATGAAATCGGTGATGGGGTGTTTGATTCTTGCAGAGTAGGAGCTCGGTCTCGTAGCCATTGATGGGTTTGATTCTTGCAGAGTTGAAGCTCAAGTTAGTAGCCTAAGAGTCACTGGCTAATAAGGGCAAAATTGTCTAATTAATTTTTTTTAACAAGATTAATCTTGTGTATCAAAGACAATTAAAAAATTATCTGGTGTCATTCCTTACTCTATCAAAGAAGTGTAAAGCCTTATCTAGACACATTTCTATTCTACCAAATAAGTGTAAACTTTATCTATTGGGCTACCAAACACCAACAAAAATTATTTAAAACACAAACACCTTACATCTTTTCTTGAGGCCCGTCCTATCTTATTATCTTGTGTGCCCTACCAAATGGACCCTTCGGTATCAATTTTTAATTATTTAATTTAAAAACTAATTTATTTAAATTCTCTAAATTAAAATTGTAATTTAGGTTGATATTTATTTATACATGTAATCACTATTTAATTGAGTGCAATTTTAATTTAATTATAGGTTGGTTGTCCTTTCTTTTTCTTCTTCGATATTCTTTTCTCTCCCTCTCTCTTTTTTTTTTTATCGTTTTCTTTTATTTCATTTCTTTATTTCTTTCATTTTGGTACACATATTTTGCTTAGTCCAATCTTCTGATGCTTCACGAGCTATTACATTTGGTGCTCCGGTCCCAATTTCGGATAAGTTTAAATGCAAAATGAGATTTAATTTTTAATACACCTGGAATATGAGGAAGAATGTGTTGTTCTTGTAATATAATGGTTAGGACGAAGACATGACGATTGGTATGAAAATTCTTCATTGGTAAAAAAATTGAGATATATATGTAATAATTATAAGAGTTAATGAGAACAAATAAGATACATTCTCATCTTATAATCATTCTCTTCAATAAATCCTATACAACAACCAACATCTTTCTTTTTGGTTCACTTTTTTAAAAATTGGAGCACAACACTAATGATGTAACAATAAACACAAATACTCATTTAACATATGTAAGGATAAAAAAGGAAAATAAAATTTCATTCCCATTATCATTGAAGAATTTGAAACAAGTGTCCACTTAATATTGCATTAAACATCATAAACCTGAAATTAATTAGTTTGAAGGAAAGTGTAATCATTGCAATAATTAACCTAGCTACGCTGAAATACAGATTCGTCTTTAGAGAGCTGTTAAAATTAAATTTATGCAGCCGTTATAAGAGTTATTTAAGTGACAGTTGTCTAAGTTGACAACGGTTGAAAAACCGTTGTAAAAAAAAAAAACACTTAGACAACAATATTTAACAGCTATCCAAGGGGACAATTAGACAATTAATATATGCTTAAACAAGTTGATGGTTATATTTTAAACTAATTATATTTATGTATTTTATATATTTTATTTTATATGTTTAATGTTATTTCTTATTATATATATTTTTAATTATTTTATTGTGTATACTATCTAATTATTATAATTAGATATAAAATATTATATTATTTTAATTACTATATTTTTAAATAACTTATAAAATATTCACTTTAATTAATAATTTTTTTTATAGTACGTATAAACATGTTTTTTTGATTGTTTTAATTAATATGAATGCATGTATACATGATGTTTGATTATCCAATAGTTGAAATATTTTCAATAAAATTGTAGCTCTTCAACAACACCATCCAACTCCCCCTCCCCCCCCACCCAAGTACAGTTTTGGCAATGAACAATTCTTTTGAACAAATTTTTTATTCCACGGTAAAATTGGAAAATTGCAATTCTATGTTTAAAGAAAGAAGAAAGAGATTGTTGAAAGCTGTACTTATTGGGTAAGAAAGAAAATGGTTGAAAGGTTCATTAGGACAAAACAAAGATTTCAATAAATTTTTACTTATTTTCTCAACAATTATTTTCTTTATCAAATAACTAAATATGATTACTATTAAATTCTATCAATTTACCTCTTTTCTTATTGGACCTACCAAACAAAACTTAGGTACATAAAAGACTTAACCCATACATTAATGTCCCATATTTATTCAAATTTTTGTTAATTCGTCTTCTCAAAATCATCATAGACAAAATATACTGTGAATCTATTTCACCGTGAAAATATATTTGTATTTCATGTGTTTTTTTTATCATCATTTGTTTGCACAAAATATACTGATGTCCATGGAATTGTAGTTTGTGATGTGATGCTGAATGAAATTTGGTGAATAATAAATAGCCTTGTAAGTGTACATATATGTATTCATGAAATCAACAAAATGTTGGTTTTGTATCTATAGTCAATTCTGTATGATTAGCTGTAATTGTTTAAAAACAAATGTATATTTGTGAAGTGTGCATGAATTATAGGGTGTATACTGAGGGCCTGTTTGGTTGAAAATCCTTAAAACATGCACACTACATCCTCCGTCCCTCTTTAAATTTCTCCTTTCTTTTGATTGTTTTGTTTAAAAAAATGTATTTATTTATTATTATAAGGTGAGCCATATTTTGACTTTTATATAAAATAATGGAAAGTTGTGAAAAAATAATGTAAAGTTGTGAAAAAATAATGGGGAGTTGTGAAAAGGAGTATTTGTTTATTAATATATGAAGTGTTATTGGTGTTTTTTATGAAATGTGAAATTTATTGTGGGGCATCCAAAAAAGGAAAGTAAGAAACTTATAGTGGGACGGAGAAAGTATTTTATTTGGTTGATCTGTAATGAATTGCGCACCATAGATATTCTTTCTATCTCAACTTATTTTTTATAGGGAATATGACACTTTTTAAGAAAAAATGGTGTATGTGATTGTGAAATAAAATAAAAAAAATGTATTTTATTAATTTTTGTGAATGTAAATTATTTTTCTTCAAGGTACGAAAAAAGAGTTGGAATATATTAAAATGAAAAGTGTGAAAATGATTGCGATATTATTTTGTTTGGTTCATTTCTAAACATATTAGGGATGAATATATTGGGCAATTATCATATTGACCTTGGTTTAAATAGTGAGAGATTTGCAGTGAGGTAGTCTTTTCAATTGTTTTTTGCTACGGAAACACTCTAAATTTTCTACTAAATCATTCATTATATTCATTACTTTTAAAATATAAATTTTAAATTTAAATTTTAGATAATGCATATTCTTAATTTAAAGAAAAAAGATTTCTACCATACTTATATTTTTATAGATTATATTAAAAAATCAAATAATAAAGATTTGAAATAATTACAAACTAGTACAAAAATAATGCACTATTTTCAAATAGATACAAAATATTTGCATAATAGTGTACACAAAAGTTGAATAATAGAGTTATTTTTTGTATATTGTATCTATTTAAATATATTACATTATTATTGTAACATTTCGTAACTGGCCCTAAAGATTTTCATGAAAGATTGTATTTTCTATTTTAAATCATAAGAACTTTATATCTTTTCAAATTTTAATCATATGTTATACAAATTTAAGCCCAAATTCATGTATATTCCTCTATATATATGTATAATTTCTTAGTTTTCACATACAAAATCTTAAAATTTCATTTTTTTCATTCATCGTCTTTCAAAGTATTCACACTATTAAAAAAAAGCTAATTAACATAGGATATTCTCTGTTCTCAATTAATTTAAAAGTCTGCTGTCTAATTTATATGGATTTTATACTCCAATGTAAAACTTTATGCCCTGTGTAATTATTTTGAAAATTCAAAATAAATATTTGCATATCTCCAAAATTAATTGATTTTCGAATATAATATGAATTACAACTTTTAAAGCACAATTTTTATTATTAAATTATAATCACCTTTTGTCCCTGCTTCGAAATTCTAATATTTCAGTTTAAAAATTCGATATGTTGATATTTCATAAAAATCAAATTTTTGGATATGTTGTAAATTAAGCAAGTTATTTATATGTGCCAAATTATTAATGTATTTCGATTCCTCTTTTTTAAAATATTGCTTTTTTATTACAACTGTACATATTTTACAAATTTAAAATTTCCAATTTTAAAAATTATAAATCATTTACCCTTATAAAAACTAAAAAGTTTATGAAATTTTTATATGTGATATTTTTAAAAAAATATCACACACAGTTCATATTTTATGTCCAAATTTTTTATGAGATACATACTTTTTAAAATCCTACTATCCAAGGACGAAATCTACTATAACAAGAACTCAAGTAATTTTATTGCATCCACGACATATATTTTAAGGTGGGTTTTTCTTATTATTATAGATTGGTTAATTTATCAGTTTTAAATTTATGTGGATGGTTTTGTTGCTTGTTTGCATCTTATAGATTACTATGTTATTATGGTTGATTTATCCAATAAGCCTACGATTGGCCTCGCCAAGAAGCTTATATATGTTATTATGGTTGATTTATCCAACATGTTCAAGTTATTATTGCTGGTTCACCCAACAAGTCTATATTATTATGGTTGGCCTAGCTAACAAGCCTATAAAATTATATCCATTTTTGCGAGTTAATAATTTTATTTGTATTTTATATTTAATTGTGATAAATAGAATTCCACTGAGATAGTTGTTTGTTTACCCCCAATCTCATGAATATTTTACAAATATTGTGGTGGATGTCTTTTATTAAATTATCTAGCACTTAAAAGACTTTTTTTTTTTAAATATGATTATTTAGCCGACTTTATAGTGTAAAATTTTCATGAATTATAATCTTTGAGTATACATTGATATATATTAAACTTAAATGATCTTTTTGAGGTTACATTAAATTTAGAGTAGTCTCTTGTGCACTAGGTGCACCATGCAACTCAAGTGTATTTTTAAAAAGTTACATCATTTATTATTGAAAAGTTACACCATTAATAATACGTTTTTCAATATTAATATGTATAATTTCTCAATAGTATTTTGTGTAACTTTTTAAAAATAAATTTGAATTATACGGTGCACCTGGTGCATACAAAACTAAGGCTTAACTTTAAAGCTTTTTAGAGTTCAAATTTTTAGTTCATACTCTTTTTAATTTTTAAAATCATATATTATTAATTGTAAAAATTTGGGGCGTGACAACTACCAACCAATGAAAAAACCCTTCCTTTTACCAATATAAAAGTGGGCCCCCACTATTTTGATTTGTATAAAATCTAGGGATATTTGCACGTTGTTTCAAAAAATACTATATTTATAAATTAGTTCACAATATTTGTTTGTATAGAACCATATATTTTTCTGCACAATATCAATTTATAATTAGTGTTAATTTTGTGAATTATTGAGTAATTTTCTCTAAAATATATTTAATTTATTATTTTTCAATTTGAATTCAAATTATTACTTTATTATAATTTTAATTCATCTTTTTTCGTTTTATAACAATTTGATTTTTTTTTATCACAAATAATATTTATTTTTGTGAAAATAAATTTTATAGACATAAAATTTATGAATTCAAATTGAATTAACATAAAATTTATAAAATATTCAATACTTAATGCGGAAGGCTATATTTAATGAAAAATGCTATAAAAATATACATACACAAAATATATACACACTAAAAAATTTCACAGGATCAAAATCATAATTTTTTAAGTTAAAGGACTAAATTCAAAATTCAAAACTTAAGGGAATGGAAAACAAAGTCAGCAAAATTTAAAGAAAAAAATAAAATAAAATTTCCCTAAATAAAACATGTTGATTAAAGAAAAATTAAAAGATACCTCTCTTTATTTGGATAGTAAGTGTAAATTAAATGGCTCATACAATTGTTATGATTTTTCAGTGTTTTTTCATCCTTCATTATTGGATTTTATTCTTGCAAATGATCCAATTACTGCTTCAGAAAAAAAAAAAAACCACTCATGGCCAAAACTTAAATCCGCATGAATTTGAAAGGAAAAGTTAATTGACTTTTATTTGGGGAGGCTAAAACTGCTTTTAATGTTTCTCCTTAAAATACCTTCCAAGAAACCCCAATCAACCCTATCTAATAATTAATGATAAATGAATGCAGTTTCTTTGATATATTTTTGGAAAATTACAATAAAAACACAGTCAATGTCTTCCCTACTTATTATTCCAACAAAATGAAAATGAGAAACAAAATCTAACAATGTCTTCACTGCGCAGCGGCTTGTTGCATAAACTTGGCAATTTTTTTTTTGTTTTTAATTGTTACTCTTCAGATTCATAAGAATTCGCTTCTTGGGAGGCAAAATCATGTCCGAAATGAGTTGGGGCTGGGGTGGTGATGACTCAGCAGTCGACTCAACTGCTAGTACCTGTGCCTTTCTCTTTGACGGGAGGTGGACCTTCTTGTGGGCCCTTAAACCCTTTGCAGTAGAGAATGACTTGTTGCACGTCGGGCACTCAAATCGAACCTCATTTCCACCTGGTGGCATCTTCAACTTGATGATGAGTTTTCCCATTATCAGAGAGAGAGAGAGAGAGCAAAAAGAAGTGAAGAAGAGGGAGAGGGAGAGAGAGAGAGAGAGGGAGAGATATGGGTGAAGATGAGAAGAGAGTGATTATATTTATAATTAGTTGATGGTGGGCAAAAGAGAGAAAAGTTGGTTGGATCACCTAATGAATTAAATGCACCATGGAATTGGGTTGTTTTTTAAATTCTTTTCAAAATTTAAAATAACATCAGTTGATTTATATAATTAATTAAGAAGGGGTTTTCTTTCAAACACAAGTTATGAAATATGTAACCAATTGAATTAACAACAAACATGTGTATACGACTTTATAGCATAGGTATTAGTAGTTTAATCATTTTGAACTTTTTCACTTGGGCAATGATACAACCAATCATTCATATACACACACATACACACACACATATATATATATATTGAAAACCTGTTTATTTCATTAGGAATTGGGGCAAGTACTATTGGTGAATGCATGTTATTCCAGCTTAAATGGTGCTCCGGGTATATTAATTTGTGTTTGAAAAACACTGACCAACACTAAATGAAAAGCACAATAATACGAGAATAGGTTTTCCTCTTTTTTTTTTCTTTTCTTTTGGGTAAGGTGTCTTTTAGAGGTGAGAAAGAGGAAGTCATTGCATAATTAACGTTGTTTAATTAGAATAATTAATATTGTTCAATAAAATTTCCTAATAATATTTAATAATAAATAGCAAATATTGTTTAATAAAATACAAGTGAATTGTGCTTCTTATATATAACCTGCAATCTGCAAACAGTTCAAACATGATCCCTTATTAGTTCTTGAATGGACGTCTCAAATCTGAATTATTTTTTTCTAGAGGCTTTGGAAAAATTCAATTGAGAAGAAGGTATATAGTTTAATATGACAATGCGCTATTCAATGAGGAATCATCAATCGGAGGTAAATAAGATTTGTTGATATAAAGTATTCAATTGTGTTTTTGAAAATAGATTAGTGCGTATTTTGTTACCAATTCATATTTGGACGAATAATCCCATAGATTGTATTCCTTTCGGTTTTTAGTATTCTGATATTTGCGATGTTATAATTTTTATATATGGAATTTTTGTGTGCACTCACGTGCATGTATGGAATGTATTTGGATTTTTGAAAAACTATCTTCGTCCAATTCCTCTTCGTCCTCATCAATGGCTTTGCCAATTTCGGGTTGTAAAGGGGCAGAGATATTGAGCTTTCGAAGACTGAAAAATATGGCAGATAATCGAGGTTTTTTTTTAAATTCTTGATGTGGGGTGGATAATTTTGGTTTGAAAATTTAGGAGATGAGGTGAAATTGGTGATTGGGTGTTTAGTTCTTGCAGAGTTGTAGCTCAGGCTAGTAGTCAATTGTTGTGAAATTGTCCGGAGATTGAATCGAGCTCAATAAGACTTCAAGGATTTCAGAGCAATTGAAAGAACTTGCCGGATGAACACTCAACAGAAATAATCAGGAACAAGAAATTTACGTGGTTCGATCAAATTGATCTACGTCCACGGATTGGGTTGACTCACTTCACTAAATGATGAAAATATGTTTACAGATTACAAGCTTTCTTTCTCTCTCTCTTACAACTGGAATGAATACATATTTATAGATTAGACCCTTAACCACCTTTGAGCTCTTTAACCAATCAACGAGATTCGTATGGTTATAACCGCCTTGAATAACTGTTCCAGCGTCCAATGAGATTGCTCCGCCAGCTGCCCAAATAACCGACTTTATCACTCTGGTGAAGTCGTCTTTGCCATGCTCTGTTTTCTTAACTGTCAGCTCAGGATCGCCTTCATGCTGAGTGACTCAGGGAGTAGGTGATTTTCAGCTCAGGATGATCTCTTAGGATTGCCTTCAGTTCTACTGAGTCTTCAGTGTCTTCACTGATCTGACCACTCAGGATGACATTCAGTCTGAGTGTCAGGATTAGAACACTCCTGACTCAGGATCAAGTCTTCGCTCAGGCTCAGGTTACTTTCCTCAGGAATATTCCACCGGATCCAATACTCAGGATCAGGATTCCTGACTAATCTTCAGTACTCAAACTCAGCTTATCTTTACACTTAACAATTATCCACCTTAAAGTAAGTGAGTTTCCCCCATTCCACACTCCACCTCAGGACCTAGTTCATGGTACATCCCATGACCGCAACTTGATCAGCTCCAAGCAATATCTGAATTTGGAAATAGGTAAGACCTTAGTCAGCATATCCGCAGCATTGTCCTCAGTGGAAACCTTCTGCACTGAAATCACTTTCTTTTCCACCACATCTATCACAAAATGATGTCTGACATCAATATGCAGACCTGATGCTTAACCAAATGAATTGTGCTCTGATTATCACACTGAACTGCAACTTCCTTTTGTCTAATTCCAAATTCTTTAATCATACCCTTGAGCCACATTACTTCC
The DNA here is from genome assembly GCA_026898435.1 of Prunella vulgaris. NCBI lineage: Eukaryota > Viridiplantae > Streptophyta > Magnoliopsida > Lamiales > Lamiaceae > Prunella > Prunella vulgaris. Next base: position 1,217,660 of record JAPKLY010000073.1, on the reverse strand, counting down.
TTCACTGCTTCAGTCATCGCAATATACTCAGCCTCAGTAGTTGAGAGTGCCACTACTGACTGGAGTACTGCTCTCCAGCTGATTGCTGTACCATATAATGTGAACACATATCCTGATAAGGATTTTCTCGTATCAATGCTTCCAGCATAATCTGAGTCCACATATCTCTGAAGTGGTTGAGTGCCATCCTTAGTCTTCTCGAAGAGTAACCCCAGATTTTCAGTTCCCTTTAAGTATCTCATGATCCACTTAAAAGCCTCCCAGTGTGTCTTTCCCGGATTTGCCATAAATCTACTGACAACACTGACTGAATGTGCTAAATCAGGCCTGCTGCACACCATAGCATACATTATGCTACCTATTCCATTTGAGTAAGGGATTTTACTCATTTGTGCCTTCTCTTCTTCTGACTTCGGACACTGACCTGATGTCAGTTTAAACTGTTGACCGAGGGGTGTAGATACAACTCTGGCTTCATGCATGTTGAACCTCCTGAGTATCTTCAGGATGTAATCCTTCTGAGTTAAGAACAACCTCCCTTTGTCCTTATCTCTGATAATTTCCATGCCCAGTATCCTCTTAGCCATACCCAGATCCTTCATGTCAAATGTGCTACTTAGTTTTACCTTCAATCTCTGAATTCTTTCAGGACTCTTGCTTGCAACCAACATGTCATCCACATAGAGCAGCAAATATGTGAGTACTTCCTTCCCTTGTTTTTCAAGATAGACACAACTATCATACCTGCATCTTGTAAAGCCTATGGAGATCATAAAACAATCAAACTTCTTATACCATTGCCTAGGACTTTGCTTCAGTCCATACAATGATTTCTTCAGTAGACACACCTTATCCTGATTCCCAGGTAGAATAAAACTTTCAGGTTGTTGCATATGTATAGTTTCTTCTAGGTCTCCGTGTAGAAAGTCTGTCTTGACATCTAACTGCTGAAGCTCCAAGTCCTCCTGAGCTACCTTTGACAATAGGATTCTGATTGAACAGTGTTTCACCACTGGTGAGAATACCTCATTGAAGTCTACCCCCTCTCTCTGAGTGAATCCTCTGGCAACAAGCCTTGCCTTATATCTCAGCTTCTCTCTTCCTCCTGACCCCATTTCAGATTTCTTCTTGAAGATCCACTTGGAACTGACTACCTTCTGTCCCTGAACCTTGTTCACAAGTGTCCAAGTGTTGTTCTTCTCTAATGACTGAAGTTCCTCAGTCATGGTCAGTATCCATCTCTCTTTGTCTTTGCCTGACACAGCTTCAGCATAACTTTGTGGTTCCTGATGCTCCACCTATTCAGCGGTTATCAGGGCATAAGACATCATGTCAGCCTGACCAAACCTAGTTGGAGGGTGTATGCTTCTCCTGTGTCTGTCTCTTGCTAGACTATAATTCCTGAGATCTTGGCCTTCAGTATCTGAAATTGAATGGTCAGAATGATCGTCAGTATCACTTTCCTCTGACTCCTCCTGAGTCCTCCCTGAGGTTTCACCTACCTAAAAAATTCCTTGTCCTGAGTTCCTTTCAGGAGTCTCCACCTCAACCAGAGATCCATCTCCTGAAAGTATACCATCTGAGTCGTGTATGCTGATGGGCTGATTATATCCCATGACTTTCTCGTTGAAAGTCACATCTCTACTGACAATACACCTTTTATGTCCAGGTTCCAAACACCATAACTTGTATCCTTTCACTCCCTTAGGATATCCTAAGAAGATACATCTCAGTGCTCTAGGTTCCAGCTTATCCTGCCTGATGTGGGTAAAAGTTGAGCAACCAAATACCTTCAGGTTATTGTAGTCCGAGATCCTCCCATACCACACCTCATCAGGTGTCCTGAACTCAATTGCTGAGGAAGGTGACTTGTTAATAAGATAACAAGCTGTACTGACTTCTTCCCCCCAAAACACCTTGGGTAACTTTGCATCTAACAACATACTCCTGACCTTTTCCAGGATTGTCCTATTCATCCTCTCAGCCAAGCCATTTTGCTGAGGATTTGCAGGAACAGTCCTGTGTCTAGTGATCCCCCTTTCCTTGCAGAAATTGTTGAACTCCTCTGATACATACTTCAATCCATTATCAGTCTTGAGATGTTTAATGAATCTTCCTCTCTTATTTTCTTGTTCACTGACCCAATCCCTGAACCTTGCCAAGGCCTCACTCTTCTGCTTCAGTATGAATACCCATACTTTCCTGCTGAAGTCATCAATGACTGTCATGAAGTATCTTCCCCCTCCATGAGTCTCCACCTTAGCTGGTCCCCAGATATCAGAATGAACATAATCCAGAGGTGCATCAGTAAGTTTCTTACTCTTTGGGAATAGGATTTTCTTGGATTTACCCAGGACACAATTGTCACAAAAATCCAATTTCATCACATTTCCTTCCCCAAATGCCTTCTGCTTTGAAAGTTCTTGGAGCCTACTTTCTCCAATATGGCCTAACCTTTTATGCCATATCATTGCCTCAGTGCTGTCCATAACATTGTTTGCTGACCCTGAAGAAGTTCTTCCAATCAGGATATACAACCCATTGACTTTCTTACCTTTGGTTATCAGGATATAACCATCCTCAGTGTTGAACTCATAACCCAGTTGATTCAGTGAACCCAGGGAGATCAGATTTCTCTTCCGTTCTCGCACCAGCCTCACATTTGAGAGTATCTTATCTACTCCATCATGCAGCTTCAACCTGACAGAGCCACTCCCTTTCACCTTACATGTCTGATTATTGCCCAGAACAACTGAGCCTCCATCAAACCTCCTCAACTCCCTGAATAATGATTCATCAGGGCACATATGGAATGAACATCCATAATCCAGTACCCACTCATCATTCAGTTTCAGGTTAGTAACAGTTAACACCTCAGCACTATCATACCCACCTTCAGCAGCAACAGTTATATCAGCCTTTTGTTCTTCTCCCTGATTCCTACTTCTGTCAGGGCAATTCTTCTTGAGATGGCCAGTTTTGTGACAAGCAAAACATTTCCTCTTCTCAACAAAATCACCAGATTTTGGCCCCTTTGTGTTCTTCTTCTTTTTGTTCTGAAAATCTTTCTTGCCCTTCTTAAACCTGACATTCAACCCTTCAGCCTGACCTGAACTTTTCCTCTCAGCTTGTAGCTGAAGGGACTTGGTTTTCAGGGCACCCAGAATATCATCGAAGGACAATTTATCCTGCCTCCCAAATAGTAAGGCATCCTTGAAATTTTCAAAGGATTTAGGCAAAGAATTCAGGAGCATCAGAGCCTTATCATCATCAACAATTTCCACTCCCAGGTTCTCAAGATCATCAGCAGCCTTGTTGAATTTCTCAAGTTGTTCAATCAACTCCTTCTCTTCATTCATCCTGAATGACATCAGTTTTTGTTTCATGAACAATTTGTTGGTGACAAATTTAGTCTGATACACCTTCTCCAGCTTACTCCAAACCTCAATGGCAGTCTTCTCATTGCACACCTCCCTCAGAGGCTTATCCCCCAGACACAAGATGATTGTGCTATGAGCCTTTTCCAATATTTCTTGTCTCTTGCCTGGATTTTCTGACGAAGAAGGGGGCCATTGATCTTCAGGCTTCAGAGCATTACCCAGCCCATGATGAGTCAAGAGAGCCTTCATCTTGATCTTCCACAAACTAAAATCGTTTGCTCCAGTGAATTTCTCAAATTCCAGTTTGGTAGATGCCATGATTGATGATTAACCAGTCGATTCCTCCTCCGATCCCACAGACGGCGCCAATTGTTGTGAAATTGTCTGGAGATTGAATCGAGCTTAATAAGACTTCAAGGATTTCAGAGCAATTGAAAGAACTTGCCGGATGAACACTCAACAGAAATAATCAGAAAATCAAAAGAACAAGCAATTTACGTGGTTCGATCAAATTGATCTACGTCCACGGATGGGGTTGGCTCACTTCACTAAATGATGAAAATATGTTTACAGATTACAAGCTTTCTCTCTCTCTCTAAGATTTAGAATGAAGCACTCTCTTAAAACTGGAATGAATACATATTTATAGATCAGAGCCTTAACCACCTTTGAGCTCTTTAACCAATCAACGAGATTTGTATGGTTATAACCGCCTTGAATAACTGTTCCGGCGTCCAATGAGATTGCTCCGCCAGCTGCCCAAATAACCGACTTTATCACTCTGGTGAAGTCGCCTTTGCCATGCTCTGTTTTCTTAACTGTCAGCTCAGGATCGCCTTCATGCTGAGTGACTCAGGGAGTAGGTGATTTTCAGCTCAGGATGATCTCTCAGGATTGCCTTCAGTTCTACTAAGTCTTCAGTGTCTTCACTGATCTGACCACTCAGGATGACATTCAGTCTGAGTGTCAGGATTAGAACACTTATGACTCAGGATCAAGTCTTCGCTCAGGCTCATGTTGCTTTCCTCAGGAATATTACTCTGGATCCAATACTCAGGATCATAATTTCTGACTAATCTTCAGTACTCAAACTCAGCTTATTTTTACACTTAACACCAATGATGGGTTCGATTCGTGCAGAGTTGAAGTTCAAGCTAGTAACCTATGTCGTTGGCTAATGAGGGCAAAATTATCTAATTATTATTTTTAAAAGATTGATTTTTTTTATTGGACCTACCAAACAAAATTTAGGTGCATAAGAGCCTTAACTCATACATTGTCCCATATTTATTATTTTTTCATTCTCCTTCTCAAAATCATCTTAAATAAAATATACTGTGAATCTATTTCACCGTGAAAATTTATTTGTATTTCACGTGTTTTTTATCATTATTTGTTTGCACATTGAAAGATATTATCAAGTTAATATTTTCTTTTATGAAGTAATTAATATCATTTAGTAAAAATTTACTAATGCAGATCAAATGGTATTGATCATTAAAAATAATTCAATTGTTTATATATAAAATTTTGCTACTCTTAAATTATAACATTAAAAAAATCTCACAATTAAAATTGTTCATATTAATCTCTCTCATATATTTTACAAGATGAGACATGATAATATAAGGGACTAGTTTATAAGGGACTAACTTATTTCATTTTTACAAAGATAACACTAGTTTATAAGGGACTAACTTATTTCATTTTTCATATTCAAAATGACAATGAATAAAAAAATAAATAAATAAATTCAACTCTTGTAAATTATCTCCTCCAAATATTTCAAAATCAGATCCCAAGTCCTTGCATAATATTTTATATAATAGAAAAAACTATCATAATCTCTACTTTAAACCTTTCATATGCAAATAAATATATCACACATCAAAACTCTATGAAAAGGAATGAGAAATAAGGTAAGTGGATGAGTATGAAAAAAGAGTGTCATAATAAATATTTTGATGGGGATGAAGAGACCATTAATTTTGTGTAAACCAACATAATTTGAATTAAATTTTTCAAGAAATTTTTTTTTCAAAGATAAAGATGAAGAATTCATTAAACTAGTCAAATCCATTTGTAATAATGTAATAATGGTGGTGCACCTAGCTACAAAAAAGAAACTTGGCCAAAGCAAAGTTTGGTCATATTAAATTCTCATTGAATTGAGGTACTCTATAGATCCCTTTTAAGAAGTGGAAAGGGAGAGTTGATACGAGATTGAGCTCAGTTTTTGTTGTTATTCATCCGGCTAATGATGCAGTCATGCAGCTAATCTTGTACTCTTCCCGTGACGCTATATGTTGCTCATTGCTTTTGAGCATAAAGATTAAGATAAAAGTGAAAAAATATAAGTGATGTGATGAAAAAAGTGAAAAGGTAATGGAGAATAGTGTAAAAAGTTGGGAAAATAATACTCCCTCTGTCCACCAAATTATTTTCCACTTACCTTTTTTGTTTGTCCACAAAACTTTTTCTCATTTCCGTATTTGGAAACAACACACACTCACAATAAAATTTTGGGCCCCATAATACTCTTATGTTTCCCTTACTTTATCTATCATTTAATATAATACTACTTTTTATTAATTTTCGTGCCCACAATAAAATGAGAAAAAGATTCATAGACGGAGGGTGTAATAAAAAAGTGAATAGTACTTTCAAAAAAAGGTAAAAAAAAATTAAATAAATGAGGAACACACAGGGGACAGACGAAAGTGGCAAAATGAACAATTTATAATGATATGGAGAGAGTATTTTGTAAAGTATTATAGCTCTTAATCTTGTTTTGACCAGTTTTATAATCTATAATTTCATTATTCACCTATTTTTCGTGTCTGCTATTTTTACTTTTTATATTATTTTATTTTGTATTTAACTATTTTTATATATTGTAATAAATAATAAAATAAATAATTTATTATTAATTAATGACATGTGTTATGTATTAAGAATAATAAAATACAAGATGAGACATGATAATGAAAATGTCATTATCTTAAATGTAAGGATAGAACAAACTTTATTGGTCAAAGTTTTTGGATTGTTTTCAGCTTAAATGGTGCCTTTTGAAAACCACCACCAATCATGCATATATGAAAACAAATACTACATTTTTTTTTGTTGAGGTATTCTTTTATAGGAGGAACGCTATTTTGAAAATTTTTATTGTCCTTAGGAAAAATAGAATTAGTTACATATATTGTCCGGATAACCATAATAAAGTAGTTACTTTCTTCTTCTCTTGAAAATTTACACCCCTAAAATTTTACGTGATTTAAATTTTTTTTAAAAATAAATTAGTAAAATATGTATATATATATATATCATTTTATGAGTGTATAGACAAACTTATATTTTCTTTTTAGTTGGGCGTAAATAAATGTGAAACGTCCAAATAAAGAAAATATGTAAATTTCTCTGGGACGAAGGAAATAGTAGATAACGATGTGCATGATTATAGTTAGAATCTATACGGTACTTAAAATATATATTAATTGTTCTCGGAGGAAGAATAAATTAAATGCATAGTTTGTATAGTTGTAATACGATAGTCATTGATTTCTCGATTCAATAAAAACTTAAAGGGGTAAATAAGATCCAAAAAATAACGAGAAATATGGGGAAAAAGCGGGTCCAATTACACCTATTTCTAATCCTAAATAATAGATAATGTATATATTACCGGAATTTCTCCTATTTATTGATTAATATATATATTTCATGCATTATATATATATATATATATAATTATTATTCTACTTTTATAATTTGTACATGCATTTCATATTATTTCACGTGATATTTGTGATTTGGGCTTATTCATCTTGTTTCAAATTAGATAAAATAAGTTAATTAAATAGATACGAAAATATTTGTTATTTAATTTATTTCCCTAATTATTATTTACACGTAAATATATATGGATGTATTTAGTATACACTAGGATTTATTAGGAGTATATTAAAATGTTTAACATTGATATAACGGCAAGGAAAACAAAAACAAAAATATCCTAAACCATGTGTATGTGTTGCACCTAAAAAAAAAAGAGACCTCACCAAAAATTTGGTCATATTAAATTCTCATTACATTGAGATACTCTGCAAATCCGTTTAAAGAAGTGAAAAGGGAGAGTTGATACGAGGATGAGCTTAATTCTTGTTGTGATTCATCCAACTAATGATGCAACTAATCTTGTATTTTGTAAAGTACTGTAGCTCTTGTAAGAATAGAGCAAACTTTATCGATTAGAACTTGGATTGTTTCAGAGTTAATTAGTTAAATGGTGCCCCTCTTGAAAACCACCACCAACGAATTAACCATACATACGAAAACAAATACTACAAAAATTTTTTTAGAATACTAATGATGGAAGGTGGACCTTCTTGTAGGCCCCTAAACCGTTTGGAGTAGAGAATGACTTGTTGCACGTCAGGCATTTGAATCGAACTTCATTTCCACCTGGTGGCATCTTCAACTTGATGATGAGCTTCCCCATCATGAGAGAGAGAGAGAGAGAGATGAATTTGATAGGAAGAAATATGAGAAGAGGGTGATGATAATTATAATTATTTGACGGTGCTACATTTAATGCAAAACTGGATCATTGAAAAGTTGGATGGATCATCTAATTAATTAAATGCGCCTTGGAATTGCGATATTTTGTAAATTCATTTTCAAAATTAAAAATAATATTTATATAATTAATTAAGAAGGGGATTCTTTCAAACACAAGTTATGAAATATATAACCAATTGAATTAACAACAGACATATATATGACTTTTTCACTTGGGTATATATATATTAAACAACCTGGTTATTTCATTAGAAATTTGTGCAAGCACTATTGGTCAATGTATGTTATTCAAGCTTAAATAGTGCTCCAGATATATTAATTTGTGTTTGAAAAACTTAGACCAAAACATATTACAAGAAAAGACTTTCCTTTTCTTTCTTTTTTCTTTTGGGTAAAAGGTGTCTTTTAGAGGTGAGAAAAAGGAAGGCATTGCATAATTGTGCTTCTCATATATAACCTGCCATTTGCAGGTTCAAACATGGTCCCCTATTAGTTCTTTGATAGACATCTCAAGTCTGGATCTTTTTTTTTTTAGAAGCTTTGGAAAAAAAATCAATTGAGAAGAAGGTATATAGTTTAATATGACAATACTCTATTCAATGAGGAATCGTTGATCGGAGGTAAATAAGATTTGTTGATATACAATATTCAATTGTGTTTTTGATAGTAGATTAGGACGCATTTTGTTTCCAATTCATAGTTGGACGAGTAATCCGTTAGATTGTATTTCTTTTCGCTTTTAGTTTTTTGATATTTGCGATGCTGTAATTTTTATATGAGGAATTTTTGTGTGCACTCAAGTGCATGTATGATATGTATTTGGATTTTAGTAAAAATATCTTGGTCCAGTTCCTCTTCCTCCTCGTCAATGACTTTGCCAATTTTGGTTTGTAAAGGAGCAGACGATACTGAGCTCTCGAAGACTGAAAAATATGGCAGATAATCGAGGTTTTTTTTTTAAATTATTGATATGGGGTGGTAATTTTGCTTAGAAAATTTGGGAGATGAGATGAAATCGGTGATGGGGTGTTTGATCTTGCAGAGTTGGAGCTCGGGTTAGTAGCCATTGATGTGTTTGATTTTGCACAGTTGAAGCTCAAGCTAGTAGCCTTAGAGTCGCTGGCTAATAAGGGTGAAATTGTCTAAATTTTTTTTACCAAGATTAATTTTGTGTATCAAACACATTTAAAAAAAATCTAGTGTCATTCATACTCTATCAAACAAGTGTAAAGCCTTATCTAGACAAATTTCTATTCTACCAAATAAGTGTAAAACTTTATCAATTGGGCTACCAAACACCAACAATGGTTATTTAAAACACAAACACTTTACTTCTTTTAATTCTTGAGGCCCGTCCTACCCTTTTATCTTGTGTGTGCTACCAAATGGACCCTAAGTATCAATTTTTTATTATTTAATTTGCGAATTGATGTTAGTATATATGTTCTAGAGACAATCATTATGAGGACATTATACTTGATCATATTCAGTTATTAATATATTATTGATTTGATCAATGATATTCGGCTATACACTTATAAAATAGTATGTCTGATTGTTTGCATATATTCATATATGTGTTCCTATGAACTAATGTTGTCATTGAGATGAGAGACTCAGATGACTATAACATAGTTCTTAGAGTAGCCCCAATCAATGATCATCGAGAATGGGATATCGATGATGCGATTGAGATTGGTGTGTGATCTGCATCATACCCTTAGAGGGTGCAGTGATTCTCACAACTGCGAGATACTAGGTATCTCATGATGGATGCACAAATACTTTGAAGAGTATTGGCATACCCAACCGAGAAACCATTTGATGTACTCTATTTACGTTTCTTTGAGAGTATCGATTTGTGGAGTAGTGTAATAGTCCTCTGACTTGAGGTCAATACACACGACATGTATGGAGTGATGGGCTATGACCATGACAGACGCTTGCACTCTGAACGGGGTAGATATGGCATGTGTTGGGCACATCATGAAGTACATGTGCGTGGTAGTTGAGCCAAGATAGAATTCATTCCTCAAATAGATTTGGAGAGAATACTCGACTCCTCATAACTAATTGGATCGTTAGTCATTGGCCAATGCACGCCGCATTTGAAATAGTGTTCAAATGTGATAATATGATCAATTAGTAGAATGAGATAACTTGATTAAGTTATTAGAATAGACACATTATCATGTTCTAGACTTAATCTGAGTATTCGTGAATGAAATGACCGTATCACTGTGAGCTTCACATTGCAGGCTGTTGTTGTATCCTCGCAACGTACCTCATATGTTGAGATTGTCTGGTTTATTGTCTAGGGTTCAACTAAGACCATTAGTTTGACTAATCGCTTGACATATGAGGGCATATGGGTCACACAATAAGTAACCCACATTTACGAATTAAGTTGGTCAGATTAAATATTTGATTAGATCATAAATATTTAATTAATGGAGAATTATAATAATTCTATTAGATAGAATTATAAATATTTAATTAAATTAGATTTAATTAAATTAGATGATATAATAGATATAACATAATAATAATATATTAGATATATTATTATATATTATATAGTAAAGATTATATTTGATATTGCATATCTTGATAGAATCAAATCTATTAGATATGCAAATACTTTACTATATATATGAGTTATGAGACTCATAAACAATAAGTCTAAAATCCCTAACTTTCTCCATAAGTTTCAAGTGTGAGTTTTTCCTAGCGAACTCCACTAGAAACACCATACTAGCGATTATATCGCAATTTTGTAGACGAGGATTACGTGGATACCATAGTAGAGAAATTCGGCATACGAACACGGTAAGGTTTTCTCAATTAGATTAGATCTAATGATATTTATTTTATGTATACAGTCAATTCGATCTGGTTCGTTGTTGGTGAACAATGTCTTCCGCTGCTACGGACTTGAGGTTCGTATCTAAAACCCAACAATTGATTCATCCTTTATTTCATTTTTCATACTCAAAATGACAAAGAATTAAAAAAAAAGATAATTACAACGTGGTATGTTGTAGGCATGTATAACCTCAACTAGGTGTAGGAATCAAAGTTTATTTAATTTGAGTGCAAATGTATTAACAAAAGGCCAATTTCTGTAGGTTAATCACAAAAATACCACTCCACCCAATATATATCAAATCACTGTCAAATCTCCACCCAAATCTAATAAGATATTCACACACACACGCACTCTCTCTCTCATATCTTCACATTCTCTCTCTCATATCTTCTCTCTCTTCTTTTTCAAAAATATCACACAATCTCTCTATATCTCTCTTTATCTGTCAATTGAAGAAATTGAAGCCCAGAAATCGGATACTTATGAATGCAGTCCCCTATAATCATCGACGGAGGCGGTGGTTGTGTGGAGGTGCACCGGCGACATGGTGATTCGGGGTGGCAATTTGGGGTTTCTATGATGGGTGCCGTATAGGGGTAGGATTTTCTAATTTAAACAGAGTGTGGGCGGAGGGGGGTATGCCGCTGCGCCTGCAACGCCTTGATGTGCTTCGAGGGAGACGGCGGAGGAAACAACCGCTTCAAAAATCTCCGAGGTGTCCCACTCCTCGGAGCCGGAGATCTCTCCGGAGACTTCTTCGAGAACAGATAATGAGCAGGGCTAGGGCTATAGAAAGGGAAAAACAACGATTTCTTACCAGGTTTTTCATCACTCCTCTGCTTCGCATTTGCATCAATATTATCGCTATCAATCTCGGTCTTTTCCGGGTTCTCGTGAGGCGCGGTGGTTTTGATTTCAGTTGATGCATGAACACTGGGTTCTGGAGAGGGTTCGGGTTTGGAAGTACACATCCCATTTTTTCTGTTGCTGAATAATGCTACAATCCCCCTCCTCCTCCCCTCCCTCTGCCTGAGTTGAATATCAAATTTTGGGAATTTGAGATTTGGAATATATTGAAGAGTGATGAGTTAGAAAAAGGCTTTGAAGTTTGATGTTGTATGTATGTATAAAAGAAAGAGTTAATTACAATGTTTGTATGATGTATATATGTATAACCTCAATTAGGTGTAGGAATCAACGTTTATTTAAAAGAGTAGTACAATGAGAAATACTATGGCACAATCACAAAATCTTTAGTACTGTCATGAAAAATTTACTACAGTACATAAGTATTCGAATAGTACAATAGCATATTCATTAGTATATGTATTTTTTGGCCAGAAAAGTTACTTGCCGGAAAATTAATACAATTTTGTGAATGGTAACATATATGATTTGCTACAGTAAAACGTCAATCATGAACAGTGAATGGGGTCACATCATTTTACTTTTTTTAGTGCATTAAATGCACACCCATTAAAATGTAACGTGTATGGTACAATCATTTATTCAATAGTATACTCGTATATTAGATGGTACAATCGTAATATTAAGTAAATGTGTCAGAATGGTATTTTCGTAAATAAAATCAACTTTTTGAAAATTTTGCACCTGCATGAAATTATCAAATCTGACAACACCTAGTTGAAATTACCTATTGTAAAAAGCACCTAATTGTCGTCGCCCCAAAAAAAATCAACTCTTGTAAATTATCTCCTCCAAATGTTTCAAAATCACATCCTATATGTATTTGCATAATATTTTATATAACAGAAAAAACTATCATACTCTATACTTTAAACCTTCATATACAAATAAATAAAGCACACATCAAAACTCGTGTGAAAATGAGTGAGAAATAAGGTAAGTGGATTAGGATGAAAAAAGAGTGTCATAATAAATATTAGCTTATCTGGCTATTGGGCTCCTTACTTAGTTAAGAGGCCAAAATTAAATTCCTTCTGAAAACGAATTAAGGGGGATATAAGGTGGCTTGGAGATAATTCTTGGAATAATTGGAGATTTTTGAACTAACTTCTAACAACTAACATTTACCAATAAAAAAATATTTTGGTGAGGATGAAGAGATCATTAATTTTGTATGAACCAACATAATCTGAATTAAATTTTCCAACAAAAGTATTTTTTCAAAGGAATTTATTAAACTAATCAAATCCAATTGTAATAACGAAGTAAAATATATGTATGCAATATAGTAGTATATGATATTACATTCAAAGTGATACATCAATTATCTTGCAATTAAGTCGCAATATCCTCATGTGGGGGAAGCTCGTTGAGGTCAGAGCTGAAGAGAGTAGTATCAGTTGTGCCCAAGTCCATATTATCTCTCCTTGGGACATGATGAGATGTGTGGCCGCCCAATGCCTGATATGTTTAGAATCTTTTGTTACAAATGCTACAAATAAATTTATTTTCAGAAAAAGAGTATCCAATCTCCTCTTTTTTGTTGGATGATTCTTCGGTGGAGCTGACGGCGAGTGGAGGCGCTGTCATTCCCCTCCATGGCCGACCCCTGTGTTTTCTCATGTGGCCATAAAGGGATTTGTTTGAAGGCCATGTTTGTTTGCAAATAGGGCATTTAAAGCTGTCATTCTCCCTATTGCTGGTAACGGACTGACTTCGGGCTGGAAGATGAACTCTTTTGTGCCCACATAATCCCTTTTCACTACTGAATATTTTTTTACAAATTGGGCATTCGAATCGACCTGGAGACATCTTGATCTTGAGAGAGAGGGAGAGATAGAGAGAGGGGGAGGGAGAAGGAATGAATTTGAAAATGGAGAGATAGTTAGAGAAGTGGAGTGCTCAATGTGTATATAAGATGATTGTGGTTCACCTAGCTACAAAAAAAGAGACAAAGCCAAAATTTGATCATATTAAATGCTATTGAATTGAGGTTACCCCTTTTGAGAAGTGAAAAGGGAGAGTTAATATGAGGATGAGCTCAATTTTTATTGTTATTTATCTAAGCTAATGATGCAGTCATGTAGCTAATCTTGTATTCTCTCTGTCTCGCTATATATTGCTAATTGCTTTTGGGCACAAGGATTAAAACAAAAGGGAAAAAGTATAAGTAATGTGATGGAAAAAGTGAAAAAATAATGAAAATAATGTAAAAAGTAGTGAAAATAATAATAAAAATGAATAGTATTTAAAAAAAAGTAAAAAAATAAATAAATGAGAAACATATTGAGGACAGACGAAAATGACAAAATGAGCAAGTTATAGTAGAACGGAGGGAGTATTTTGTAAAGTATTGTAGCTCTTAATCTTATTTTGACTAGTTTTATATTCTATAATTTCATTATTCACCTATTTTTCGGGTCTTTTATTTAACTTTATTATTTTATTTAGTATTTCACTATTTTTAATGTATTTTAATAAATAATAAATTCAATAATTTATCATTAATGACATGTGTTATGAGAATAATAAAATCTATACATGATAATGAAAATGTCATTATCTTAAATGTAAGGATAGGACAAACTTTATTGGTCAAGTTTTTAATTGTTTCAGACTTAAATGGTGCACCTTTTGAAAATCACCACCAACCATGTATATATGAAAACAAATACTACAGTAT
>JAPKLY010000073.1:1166334-1203117 GCA_026898435.1 Prunella vulgaris | reverse complement strand
ATATATATATATATATATATATATATATATATATATATATATATAAATAAATATATAAAAAAAATTTAGGTATTCTTTTAGAGGAGAAACGATATTTTGAAAAGTTTTATTGTCCCTAGGAAAAATAGAATTAGTTACATATATTGTCTACATAACCATAATATAGTAGTTACTTTCTTCTTTTCATTAAAATTGGCACCCCTAAAATTTTACTTGATTTAAGAATTTTTTTAAACAAACTAGTAAAATATGAATATATATATATATATATATATATATATATATCATTTTATGAGTGTACAGGAAAATTGATATTTTCTTTTTAGTAGGGTACAAATAAGTGTGAGACATCCAAATAGAGAAAGTGTGTAAATTTCTCTGGGACAAATGAAATAGTAGATAACAATGTGCGTCATTATAGTTAGAATTTGTATGGAACTTAAAATATATATTAACTATTCCCGGAGGAAGAATAGATTAAATGCGTAGTCCGTACAGTTGTAATATGATAGTCATTAATTTCTTGATTCAATAGAAAGTTAAAGGGGGTAAATAGGATCCAAAATATAATGAGAAACATGAAAAAAAAAGTGTGCCCGATTACACATTTCCTAATTTAAATAATAGTGATAATATAATACCCGAATTTCTCCTACTCGTTGGTAATATATTTTATGCATTATATGTATATAATTATTATTCTACTATTTATAATTTGTACATGCATTTCATATTATTTCAGGTGCTATTTGTGATTTTGGCTTATTTTTCTTGTTTCAAATAAGATAAAATAGGTTAAATAGATATGAAAATATTTTTTATCTGTTTCCCTAATTATTATGTGCACATAAATATATATATGGATGTATTTAGTATACACTAGGATATGAAAGAAACGAAAACAAAACCAAAAAGGAATTGGTTCCTATGAAGAGACATCACCAAAAATTTAATCATCATATTAAATGCTCAATACATTGAGGTACTGTGCAAATTCCTTTTAAGAAGTAGACAGGGAGAATTGATATGAGGATGAGCTCAATTTTTTGTTGTGACTCATCCAATTAATGATGCAGCTAATTTTGTATTTTATAAAGTATTGTAGCTCTTGTTTTGACCAGTTTTATAATCTATATATAATTTCGTTATTCATTTATTTTTCTATCTTCTATTTCACTATATTATTTTATTTTGTATTTTACTATTTTTAATGTATTATAATAAATCATTAAAATCAATAATTTATCATTAATGACATGTGTTATGTATTAAGGATAATAAATACAAGATAAAACACCATAATGAAAATATTGTTATCTTAAATGTAAGGATAGAACAAACTTTATCGATTAGAACTTGAATTCTTTCAGGCATAAATGGTGCCCCTCTTGAAAACCACCACCAACCAATCATACATATATGAAAACAAATACTACTAGCTTTTTTTTTTAAAGATATTCTTTTACAGGAGAGACAATATTTAAAAAAGTTTTACAGTCCTTAGAATTATTAGATTAATTACATATATTTTTCGCACAACCATAATATAGTAATTATTTTCTTCCTCTCATTAAAATTTGCACCCATAAAATTTTATGTGATTTAATTTTTTTTAAATAAAATAAAAACATATGAATAAATGTGTATATAATTTTTGACTATATACACAAATTGATATTTTTCTTTTTAGTAGGTGTAAATTGGTGTGAAACGTCTAAATAGAGAAAGTGTGCAAATTTTTTGGGACGAAAGAAGTAGTAGATAACGATGTGCATGATTATAGTTAGAATCTGTACGGAAATTAAACTATATATTAATTATTCAAAGAGGAAGAATAAATTAAATGTGTAGTCCGTACAGTTGTAATACGATAATCATTGATTTCTCGATTCAATAGAAACTCAAGGAGGTAAATAGGGTCCAAAAATAACAAGAAATATGGGGATCGGGTCCAATCACGCCTATTCCTATCACATACCAAAAAGCCATAATCCGTCATGGAATCCGGGCAATTGACCACCATATTTACAGTTTTCGGGAAAATTCGGCGCCGCGGTAAATAACGCACCACTGTGCTCTTCCTACCTCAAATTCGACTTTGCTTCCTATCGAAAAAGCTCCACTGGTAAGCCTTCGACGGAAATATCTTGCCAAAAAAGTAGTGTCGTGCATCCTCAAACCTCTTCAAGATACTTATTCAGCAACGAACCTTTCCTCGATTACGTACCAGATTCAAGCAAGCCTCTGATGAAGGATAACCTCCATAACTATAAACGTATGAATCTCTAGTTTATAGTCCTTCTTCAGTAAAAGAGAAACTGAGTGATCATCTTAATGCAAAAAAATCTTCATCACTGTCCTCGAATCATCAGGTTTATTAATTACTTAATCTGCATGTTGTTTGAACTTAGCACAAAGGTACTCACTGGTATTTCAAGAACAAATCTAAGTAATACCTCAAGAACTCACTAATACCCTAAAAACAAGTCAGTAATACCCAAATAATAAGTTAGTAATATCCAAGAATAACTCACTAATTACTCAAGAACAACTCACTAATAACCCAAGAACAACTCACTAATAACCCAAGAACAACCCAAGAATAAATTTAAGTAATATTCTAAGAACAACTCACTAATATTTCAATTGTCAAAAGAATATATAGTGTGGTGTGTACAGTGTGTTTTTCCAAAAATTAAAATTAAACTTAAAATCTAAGTGCACACAAGTTGTTGTGAAAATATTTGTTGTTTGTTTCCCTAATTATTATATACACGTGAATATACACTAGGGTTTATTAGTATTTTATTACTCCCTCCATTCCATAGGAATTCGTACACTTTTCTCTTTTGAGCGTCCCACATAATTTTGTATACTACTAAAAAAATAAAACATCGATTTGCATGTACGCTCACAAAATTATACACATATTTATACGTATGCCACTATTTTGTTTATAAACCTATTTTTCTTATAAAATGTGTCATCTCATAAAGTGCAAATTCCTACGAAATGGATGGAGCAGTATATTAAAATGTTTAACATTGGTATTAAAGAAATTATCAAAAACAAAAACAAAAAGGAATTGGTTCCTAAACCTTGTGTATGTGTTCTACATCAATCAGGGGAGACTGGCTGGAGTAACTTCAACTTAATTTGTTAATTCAATAATATTTTGTGTAATTTTTTAAAAGTACATTTAAATTACACGGTGTACCTGATGCATATGAGACTAAGGCATATGAGCATCCCCTCCTTCAATTGACTACAACGTCAAACTTTTATGGAAAGTTTGTATAGGATGAGACATAGTATTTCATTTGAGTAATGAATAAAATATATTAATTGAGAAACTAAAAATTCCTCTCTTTAATTGGATAAGTGTCAATTAAATGGCTCATAGAATTGTTATATGGTTTTTCAGTCTTTTGTTATCTTTTATTATATAGGATTTGTTCTTGAAAATGATCCAATTTTACTGCTTCAAGAAAAAAAAAACTCCTGACTTAAATCCGCACAAATTCAAAAGGAAAAGTTAATTGATTTTTTTTGGGAGGCTGACGCTGCTTTTTAATGTTTCTTCTTCTTTAAATGTTAATATATATATATATATATATAATGATAAATGAATGCATAGTTTTTTATATATTTTTGGAAAATTACAATAAAAACACAGTCACTGTCTTCCCCACTTATTCCAACAACAGGAAAATGAAAAACAAAACCTAACAACTTCACTGCACCGCTGCTTGCGTAAACTTGACAATTAATATTTTTTTGTTTTAATTGTTACTCATCACGTCCATAAGAATCCGCTTTTTGGGAGGCAAAACCATGTCAGAAATGAATTGGGGTTAGGGTGGCAATGACTCACTGGTCGACTCAGCTGCTGCCAGTACCCGGGCCTTTCTCTTTGATGGGAGGTGGGCCTTCTTGTGGGCCCTGATTGGTGTGAAAATTGTTCGAAATTATTATGTTTAATCGTCTATTGTGAGTAGATTTTGAGCATTTATTTACACAAAATTGAGTAATTGTTCTTAATTGCATAAATATAAGGGTGATTTACATATAGATTCAAAAAAATCACTATATTTACAAATATGTGTTATGCAGAAAAAAAATGTATTTTTGTGCAAAAAAAAAAAAATGTTTCTGCGCAAATATTATAAATCTATTTGTAAATATAGTGACTTCTTTGAACTTATATGTAAATCACCCTAAATATAAATTGTGGTATAATTTTTGTGAAAAATTGAATTGGGGTGATTTAATTGATGAATTGCAAATTGAACCCACATTGTTGATTAATTTGGTCCAAATCATGAATGATTATTTTAAGCCCAAAGTAATAAATATTTTGAGAGTCCATTTCTTATGTAATTAAGAGGCAGAAAACGTGGCCTTCACTAGACCACAATCTTGACATCTTCAACATTGGAACTTCTCGGCGAAATGGAAGAGCACGACCTGCAACCTCCATTAGCCTCAAACTCTCGCACAGCACAACCACCATCTGCAACAACCGTGCTCTCGCCTGCAACCTTTCGCCGGAGAGATAATTGCAGCCGTGAGGAAGAAGATGTCGCCTTCCGCCGGAAAAGAAGCGCCATCCACCTCCATCATCGGAAACACACCACTCTTGCCGGAATTCAGCCCAATCCACCGCAAAAGCTGCTACCCGGATATCACAGAATAACATCCTCAAGCCGCCCCTGCTGTCAACGGAGAAGAAAGCCTCGCACACTGCCCCTGTTTCCGATTCACAGCTCCCGGAATTTGCAAGCCTCCGATTGAAGAGTTGCTGAAAGGTAAAAACATTTTTTCTCCTTAATTTCTGATGCCCGTGCAACATGTTTGCCCTGGCCGTGCTGCCATTGTGCAAAGATCGTGCGAGGAATGTAGAAGTCATTTGCACAGTCTTGCATTTAATTTGCACGACCGTGTCTTACCAATAAAGCGCCCATTAGAAGAAAAAAATTCAGAATTTAATTTGAGCTTGAGGCCCACTTCTTACAGCCCATTCTAATTGAAATTTCAGGAGCCCAAATGTACTTAAGGAAAAAGGGCACAAATTGGAACTCGATAACTGTTTGCCAAAATCGTGTATGATTTCCACGCAAGTGAACGTGGTAGTTGTTGTCGCGGCAAATTAACCAAGTTAAATATCGAACACAGGGAAACGATGCGATATCAAGCTAATATTGAATGTTCACAAAGATGGATAGCTAGGAATGCAAGAAAACAATCTTGGATTCTATATACTAATCAAGCAAGAATAGTAAATCCTAACTATCACATCAAAGAAGTGAGCAAGTGTGAAGTGTACATGGAAGTAATCCTATTATAGTTCCTCTAGAATCATATCCATCCTAGCATGCAAAAGGTCTCTTGGTGTCTTAGTCAAGCCAACTAGTGTCTAGATCTCTCTACAACACAAGGTAAGGACTCTATTGGATGTCTAGATCTTTCTACAACTTCCAATACTCCAATTAAGAGGTCTAGGCTAATATGCAATTCTCATTGGTCATACAAGCAATATATCAAACACTTGGCATGCATAAAGTTCTTATAGCTCAATTCTCATTTCATTGCTAAAACATATAAGCCATACAATCCAATTTACATCCCAAGCATTCATACAAGTCATTAATAAGAGAACTAATCCAACAAGATCACTAATTCATGCATAGGATTAACAAGAGACTAAATTCACCATAGTATTCATACAACCATGCAACAAGGATATTAGTCCATGACTAATTGGAAATGAAAATCAATAATTAACAATGTAAACATCATGAATAGTAACTATAACAAGAGAATTAAAGGAAAACTTACCATATGAAGAGAAATTGAATACAAGCATCAAACCTTGAAAATGCTATCTCTAAATTCGGAATGCAAAATACAAAACTAAACTGTAGAAATGTAGCTTGAATCGAGAGAAGAACGTAGGAACAAACGGATCGAAATTCCGACGGACGGATCAAAAGTTATGGAAGAAAGAAGATTGAATCTAACTAAGAACCCACTAAGTAACTACCCCTCTCTCTCTCTCTAATCTAAGAATCTAACTATGATTATGAACTAATGTGACTTAGATGCCTTGAGAATATGATCCTTGGAGTATTTATAGTGCTCACAATGCTTGGTCCAAAATGTCCTTCATTAAACGCGCTAAAAGACGGAACTGCCCTTCAAAAAATAAGAAATCAGGGCATCACTCGAGTGGACAACAGTGGTCACTCGAGTGATCACATCCAACTCGAACCAGAGGGTTGTCGCTCGAGTCCAAGGCAATGGTCGCTCGAGTCCAGCTTCGGCTTGTGCGATCGATCCTCGACTTCCTCGTTTTCTTCATATTTTAAGTTTTAGAGCTCCGATTGACTCGATTCTTTTTCCGTTGTGACTCTCTCTTCGAACTCTTAGACATGGTATATCATTTGCCTCCATTAGATCAACTCATAATTTCTAGACTTTTACGAACTTGCTCGTCTCTTGCCGATTTTTGCTCGTTTTCACTACAAAACACATTTTCTTGCCATAAAAATGGTTAATAGCACAATTTATACCAAATTAGGGTCAAATATGAATATAAGAACATCAAAACCATATAAAAATAGATGCAAAAAGATGCAATTATGACTCTAATCATACCCCCAAACTAGATTGTTGCCCGTCCTCGAGCAACGAAGCGATAAGATAGGGGAATAATTGTATCAATGAAACATCAAGCACAATATCAAATGCCCTAGAATCATAGCTCAATATCAAACAAGTCTAAAATGCAATTTCATCAAATCAACAATCAAAATTGAATCAATGAACAAATTGTCAAATCAACAAGTCATGATCCTCACATAGAAGTGTATAACTCATCTCTCAAGTGTTTGAGGTTCTCTCAATCTTCACACAATGATACAAATACTACCATAAGCTTGGCTCAAGTCTCAAATTCTCCACCACTTGTAATGATAAATCATTCTCACATCAATGAGGACTTTCATAAGGTTGTAATGTTGGCTCTTTGGTAGGGAAGGATAGATATGGATTAGAGTGACTAAGTATGATTAGTAAAGCATAGAAGGAATCAAGTAATAGTCATTCACATCTTCATGCAATTGTGCACATTCTTCATGCTCTTCAAAATCACACTTTCAAGATCATTATTCCCTTCTTTGCAACTTTTAGCCAAACTCACAACAAAGGTCAACTTGACCATATTTTCAACAAAAGTCAACTTGTTCTCATGCTTTGCTAGCACTTGCCTTTTTTTCAAAAAAAAATAAATTCAATCCATGCATAAAATTCTTCATATCTTCCACTTTAGGCCACCATGTTCTTCATCATATCACCAATCTTCCTTCCTTCTTTTCACTCTACTAATCATAGGGACAAGAGAGTTCCAAAAAGGAAGGAAAATGGCTTAAAGTATGGTTAGCCAAAGGAAAGGTCTATAGGCACAAAATGGTAAGCAATTGATAATAATATCAAGGTAGTCTCATAGGGCAAAGTAGCTCAATTAATGATCAAAGAAAATGCCTCAAATCATATCGTGTGAAATCAATGTCTAATGTAGCCTCAAACAAGACCAAAGCCAAGTTCTAGAGTATAATGCACATGTGTGGATCTCACATCAAAGAAATATCATCCGTTCAAGATTGAAACGGGCAAAATAGGCTCAAACCTCACGGGTTAAGGTGATCATGACTCATCTCATATAAAAAATGCTCATATCATCAAAATCTCAAGTATCATCAAATCCATAGCACAAAAGACGAGATAAGAATCAAGCCATAACTCCACTACATCCAACATGAACTTTCAACTCATCCACACAACCATAAACATATCTCATGCCACACTACTCAAAGCTAGTAACAATATGGCAAAAATAACAAGAAAAAATAAAGCATCATATAAGCATAAGGTCCAAAACATCATAGGAACACTAAGAATCAACATAAGCATAACATTGCATTGAGATTTGCGAAACGAACACCCCCCCCCCCAAACTTTTTTGGACCATAGGTCTCAAAAGTTTGGCAAAGAGTGAAGAAAAGATCATGCAATGCACAAATCAAAGCACAATACAACAAGAGTGAACACTTAAGCTCAAAGTAGCCATCTAAAGTCAAGCAAACTAAACCTAGGAATAGAAACAATTTGGGAGAGATAAGTGTAAAGACATACCTTGAGTTGGGATTAAGAATAGGAGAGTAACTTGCCACTTACACGAAAATGTCCTTCTTGGCCAAGTGAAAGAGAATTCTCCTCAACACATCCTTCTAGAGCTCACAAATGTCATTGCCAATCTACAATATGAAGAACGAACACACCCCCCAAATTTTTTCGGATCAAGGATCCTAAAAGTTTGGAAAAGAGTGATTAAAATAGGATTTGCAATGAATCAATGATCAAACAATTCATGTATAAGCTCAAGTAAACCAAGAAATCACTATATATACAAGAGGCAACACCCCCAAACTAGGGTAAATCACATGCACCAACCAAGGTAAGAGAACACACTACCTCATATGAAGAAATCAAAACAAATAACACTATCTAAACTACAAAGCAAACCTAATAAGCAAGAAACTTTTTAAGATGGGTTGCCTCCCATCTAGCGCTTGGATTTAACGTCCCCTAGCCGGACGACACCAATGTTAGCTAAATGGCCAAGGATAATTAGCTTTCCTCTCATTATACAACAATTTCAAAGCATCATGATTAAGGAAACGTGTAGGATTTCTACCCCAAACACCTACTTTCCTTATCATTTTATACCTATAAGCACAAGCATTTTCTTTCTCATTTCTTCTCAAACCAATCCACCCCCATCTCTTTCTATAAAAAAATTTCAAAAGGATTTTCAATTCAATCTTATCATTGATCAACTCTAGAGGCAAGACAAATTCACAATGAACAACATTATCCAATATAGCACAAGTAGAAGAGTCCAAGAGTTTAGAAATGTTTATTTCAAATGTAAGCTCCTCTTCCACTTTATTTGGTTGTTCTTTTTCTATAAAGCTCATGTCCATAAGTGGACATTCATCTTCCTCTTCTTGTTCTTTCTCCAATCCTCCTTTTGAATCTTCTCCTTCCTTATCCTCCACTTCTTGTTCTTGATTCCTATCAATATTTACAAATGAAGTATCATCATCATTATCATCATAAAGAGATACTCAAGATAATTGTAAAAAGGATTCATAAAGCTCTTAAAATCAGAAGTATCTTGAGCATGAGCAAATTTGATCTCTTCATAATCATCTTTATCTTCTTCATCCTCTTCACTTTCATCAATTTCTTTTTTTTCCTCCTCCTTTACACACTCTTCTCTTTCTTCTTCTTCTTTGCCATCCTTCTTTTCTTCTTCATTCCTAATCAATATAGCATGAGGAAATTTATAAGCAATATCATCATCGATAATAGGAATTTCATAATCAATGTAAGCATGAGAAGGTTCAATAGACATTTGAGCTCCAACACATTTTACAAGAGAAAGAGATTTAATCGTCTCATGATGATGATCATCATCATCTTCCACATCCCCTTTTTCTTTATCATTACCCCCATCTTCCTCCTCACACATCTCATTGGCTTTAATGCTCAATTGCTCCATTTGGATCTCCAAATTCGTGATTTGATGACTTTGAGACATGAAAATCTCATCAAACTTCTTGTTTGTCTCCTCAAAGTACCTTTTCCTTTCCATTTATATTTCTTCCAATTCCTTGAGGATTTGAGCTAAAATATTTTTCACATAGCTTGAAGAAGTGTCCTCTTTATGGAAAGTCATAGGAGGGTATGGAGTGTAGGAGCATGTATATTCATGATGAGAGTAGGAATCTTGATATGATATTTTGCAAAACTCATGGGCTTGTTGGGTCAATTGCCCCACTTTGAGCTCTAAGTTCTTGATTTGATCTCCTCGAGCTTGGAAAAGTCTATCAATCTTCTTATTGGTCTCCTCAAAGCACCTTGTAGCTTCAATGCTTATCTTTTCCCATTTCTTGAGAATTTGAACAAGAGCCTCATCTACATAACTAGGAGGAGTTTCTTCTTGATGGCAAGGTATAGGAGAGGGTAAAGTGTATGAATGTGGATCTTCATAAGAGTAGGAATCTTGAGATGTATATGGTTTAAAAGGATAAGAAACTTCTTGTGGAGGTGGTGGAATTTGGTTTTGGTTCCATAACGTCACCATTATGTGCTTCATACACTCTTCTAACATGGTGATTTTATCGAAAGTGGTTGGGGTTTTAAATGGGTAAAGTTGATGTAGGTATGCATTAGGAGATGATATATTTTGTGGAGAATACGAGTAATGGTTGTATTCGCCCATCTTCAATTGAGTTCACTCCTACAAGAATAAGCAAGTATCAACACTCACCAAGAATAGTTAAGTAAACAAAGAAAAACAAAGTAAACAACAATACAAGCCTAACAAAGTGATCGTTTTCCCAGCAACGGCGCCAAAAACTTATTTTGGGGTTGCCGGGACTTAAGGATGCTCAAGCAAACAAACAATACAAACCAACAACATTCAAAGACATTCAAGTAAACAAACAAATACTAGCTTGACAAAGAGATCATTTCCCCGGCAACGACGCCAAAAACTTGTTTGCCAAAATCGTGTATGATTTCCGCGCAAGTGAACGTGGTCGTTGTTGTCGCGGGAAGTTAACCAAGTTAAATATCGAACACAGGAAAACGATGCGATATCAAGCTAGTATTGAATGTTCACAAAGATGGATAGCTAGGAAAGCAAGAAAACAATCTTGGATTCTATCTACTAATCAAGCAAGAATAGTAAATTCTAACTATCACCTCAAAGAAGTGAGCAAGTGTGAAGTGTACATGGAAGTAATCCTACTATAATTCCTCTAGAATCCTATCCATCCTAGCATGCAAAAGGTCTCTTGGTGTCTTAGTCAAGCCAACTAGTGTCTAGATCTCTCTACAACACAAGGTAAGGGCTCTATTGGATGTCTAGATCTCTCTACAACTTCCAATACTCCAATTAAGAGGTCTAGGCTAATATGCAATTTTCATTGGTCATACAAGCAATATATCAAACACTTGGCATGCATAAAGTTCTTATAGCTCAATTCTCATTTCATTGCTAAAACATATAAGCCATACAATCCAATTTACATCCCAAGCATTCATACAAGTCATTAATAAGAGAACTAATCCAATAAGATCATTAATTCATGCATAGGATTAACAAGAGACTAAATTCACCATAGTATTCATACAACCATGCAACAAGGATATTAGTCCATGGATAATTGGAAATGAAAATCAACAATTAACAATTTAAATATCATGAATAGTAACTATAACAAGAGAATTAAAGGAAAACTTACCATATGAAGAGAAATTGAATACAAGCATCAAACCTTGAAAATGCTATCTTTAAATCCGGAATGCAAAATACAAAACTGAACCGTAGAAACGTAGCTTGAATTGAGAGAAGAACGTAGGAACAAAAACGGATCGAAATTCCGACGGACGGATCAAAATTTATGGAAGAAAGAAGATTGAATCTAACTAAGAACCCACTAAGTAACTACATCTCTCTCTCTCTCTAATCTAAGAATCTAACTATGATTATAAACTAATGTGACTTGGATGCCTTGAGAATCTGATCCTTGGAGTATTTATAGTGCTCACAATGTTTGGTCCAAAATGCCCTTCATTAAACGCGCAAAAAGACGGAACTGCCCTTCAAAAAATAAGAAATCAGGGCATCACTCGAGTGGACAACGGTGGTCACTCGAGTGATCACATCCAACTCGAACCAGAGGGTTGTCGCTCGAGTCCAAGGCAATGGTCGCTCGAGTTTGGCCTTGTGGTCGCTCGAGTCCAGCTTCGGCTTGTGCGATCGATCCTCGACTTTCTCGTTTTCTTCATATCTTGATTTCTAGAGCTCCGATTAACTCGATTCTTTTTCCGTTGTGACCCTCTCTTCGAACTCTTCGACATGGTCTATCATTTGCCTCCATTAGATCAACTCATAATTTCTGGACTTTTACGAACTTGCTCGTCTCTTGCCGATTTTTGCTCGTTTTCACTACAAAACACATTTTCTTGCCACAAAAATGGTTAATAGCACAATTTATACCAAATTAGGTCAAATATGAATATAAGCACATCAAAACCATATAAAAATAGATGCAAAAAGATGCAATTATGACCCTAATCAATAACTCACACACACAGACACAGAACACACGATATTTTTCCCAACTTTCTTGGAGGATAATTTTTCAGCAGCTATTTACTCACACTTTCACGTAGTATAAGGTGTTTTTCATTTTATTTTAATTGTTTTGCAAGATATTTGAGGATTTTATTTCAATCAAGTTGTAATCATTTATTTCATTTATGGATAGTTTGATGATTTATATTATGAGTTTTATTGATATTATTATTGGCTAATTTTATTTTATACTTTGGGAATTTTGAAACCATGTGATTATTAAGTAGTATCTGTTTATGAATTTATTTAGGTATCTCTTGGATGAATTTTCTAATTATGGAATTTTATTGAGCATTAATTATTTTTCTTGTTAAATGTATGTGTGAATTTGTGTTTGCAATATTACTAGGGTTGAGTGGGCTAAATTGGTGCATATTTGCGGGTTGAAAATTAATTAGATGTTTTAATTGTACCTTTTATGCATTTGAGAGAATGTAGTTTGTAGTAGAACCCCCATAATTAGACATTTAAGCTTAAATTAGGAAGCGAAAAGTGAGGAAATTAGGAGATTGACCTTAGTACCGGATTTGGGAACACCTCATTGAGAGGTTATATTACCCGAAGGGGAACGGTTTCTCTTCCTAGCATTTATTCAACCGAATTCATTGTGAATCTAGAGTAGATTGCCCCTAAACATCCAAGTAGAGATATTGATAAATTATAAATGGTACCCTTAGTATCACTAGGTGGATAATTCCCTAAAGCATGTCTTCTCTAATTTAAATTTCTTGAATTAGTTGTTATCTTTTAATTGTTAAGTTCATTGTTGGTTTTTGTTGTTTAGTTTAAAAATCTAAAAAATAGAACTCCTTGCTAGTGACTATATAAGCATGACAACACATAGGATTAGGGTCTAATTGCACTAACACCTCCCGTAGACGATACTACTTGGTCGTTATATTTCTTTTGATACTATTATGATCCCCCATACTTGAGGGTGGATTAGCTAATTGAATTTGACTAAAAAATACGAACAAGTCAGACCCCTAAACCTTTTGAAGTAGAGAATGGCTTGTTGTACATCGGGCATTCGAATCGAACTTCATTTCCACCTGGTGGCATCTTCAACTTGATGATGAGCTTTCCCATCACCAGAGGGAGGGAGGGTGGGAGGGAGAGAGAGAATGAGCGAGGTGAAGATGAATTTGATAGGGAGAAATATGAGAAGAGGGTGATGATAATTATAATTAGTTGATGGTGTACACTTAATGCAAATGGGGATCATTGAAAAGTTGGATGGATCATCTAATTAATTATTCAAAAGATACATCATTAATAGGGTATAATAGAGAATTGTTAAAAAGATAGGACAAAGGTTTTCTTTAATTTGGACAGGCTTGATATGAGCAGAGTAGGTCTCTTGTGAACCAAGTGCACTATACAATTCAAGTGTATTTTTAAAAAGTTACATTATTTATTACTGAAAGTCACACGCATTATTATTGAAAAGTTACATTATTACAAATAAAAAGGTGATTTACATAGGGCCACTTACATATTGGCTAAAAAATTACTATATTTACAAATTGGTTCAAAAAATTTGCACGATAGTTTTTTTTTTTTTTTTTGCACGGAAGCATTTTTTTTTTTCATTGGGCCAATATGTAATTTTTGTCAATTTGTTGAATCACTTTGTACTTTTTCCATTTACATATTGGTTAAAAAAAGTCACTATATTTACAAATTAGTAAATATATATCATTATATCAAATGTTATATATATATTTATCATTACAAATTGCACGTAAAAATAATAACTCCTGGCCTAAATCCGCACAAATTCAAAAGGAAAAGTAAATTGATTTTCATTTGGAGAGGATAACGCAGTTTTTTATTAATGGTTCTTCTTCTTTAAATATATATATATAGCATTTGATATAATGATAAATGAATGCATATTTTTTTATAGATTTTTGGAAAATTATAATAAAATCATAGTCACTGTCTTCCCCACTTATTCCAATAACAGGAAAATGAAAAACAAAACCTAACAACTTCACTACGCCACGACTTGCGTAAACTTGACAATTAATATCATGTCAGAAATGAATTGGGGTTGGGGTGACGATGACTCACTGGTCGACTCAGCTGCTGCTAGTTCCCGAGCCTTTCTTTTTTATGGGAGGTGTACCTTCTTGTGGGCCCTAATTGGTGTGAAAATTGCTCGAAATTATTACGTTTAATCATCTACTGTGAGTAGATTTCAAGCATTTATTTACAGAAAATTGAGTAATTGTTCTTAATTGCATAAATATAAATTGTGGTATAAGTTTAGTGAAAATTTG
Organism: Prunella vulgaris; assembly: GCA_026898435.1. Taxonomy (NCBI): domain Eukaryota; kingdom Viridiplantae; phylum Streptophyta; class Magnoliopsida; order Lamiales; family Lamiaceae; genus Prunella; species Prunella vulgaris. The sequence continues at coordinate 1,188,561 of JAPKLY010000073.1, read as the reverse complement.
AATTGGGGTGATTTAATTGATGAATTGCAAATTAAACCCACATTGTTGAGGATCTAGATATTTTACTCCCCAATTATTGAGTTGTTCACCCCCACTCCCTTCAATATTATTCCTAAACTAAAATTTAATAGGACAATTATACCTTTTAAGTGTAATTAGTTAATTCCAAACTAGATTGAGGGGAGTGAATTTGCAAAATAATTTTATTAATATAATGATAAAGGTTAACTTTGAGAAATTATAGGTGGTGAACAAAAAATATATGGCGATGAAGTGAATATGAAGGTGAACAACTCAATTATGGGAGTGAAAATATCCGGTCCCATTGTTAATTAATTTGGCCCAAATCTTGAATGATTATTTTAAAAGTAATAAATATTTTGAGAGTCATTTCTTAAGGGGCAAAGAAAACGTGGCCTTCACTAGACCACAATCTTCAACATTGGAACTTCTCAAAGAGCACAACCTGCAACCTCCATTAGCCTCAAACTCTCGCACAGCACAACCACCATCTGCAACAACCGTGCTCTCGCCTGCAACCGTTCGCCGGAAAGAAAATTTCAGCCGTGAGGAAGAAGATGTCGCCTTTCGCCGGAAAAGAAGCGCCATCCACCTCCATCATCGGAAACGCACCACTCTTGCCGGAATTCAGCCCAATAAGCTGCTACCCGGATATCACAGCATAACACCCTCAAGCCGCCCCTGCTGTCAACGGAGAAGAAAGCCTCGCACACTGCCCCTGTTTCCGATTTACAGCTCCCGGAATTTCAAGCCTCCGATTGAAGAGTTACTGAAAGGTAAAAACGTTTTTTCTCCTTAATTTCTGATGCCCGTGCGACATGTTTGCCCTGGCCCGTGCTGCCATTGTGCAAAGACCGTGCAATAGGTGTCGAAGTCATTTGTACAGTCTCGCATTTAATTTGCATGTCCGTGTCTTACCCATAAAGAGCCCATGCGATGAAAAAATTCAGAATTTAATTTGGGCTTGAGGCCCACTTCTTGCAGCCCATTCTAATTGAAATTTCAGGAGCCCAAATGTGCTTAGAAAAAAGGGCACGGATTGGAACTCGATAAATCACACACAGAGACACAGAACACACAATATTTTTTCAAACTTTCTTGGAGGATAATTTTTCAGCAGCTATTTACACACTTTCACGTACAATCAGGTGTTTTTCATTTAATTTTAATTAGTTTGCATGGAGAATTTTATTTCAATCAAGTTGTAATCATTTTTTTTCAGGTGAATTCTACCCTTTACTATTTTTGTACTGTTGGTATTTGAATATTTATGGATAATTTGATGATTTATATTATAAGTTTTATTGATATTGTTATGGGCTAATTTTATTTATGCTTTGGGAATTTTGAAATCATGTGATTATTAAGTAGTATTTGTTTATGAATTTATTTAGGTATCTCTTGGAATAATTTTCTAATAATGAAATTTTATTGAGCTTTAATTAATTTTCTTGTTAAATGTATGTGTGAATTTATGCTTGCAATATTACTAGGTTGAGTGAGCTAAATTAGTGCATATTTGCGGGTTGAAAATTAATTAGATGCTTTAATTGTACCTTTTATGCATTCGAGAGAAGGTAATTTGTAGTAGAACCTCATAATTAGGCATTTGTGCTTAAATTAGGAAGCGAAAAGTGAGGAAATTAGGAGATTGGCCATAGTACCGGATTTGGGAACACCTCATTGAGAGACTATATTACCCGAAGGGGAACGGTTTCTCTTCCTAGCATTTATTCAACCGAATTCATTGTGAATCTAGAGTAGATTGCCCCTAAACATCCAAGTAGAGACATAAATAAATCATAAATGGTACCCTTAGTATCACTAGGTGGATAATTCCCTAAAACATGTCTTCTCTTATTTAAATTTCTTGAATTAGTTGTTATCTTTTAATTGTTAAGTTCATTGTTAGTTTTTGTTGCTTAGTTTAAAAATTTTAAAAATAGAACTCCTTGCTAGTGACTATATAAACATGACAACACATAAAATTCGGGTCTCATTGCACTAACAACTCCCGTGGACGATACTACTTGGTCGTTATACTTCATTTGATACTACTATAATCCCTTATACTTGAGGGTGGATTAGCTAGTTGAATTTTACTAGAAAATACGAACAAGTCAGACACTTAAACCCTTTGGAGTAGAGAATGACTTGTTGTACGTAGGGGCATTCGAATTGAAGTTCATTTCCACCTGGTGGCATCTTCAACTTGATGATGAGCTTTCCCATCATCAGAGGGAGGGTGGGTGGGAGGGAGGGAGAGAATGAGCGAGGTGAAGATGAATTTGATAGGGAGAAATATGAGAAGAGGGTGATGATAATTATAATTAGTTGATGGTGTACACTTAATGCAAATGGGGATCATTGAAAAGTTGGATGGATCATCTAATTAATTATTCAAAAGATACATCATTTATGGGGTATAATAGAGAATTATTAAAAAGATAGGACAAAGGTTTTCTTTAATTTGGACAGGCTTGATATGAGCAGAGTAGGTCTCTTGTGAACCAAGTGCACTATACAACTCAAGTGTATTTTTAAAAAGTTATATCATTTATTACTGAAAAGTCACACTTATTATTACTGAAAAGTTACACCATTAAAAATAAAAGGGTGATTTACATAGGGTCACTTACATATTGGTTTAAAAAAATCACTATATTTACAAATTGGTTCAAAAAATTTGCACGGTAGTATTTTTTTTTTTTTTGGCACGGAAATGTTTTTTTTTTTTTTTTTGCACGGGACCAATATGTAAATTTTGTCAATTTGTTGAACCATTTTGTACTTTTCCCAATTACATATTGGTTCAAAAAAGTCACTATATTTAAAAATTAGTTCACAATACTTGCACAGAAACTTTTTTTTTTTGAACAGAAGCACATTTTTTTCTGCACAAAATCAATTTGTAATTAATGTCAATTTTGTGAACCATTTTGTAATTTTTCCAAAATAAAATTTTCAATAATAACATGTGTGACTTTGCAGTAGTATTTTTTATAATTTTCTAAAATACGCTTGAGTTGCACGGTGCATCCAATGTATACAAGACTAAGATATATGAGCATCCCCTTCTACGACTACAACCTCATCCTCTGTAGCAAATATGCTTGGAATTTTGTTTGTTAATTTCATCACCTGCAATTTTCGAGCTAAATGTTATCAAACATCACTCATGTCATGAATTAATTAAGAAGAAAATGTATGCCTGAATCATAGTAATGATATAATAAATTATACATTAATTATTCCTATTTTTTAAATTTGTGTCAATTTTTAATTTGTGTAAATTTTGTAAATCATTTTGTAATTTTCCATTTTTTTTTTCTGCACTCGTGAAGTTTAATATAAGATTTTGCTCTGAACCCAACACACTCACGAAATAGCTAGGACATCATAGAAAGCAAATATAGTTTGGAACATTCTTTAAATACACAACGATCTCAGATCTCTCAACTTATTTATTATCAATAAAAAAAATTCTACAGGTGAAACTATTTCTCGGTATACATAACTCTTGAAAGCTCATCACCATTTTTCTTTTATCAGTAAATGTTATTAGTTATTAGTTAGAAGTTAGTTCACCATGTCACCATTAATATATGTTTATTAAAAATTTGACATTAGAAAAAAATAAAAAAATCTTGGCGCCGTCTAAGCGCTTGGCGGCACTCAACCGCTCGACGACCGTCAAACGTAATTTGCACCCTTACTCTATTTATTATATTTACAATTCACTTTAATATTTATCTTTATATACACTCACACTTCACATTAATTTATATTAATATTTCTTAAATTTGTGAACTTTTATGGAAAGTTTGACATATTGGAAAGAGATGTAGTATTTCATTTGGGTAATAAATAAAATATGTTAATTAAGAAATTAGAAAGATTCCTCTCTTTAATTGGATAAGTGGCAATTAAATGGCTCATACAAATGTTAATTGGTTTTTCAGTCTTTTGTTATTCTTCATTATAGGATTTGTTCTTGAAAATGATCCAATTTTACTGCTTCAACAAAAAAAAAAACACCTAGCCTAAATCTGCACGCATTCAAAAGAAAAAGTTAATTGATTATATATATATATATATATATATGAGTCACCTATTGGTTCAAAAAAATCACTATATTTACAAATTGGTTCAAAAAATTTACACGGTAGTATGTTTTTTTTTTTTTTGCACGGAAGATTTTTTTTTTTTTGCACGGGACCATTTTGTATTTTTTGTTAATTTGTTGAACCATATTGTATTTTTCCATATTGTTGGTCCCGAAATGAGTATAATCAGTGTATGGGGGGAATACACTGATATCAGATTTTTCCGAATACTCAGAAAAATGCTCTAACACACTCAGTCAGGAAGATCCTGAAGTTACTCAGCAAAACTGATAGTCCGCAGGGGCAGCAGGGACGAGTCAGTAATGGAGTCAGATAGGCTGAGTGTGAGTTGTGTGCTCAGAAGCTCAGTAGAGATAACAAACCTACTGACTGCTCGGAAGCAAGTCAGTTCGACTACTATCTCAGTAAGTTAGAGTACGTGCGGAATGTGAGCCCTTAGTATCTACTAGTTTTAGTTTCTGAAAACGTTTTCTCTGAGTTTGCTTAGTAAATGGTGGTTAAAGCTGGTGCACAGTTTTACTGGTCAGAATGAATAGTCAGTCCTGATAGTTTTCAAAACAATGCAAGATGCTCAGTTTAATATGATGACAGATATGATCCTGAGCGAGAATGTAAATCAACACACAAGGGTCTTTTTAACGTGGTTCGGAGATAACTAACTCCTACGTCCACGACCTGATTTAACAGGAAGCTACCCTCAAAACCCTGAGGATAGGTACTTGGTTTTTACGTGCCAAGGGATACGAATAGCCAACTTCCTCTCTTAGGAACTGACCCCTGGGCGTTTTACAAGTCTCAGTCCTTCTAACCAACCAATCTCACACCCTGAGAGGTTTGGTATTCTTGGTTTCCAACTAAGGATAGCCCTAGAAATACAAAGCAGTGCTAAAGATTAGAGCTATCAACTAAGCAAATACAGAGTGAATCCTACTACAACACTAGGGAAATTTAATTGCAGAGTGTTGTTCAAAGGATGCTTTGAGTGCTTGGATTCTTAAGAGCTTTCGCTTGGAAATTTCCCGTTAACCTTGAATGGGTGCAAGGCTCTCTGTATTTATAGGGAAGATTTGAAATAGATCCGTTAGAGGAGATCTTCCCAAATCTTTCCTATTTTAGGGTGGTTGCAGGCTAGATGTACTTGTTGACTTTTTTCCCATGCTTAATCAGAAAATTCAGTCCTGCCGCCTGCAACTCTGAGACGTATTAAATGCCGCATTAATTGTTGCGCAGACTCCGTACATGAGTGTCGAAAGGTGATTGGCTCTCCGTTCAAATGGCTAGTTAATCGTCTAACACTTGTCCTTCCTCGTACATTCAATACTCCGAGTCTCTTGTCATTTACTCAGCATGAATGTTTGTCTTCAATGGAGTCCACTGACATTATCTTTGTCTCTCAGGTGTTAACATAAATGTCAATTGTCCCATAGCATAAATAACCCTTTTTGCTTTGGACTTACATGAGTCAGATAAACTGACCCAAGGCCTAAGTCATGTCTTATGAGCATGCAGCTCAGCCTGATAGGTTATTCAGCCCAGTATGGGTAACCTTTTTGCTTTGGACTTACATGAGTCAGATAAACTGACTCAAGGCCTAAGTCAGGTCTTATGAGCATTAAGCTCAGCCTGATAGATTACACTTACTTTTTACTGACTAAGTTCTGTCCTGAGCATGCTTAGTGTACTCAGTTGAAACATCAGCCAATGGTACTCCGGATTGTCTTCAGGATGGATCTTCAAGCTTCGGTCTTCAGCTTCAGTTCAGGCAATCTTCAACAAGACTGACTCTGAACTTCTTCAGGGTGAGTTGCACTTCAGACTCCAGGCAATTTGGTCGACTCCAATATTCTTCAGTCTTCAACACGTTCCCCCTGAACTGAATCCCTAATCTGACTATCCTGAACTAGACAATCCTGACTAACTGTACTTGGGCAAATCATCAGGGGTTTTGGGATCTAATCAAAACACTCAGATTGTCCCAACATACACACACACACACATATATATATATATATATATATATAGACATAGCATTTGATATATAGAATGATAAATGAATGCAAATTTTTTTATATATTTTTGGAAATTTAAAATAAAAACACAGCCACTGCCCACTTATTCCAACAAAAGGAAAATGAAAAACAAAACCTAACAACTTCACCGTGTATCGGCTTGTGTAAACTTTGAAAGTAATTTTTTAGTTTTTTAATTGTTACTCATCATGTCCATAAGAGTCCGCTTTTTAGGAGGCAAAACCATGTTAGAAATGAATTGAGGTTGGGGTGGCGATGACTCACTGGTCGACTCAGCTTCTGCCACTACCCGAGCCGTTCTCTTTGATGGGAGGTGGGCCTTCTTATGGGGCCCTAAACCATTTGGAGTAGAGAATAACTTGTTGCACGTCGAGCATTCGAATCGAACTTCATTTCCACCTAGTGACATCTTCAACTTGATGATGAGCTTCCCCATAATCCAAGAGATAGAGAGAGATAGAGATAGAGATAGAGAGAGAGGTGAAGAAGAGATGGGGAGAGAGATGGGTGAAGATGAATTTGATAGGAAGAAATATGAGAATTAATATAATTAGTTGATGGTGCTACATTTAATGCAAAAGTGGATCATTGAAAATTGGATGGATCATCTAATTCATTAAATGCACCATGGAATTGGGTTATTTTGCAAATTCTTTTTCAAAATTTAAAAAAACATCAATTGATATATATATAATTAATTAAGAATGGGTTTTCTTTCAAACACAAGTTGTGAAATATGTAACCAATTGAATTAACAACAAACATATATATATGACTTTAAAGCATAGGTATTAGTAGTTTAATTATTTTGAACTTTTTCACTTGGGCAATGATGCAGCCAATCATATATATATTTGACAATCTGATTATTTCATTAAGAATTGGTGCAAGCACTATTGGTCAATGCATGTTATTCAAGATTAAATGGTGCTCCGGATATATTAATTTGTGTTTGAAAACACTGGCTAACACTAAATGAAAAGCAAAAGAGTTTATAGATTTATACGTCCCGTAACTTTGCTCTAGTTTAATTTTGAACCCCATGAAATACACATTTTTAAATTAGTCCTGTAAGTTTAATTTCTTTTGAATTTGGTCCTTTTACCTGCTACATCAGGTAACCCAAGATTTTTTTAATTTTTTTTACTAAACACGTGACATATATATACAATCATAAGTAATTAATAATTAAACAAACTATAATTAATTTACACATGACATATATACACACATACATCATATGTAGCTATGTATGTATGTATATATCTAGTGTTATAATTAATTAATATTTTATAATATAATAAATACTATACTTAATTTCTAAACAACTATTTAATAATAATAATTATATAATTATTAAACAAATAAAAAACATATAAAATCACATATACATGGACAAACATGTACAAATTTATATACATCATATATAATAAAAAAGAAAATTAAAAAGAAGATGAAGTGATGAATAATATCTGCATTTGTGAGTTGAAATTTTTTTAAATAGATGAATAGTGTATGTGTGTCTATATATATATATATAGGGGACAGATGAAAATGACAAAATGAGCAACTTATAATGGGACGGAGGGAGTATTTTGTATAGTATTGTAGCTCTTAATCTTGTTTATAATCTATAATTTCATTATTCACCTATTTTTCGGGTCTCTTATTTAACTTCATTATTTCATTTTGTATTTTATTACTATTTTTAATTATTATAATAAATAATAAAATCAATAATTTATCAGACATGTGTTATGTATTGAGAATAATAAAATATATACATGATAATGAGAATGTCATTATCTTAAATGTAGGGATTGAGCAAACTTTATTGGTCAAGTTTTGGAAAGGGAGAGTTGATAGAAGGATGAGCTCAATTTTTATTGTGATTCATCCAACTAATGATGCAGCTAATTTTGTATTTTGTAAAGTATTGTTGCTTTTGTTTTGACCAGTTATAATTTATAATTTCGTTATTCACTTATTTTTCGGTCTTCTATTTAACTTTATTATTTCATTTTGTATTTTACTATTTTTAATGTATTGTAATAAATAATTAAAATCAATAATTTATCATTAATGACATGTGTTATGTATTAAGAATAATAAAATTCAAGATAAAACATCATAATGAAAATATCATTATCTTAAATGTAAGGATAAAACAAATTTTATCGGTTAATTAGAATTTGGATTATTTCAGGCTTAAATGGTGCCCCTTTGAAAACCACCAACCAACCACACATATATGAAAACAAATAGTACAAGAATTTTTTTTAGGTATTTCTTTTTACAGGAGAGATGGTATTTCAAAAAGTTTTATCATCCTTAGAAAAATTAGATTGATTACATATATTGTCCGCACAAACGTAATATATGTAATTATTCTCTTCCTCTCATTAAAACTTGCACCCATAAAATTTTATGTGATTTAAAAGATTTTAAAATAAAATATTAACATATGAATAAATATGTATATAATTTTATAACTGTATATGCAAATTCATATTTTCATTTTAGTAGATGTAAATTGGTGTGAAACGTCCAAATAGAGAAAATGTGCAAATTTCTTTGGAACGAAAGAAATAGTAGATAACGATGTGCATGATTATAGTTAGAATTTGTACGGAAATTAATCTATATATTAATTGTTCCCAGAGGAAAAATAAATTAAATGTGTATTTCGTACAGTTGTAATACGATAATCATTTATTTCTCGATTCAATAGAAACTCAAGAAGGTAAATAGGATCCAAAAATTAACGAGAAATATGGTGAAAAGCGGGTCCAATCATGGCTATTCCTAATATATTTCATGCATCACGTGTATATTAATTGTCATTTTGTTATTTATAATTTTTGTATGCATTTCATATTATTTTAGGTGCTATTTGTGATTTGGCTTATTTATCTTGTTTCAAATAAGTTAAAATAAATTAAATAGATAGAGTGTGTCATGTAGACTCCTTGTTTTAAACTTATAAAAGGCAACTATAAAGGTTCTAGAATCCTCTTTTGAAAAAGTTTAAAATTTTATTTTTGTGTTTTAAAGGTCTATTCAACCCCCTCTAACATTTACCATTTAAGGGACCAACAATTAATTTTGTATATCAAACACAAATAAAAATTATCTAGTGTCATTCGGACACTATCAAACAAGTGTAAAGCCTTATATAGACACATTTCTATTCAACAAAATAAGTGTAAAACTTTATCTATTGGGCTACCAAACACCAACAAAAATTATTTAAAACACAAACATCTTACATCTTTTCTTGAGGTCCGTCCTACCCTTTTATTTTATATGTGCTACCAAATGACCCTAAGTATCAATATTTTATTATTTAATTCGAGAATTAATTTTTTTAAATTCTTTAAATTAAAATTATAATTTAGGTTGATATTTATTTATACATGTATCACTATTTAATTGGATGCAATTTAAATTAAATTTTAGGTTGATTGTCCTTTCTTTTTCTTCGATATTCTTTCTTCTTTTCTTTTTTTCGTTTTCGTTTCTTTATTTCTTTCATTTTGGTACACATATTAATTTGCTTAATCCAATCTTTTGATGCTTCACGAGCTATTACATTTGGTGCTCCCCAATTTCGAATAAGTTTAAATGCAAAATGAGATTTAATTTTTAATACAATGTGAGACATCCTTAATATTGTAATATAATGGTTAGGATGAAGACATGCTTAATATTGCATTAATCATCATAAACCTGAAATTAACTAGTTTGAAGGAAAGTGTAATCATTGCAATAATTAACCTAGTTATGCAGAAATAGATCCGTGTTTAGAGAGCTGTTAAAATTAAATTTATGCAACAGTTATAAGAGTTGTTTAAGTGACAATTGTCTAAGTTAAAGATAACTGTTTAAAAATTATTGTCCAAAAAAACACTTAAAAAAATATTTAGCAGCTATCCAAGGGGACACTTAGACAATTAATATATGCTAAACAAGTTGATTGTTATATTTTAAACTATTATATTTATTATTTTACATATTTTATTTTATGTGTTTATGTTATTCATTATTATATATATTTTTAATTATTCATTGTATATACTATCTAATTAATATTATATTTAGATATAAAATATTAATTAAAATATTATATTATTTTAATTACTATATTCTTAGCTTTTTTTAAAGGAATAAGGGAATTCATTAATAATTACTATATTTTTTAATAAATTATAAAATAATCACTTTAGTAATTTTTTTATTATTTATTAATACGAGTACGTATAACCATGTTTTTTATTGTTTTAATTAAAATATTTTTAATTAAATTATAAATTAATCATCTTTGTAATCTTTTTTCGCTAGTTATTAATACAAATGCATGTATACACGTTTGATGATCATTTTAATTAAAATATTTTTAATAAGATCATAATATTATCATTTTTTTACAATTTATTAACATGGTTATATATATTCACGTTTCTCGACTGTTTTAATTAAACTATTAATAAACTTATAAAATAATCACCTTTTGCAATCTTTTTGACAATATAATAACATGAGTACATACATACATACATATTTTTTATCATTGTAATTAAAATATTTTTAATAAAATTATAAAATAATCAACAAAACTCGTGTGAAAAGGAATGAGAAATAAGGTAAGAGGATTAAGATGAAAAAAGAGTGTCATAATAAATATTAGCTTAACTGTCTATTTGGCTCCCCGACTTAGTTGAGGATTAAATTTCTTTTGGAAACGAATTAAGGGGGATATAAGGTGGCTTGGAGATAATTCTTGGAGTAGTTGAGGATTTTGTGAACTAACTTCTAACTACTAACAACTAACATTTACCGATAAAAAAAAAATTAGTGGGGTTGAAGAGATCATTAATTTTGTATGAACCAACATAATCTAAATTAAATTTTCCAAGAAAAGTATTAATTTTCAAAGATAAAGATGAAGAATTTATTAAACTAATCAAATCCAGTTTTAATAACGAAGTAAAATTTATGTATGCAATATAGTAGTATATGATATTACATTCAAAGTGATACATTAATTCAGCTATCTAGCAATTAAGTTGCAATATCCTCTGATGGGGAAAGCTTGTTGAGGTCAAAGCTAAAGGGACTAGTATCAGCTGTCCCCAAGTCCATATTGTCTCTCCTTGGGACATGGTGAGATTTGTGGCCGCCCAATGCTTGATACGTTTTAAATCTTTTGTTACAAATGCTACAAACATATTTATTTTCAGAAGAAGAGTTTCCAACCTCCTCTTTTTTGTTAGATGATTCTCCGATGGAGCTGATAGAGAGTGGAGGCGCTGTCATTCCCCTCCATGGCCGATCCCTGTGTTTACTCATGTGGCCGTAAAGGGACTTGTTTGAAGGCCATATTTGTTTTTCAAATAGGGCATTCAAAGCTGCCATTCTCCCTATTGTTAGTAACGGGCCGACTTCGGGCTGGACCATGAACCCTTTTGTGCCCACCTAATCCCCTTCTACTACTAAATATTTTTTTACAAATTGGGCATTCGAACCGACCTGGAGACATATTGATCTTGAGAGAGAGTGAGAGAGGGAGAGGGAGAGAGAGAGAGAGAGAGAGAATGAATGAATGAATTTGGGAATGGAGAGATAGTGAGAAGGAATGAATTTGGGAATGGAGAGATAGTGAGAGAAGTGGAGCACTCAATGTGTATATAAGCTGATGTGGTTCACCTAGCAACAAAAAAAGACAATGCCAAAGTTTGGTCATAGTAAATCCTATTGAATTGAGGTTATCCCTTTTGAGAAGTGGAAAGAGGGAGTTAATATGTGGATGAACTCAATTTTTATTGTTATTTATCTAGCTAATAATGCAATCATGCAGCTAATCTAGAACTTTCTCCGTCTCGTTATATGTTGCTCATTGCTTTTGGGTACACAGATTAAGACAAAAGTGAAAAAAATATAAGTAATGTGATGAAAAAAGTGAAAAAGTAATGGGAATAATGTAAAAAGTAGTGAAAATAGTAATAAAAAGTGAATAATATTTTCAAAAAAGGTTAAAAAAAAACAAATGAGAAATATGTAGAGGGATCTTGTTTTGACCAGTTTTATAATCTATAATTTCATTATTCACCTATTTTTCGGGTCTCTTATTTAACTTTATTATTTTATTTTGTATTTCAATATTTTTAATGTATTGTAATACATAATAAAATCAATAATTTATCATTAATGACATGTGTTATGTATTGAAAATAATAAAATATATACATGATAATGAAAATGTCATTATCTTAAATCTAAGGATAGGGCAAACTTTATTGGTCAAGTTTTGGATTGTTTCAAACTTAAATGGTGCCCCTTTTGAAAACCACCACCAACCATGCGTATATGAAAACAAATACTACAATATATATATATATATATATATATATTTGAGGTATTCTTTTACAAGAGAAATGATATTTCGAAAAGTTTTATCGTCCTTACAAAAATAGAATTAGTTACATATATTGTCCGCATAACCATAATATAGTAGTTACTTTCTCCTTTTCATGAAAATTTGCACAGCCTAAAATTTTACTATGATTTAAGATTTTTTTTAAATAAACTAGTAAAATATGAATAAATATATAATTTTATGAGTGTATAGGAAATTTGATATTTTCGTTTTAGTAGGGTGCAAATAAGTGTGAGACATCCAAATAGAGAAAGTTTGTAATTTTCTCTGGAACGAATGAAATAGTAGACACGATGTGCATGATTATAATTAGAATCTGTACGGAACTTAAAGATATATTAATTGTTCCCGGATGAGGAATAAATTAAATGCGTAATCCGTACAGTTGTAATACAATAGTCATTGATTTATCGATTCAATATAAACTCAAAGGGGTAAATAGGATTAAAAAAATAACGAGAAATATGGAAAAAAGCGGGTCCAGTTACACCTATTCCTAATCCTAAATAATAGAGATAATGTAATATATTTTGGGTAGATATGAATAAGAATAGGGATAGGATGTATAGGGATTTGGGTATTGTTGAGGAGGATAAATCGTGTCATGATTGAGACCTTGATTCCACAAGCAGGGGTTTAATCCATCCATCTTCTTCAAATTCACTCCTACAAAAGAGAGACAAGTATTAAATTCACACAAAGAAAATAAAACCAAACAAAAGAAAACAATAAAAATGTCACTAGTAGCACCACTCAACTAACCCTAAGTCCCACCAAAGGACACTCAACTAAATCCCCGGCAACGGCGCCATTGACTTTTTCATATTTTTGCACTTTTTATAAATCAAGCAAATCTACCCAAAAGCGGATGGGTAATTGTAGTATTGCAAATATACGACCAAGTAGTATCGACCTAGGATTTAGGAGTGTGATGGAGCCCCAAGGCTATGTGTCGGCATGATACTATAGTGACTAGTCCGGATGACAAGAAATAAAAACAAGCAACAATTAAATTAGAAAGCAAATAAAAATTACCAACTAACTTCCAAGACGAAAGTGCAAGAGAGTGAAATGCTTCGGGTGCTGTCCTTATGATTTCAACTAATGCACTCATGTCCTAATTACCTATCAATTGTTATTTCATTGGGTGTGATAAGGGCTACCACTAAGCAAATTAAGACTCATCCCTTTTGAGGCTTTGGTGATCAATTCTAGTTAACTAGCATCTAATTAACTACAAACGGCTCCTATGATAGTGAACGCTAGGAGGTTCGCACAGATATCGTCCCTAGTTTCCCCCTTCACTAAACACTCTAATTCACAATCAAAGCATCTAATGTCCCTTAATGGTAATTCTAAGCGATCTACCCCCTCTCGGGTCAATAGACCACTAATTGAATCTAATTAATTACCTAACCTTTCTTCACATGACCAAATAACCACACACTCAACCCTAGTTGCAACATGTAATCATCAATCATGGAATACTAAATCAAATAAATTAATTAAATCAAGAAAAACACATTAAAACAATCATATCACCAAATTCATAGCAAAATCAAGATAATCAAAACACAAACACATCAATCTCCATCATAATTCAAACACCCAAAGTAAGAAATAATTAGCTCATAGCTAAAAACATCAAACTCATGATCAAAATAACAAAATAAAAGCTAAATAAGAACATCACCATTTAAAGTTTAAATAAAAGAACAATATCGCCTCTAGAATTCCCAATAGCTTCAATACAACAACAAAATAAAATTCCCCAATCAAAATTCTAATTACAAATTGCAAGAAAAATAAAATCCTAATCTAATGTGTAGTGTGTGGGGGAGAGGATCTCCCCCCACAAAATAGTAAGAAAACAAAGCTGCTGCTCCTTTGCCCAATTTCGTGTGTAATTCCTTCTTCTCCCCAATTAACAATAATCCCAAAACCTACAATATATATATGCTACGAGAATGGGCCCAAAATAAACATATGCTAATCACCTTGGCCCATTGCTTTTTCCTCCGCGTGGCTGTAATCTACTGCACAAAATTCTGATTTTTGTTGTTGCGCGATCGAGTTGGGTTGCTTAGAGCAAAATGGTCGAGCAACTATTTTTCCAATATTGCTTCGTAAAATTCTTTAGGGAGCTCGGTCGTGCAACCTTGCTCGAGCATAAAACACGATTCTTTAAAATGGAAAAGCAACTTTCTTTTCTCTCAGCAACTTTTCAATTCTGCGATTTTTCCAACCAAAGAACGTTTACCTCTTTTCCTTTGCGATTTTGACAATTTCTCCAGCGTGGACTCCGGCGAATGGGATGAGAGAACAGGGGCGTTGATTTCTGCAAATTGTGAGCTGGGTTCTTCAATTTCAGGCGAGGTCACCATTTCCGGCGAATTGACGGCGGTTGTTGAGCAGAGGACATTGGGCACGGGCTGTGGTGATGGCTGTCGACGTTGGCTAATTCCGGCGACTGAGAGCGCGTCTCCAGCGAAAATGGCAAGCGAGAAGCAGGGGAACAGTGGCGCGCGTGGCTGATGGTGGATTCCGGCGGACAGCAGCTTGTGAAGCTGTGCGGATTCCGGCTACCGGCGGCTCTGCGATGAAGGTCCGGTTGGGAGCAAGGGCGCGAGAAGACGAGGGCAGTGGACGAGGCAATTTCCGGCACCGCGGCTGTTTCTAGGCGAGTGCAAGGCGACGAACAGAGGTGGGCTTGGCTGCATCCGTCGGCCATGGAGGATTCCGACGCGATTTCCGGCGCGAGGAGGGGCAGTCGTCGGCGGTCGCTGCAGGCGGAGGAGTGGCTGCTGGGTTCGCGAATTCCGGCGCATGCGAGGTGGGCTTGGTGTGAGGATTTCCGGCTGCTTTCCGGCGAAAAGGTTGAGCAGGGATGCAACAACTTCATCGGATTCCATGGCAGTTTTGGTGGTGATCGAATTTAGTAAAGTGGGTTTGTGAAAACTGAAAACTCTATTCTCTCTCTTAGTCTGCAAAATTTGGTCTTGAGAAATGTAGAGGTGTTAAAAAAATCGGTACCGGCGGTTCGGCGGTTTCGAACCGTTGAACCGGACCGTAACCGCTATACAGAAGGGCCGGTTACGGTTCAAATATAAAAAAATCGGCGGTTCGGACGGTTCAGACGGTTCAACGGCACGGTTAACCGGCGGTTCACGGTTCGAACCGCCCGAACCGCCGGTTTTGGCGGGTTTTTTTTTTAAATTTCAAATTTTTTAATTTTGACCCGACGGTGAAAATTTAGTGTCCGTTACAGATCGACAGACCAGATTAAAGGGAGCGTTTGTTGAACCGCCGGTTCAAACCGGAACCGCCAAACCGGCGGTTTTCGATTTTTTATTTTTTTTTATTTTGCCTATAAATAGGGGATTTGATCAACTATTTTTTCCCACACCAATTCTCTCAATCTCTCAATTCTCAAGCTCTCAAGTCTCAACTCAATATAGTTATATTAGTAGTATTATTAGCATTATTTATATTTTTTCTTAAATTGCTACTAGTACTAGTTAGTAATTTGTAGTCTTCTCTTTTAATACTCTCAAATTAGTAACATCTATTCTATTCCTCTTCTCTCTCGAATTTTTAGTTTTTAGTTATATTATTGTTTAATAATATTATTAGTATTTTTTTTACAATTACTAATTTACTACTAGTACAAGTTGCTAGTTAGTAATTATGTAATTTATGTAAATAGAATGTAATTTATGTAATTTATAATTTTCTAATTAGTTTGTAATTTTTAACTTGTAAAATTGTAATTTTGTAAATTGTAGTGTTAGTAACTTAGTATAGACTATAGACTATAGTGCTATTACTATAATTGTTAGTTGTTACTTGTTCATTGTAATTTAGAAATTATAATGTAAGTGCACAAATTTTATTAATAAAATTTAATTTCAATTCAATTTGTACTTATATAGTTGTGTTATTATGTAAATTTTATATTTTGTAAGTTTGTAAATTTTAAATTTAATCAAAAGATATGCAACTATTTTAAATTATAGATCAATAATCATATTTATCATATATTTTAAAAATTAAGAAAAAAATCGAAAAATCGGTAAACCGCCGGTTCTGAACCGGAACCTTGTAACCGCCGATTCGGTTACGGTTCAAAATTTTGCTGAACCGGAACCGGCTGTTCCGAACCGTTTGAACACCCCTAGAGAAATGTGATTTCTTGGTCAATTTCAAGACTTGTGGGCCCCTCTTAAGTACTATACCAATTAAATTTTTTGTGCCTTTCATCCTTCACGTGAATGCATTAGCAATTTTCCTCATTTACTCTCTTGCGGTCCCACCACTTTCTTTATATTCATCCAAACCAAATTTATCCTTATAAATGGCCTCCCTTTTAATTACTCAAATGGGTTGCACCTCTTCAAATAAATAGGCAATTAATTTGTAAAAATTAATCGGCCCATTTTTCTTTTAATCTCGATTCTTCTCGACTCATCTCGTCAATTGACTCCAAAAATATTAACACGTATTTTGCTCCAAAAATCATCAATTTCCTACAAAAAAATCAACAAATGTCTTTCTTGGCCATTAAGCACAAATAAATCAATTTAAAGTATAAAATGAATGGAATCTTATAGAATTAATTAAATTAAACACCCTAAAAATGAGCAATTCTCACATAAATCACATGTATATATATAATTATTATTCTAATATTTATAATTTGTACATGCATTTAATATTATTTCACGTACAACTTGTGATTTGGGGTTATTTTTCTTGTTTCAAATAAGATAAAATAAGTTAAATAGATATGATAATATTTGTTATTTGTCTCCCTAATTATTATGTGCATGTAAATATATACATGGATGTATTTAGTATACACTAGGATTTATTAGTATCTTATACTAGTATATTAAAATGTTTAACATTGATATTACGGAAAGGAAAACAAAAACAAAAACAAAAAGGAATTGGTTCCTAAACCATGTGTATGTGTGATGCATATGAATATGAGCTCAATTTTTAATGTGATTCATCCAACGAATGATAGCAGCTAATTTTGTATTTTATAAAGTATCGTAGCTCTTGTTTTTACCAGTTTTATAATATATAATTTCATTATTTACTTGTTTTTCGGTCTTCTATTTCACTTTATTATTTTATTTTATATTTTACTATTTCTAATGTATTATAATAAATAATTAAAATTAATAATTTATCATTAATGACATGTGTTATGTATTAAGGATAATAAAATATTAGATAAAACACCATAATGAAAATATCATTATTTTAAATGTAAGGATAGAATGAACTTTATCGGTTAGAACTTGGATTGTTTCAGGCTTGAACGGTGTTCCT
Source organism: Prunella vulgaris (assembly GCA_026898435.1). Taxonomy (NCBI): domain Eukaryota; kingdom Viridiplantae; phylum Streptophyta; class Magnoliopsida; order Lamiales; family Lamiaceae; genus Prunella; species Prunella vulgaris. The sequence continues at coordinate 1,170,607 of JAPKLY010000073.1, read as the reverse complement.
CTTAAAAGCCACCACCAACCAACCATACATATATGAAAACAAATAGTACAAGATCTTCTTTTTCTTTAGGTATTTTTTTTACAGGAGAGATGATATTTAAAAAAAAAATTGTCGTACTTAGAAAAATTAGATTAATTACATATATTGCCCGCACAACAGTAATATAGTTATTATTCTCTTCCTCTCATTTGCACCCATAAAATTATATGTGATTTAAGAAAAAATTTAAATAAAATAGTAACATTGAATAAATGTGTATATAATTTTATGATTGTATACGCAAATTGATTTTCTTTTTAGTAGGTGTAAATTGTTTTGAAACGTTTAAATAAAGAAAGTGTGCAAATTTCCCTTTGACGAAAGAAGTAATAGATAACTATGTGCATGATAATAGTTAGAATTTGTATGGAAATTAAACTATATATTAATTGTTCCCAGAGGAAGAATAAATTAAATATGTAGTCCGTACAGTTGTAATACAATAATTATTGATTTCTCGATTCAATAGAAACTCAAGGAGGTAAATAGGGTCCAAAAATAACAAGAAATATGGGGATCGGGTCCAATCACGCCTATTCCTATCACATACCAAAAAGCCATAATCCGTCAAGGAATCCGGGCAATTGACCACCATATTTACAGTTTCCGGGAAAATTCGGCGCCGCGGTAAATAATGCACCACTGTGCTCTTCCTACCTCAAATTCGACTTTGCTTCCTATTGAAAAAGCTCCAATGGTAAGCCTTCGACGGAAATATCTTGCCGAAAAAGTAGTGTCGTGCATCCTCAAACCTCTTCAAGATACTTATTCAGCAACGAACCTTTCCTCGATTACATACCAGATTCAACCAAGCCTCTGATGAAGGATAACCTCCATAACTATAAACGTATGAATCTCTAGTTTATAGTCCTTCTTCAGTGAAAGAGAAACTGAGTGATCATCTTAATGCCAAAAAATCTTCATCACTGTCCTCGAATCATCAGGTTTATTAATTACTTAATCTGCATGTTGTTTTAACTTAGCACAAAGGTACTCACTGGTATTTCAAGAACAAATCTAAGTAATACCTCAAGAACTCACTAATACCCTAAAAACAAGTCAGTAATACCCAAATAACAAGTTAGTAATATCCAAGAATAACTCACTAATTACTCAAGAACAACTCACTAATAACCCAAGAACAACTCACTAATAACCCAAGAACAACTCACCAATACCCAAGAATAAATTTAAGTAATATTCTAAGAACAACTCACTAATATTTCAATTGTCAAAAGAATATATAGTGTGATGTGTACAGTGTGTTTTTCCAAAAATTAAAATTGAACTTAAAATCTAAGTGCACACAAGTTGTTGTGAAAATATTTGTTGTTTGTTTCCCTAATTATTATATACACGTGAATATACACTAAGGTTTCTTAGTATTTTATTACTCCCTCCATTCTATAGGAATTCGTACACTTTTCTCTTTTGAACGTCCCACATAATTTTGTATACTACTAAAAAATTAAAACATCGATTTGCATGTACGCTCACAAAATTATACACATATTTATACATATGCCACTATTTTGTTTATAAACCTATTTTTCTTATAAAATGTGTCATCTCATAAAGTGCAAATTCCTACGAAATGGAGGGAGCAATATATTAAAATGTTTAACATTGGTATTAAAGAAATTATCAAAAACAAAAACAAAAAGGAATTGGTTCCTAAACCTTGTGTATGTGTTCTACATCAATCAAGGGAGACTGGCTGGAGTAACTTCAACTTAATTTGCTAATCTCAATAATATTTTGTGTATTTTTTTAAAAATACACTTAAATTACACGGTGTACCTAATGCATATGAGACTAAGGCATATGAGCATCCCCTCCTTCAATTGACTACAACCTCAAACTTTTATGGAAAGTTTGTATAGGATGAGACATAGTATTTCATTTGAGTAATGAATAAAATATATTAATTGAGAAACTAAAAATTCCTCTCTTTAATTGGATAAGTGTCAATTAAATGGCTCATAGAATTGTTATATGGTTTTTCAGTCTTTTGTTATCCTTTATTTTATAGGATTTGTTCTTGAAAATGATCCAATTTTACTGCTTCAAGAAAAAAAAAACTCCTGACTTAAATCCGCACAAATTCAAAAGGAAAAGTTAATTGATTTTTTTTGGGAGGCTGACGCTGCTTTTTAATGTTTCTTCTTCTTTAAATGTTAATATATATATATATATATATAATGATAAATGAATGCATAGTTTTTTATATATTTTTGGAAAATTACAATAAAAACACAGTCACTGTCTTCCCCACTTATTCCAACAACAGGAAAATGAAAAACAAAACCTAACAACTTCACTGCACCGCTGCTTGCGTAAACTTGACAATTAATATTTTTTTGTTTTAATTGTTACTCATCACGTCCATAAGAATCCGCTTTTTGGGAGGCAAAACCATGTCAGAAATGAATTGGGGTTAGGGTGGCAATGACTCGCTAGTCGACTCAGCTGCTGCCAGTACCCGGGCCTTTCTCTTTGATGGGAGGTGGGCCTTCTTGTGGGCCCTGATTGGTGTGAAAATTGTTCGAAATTATTATGTTTAATCGTCTATTGTGAGTAGATTTCGAGCATTTAGTTACACAAAATTGAGTAATTGTTCTTAATTGCATAAATATAAGGGTGATTTACATATAGATTCAAAAAAGTCACTATATTTACAAATATGTGTTATACAGAAAAAAAATGTGTTTTTGTGCAAAAAAAAAAAATGTTTCTGCTCAAATATTATAAACCTATTTGTAAATATAGTGACTTCTTTGAACTTATATGTAAATCACCCTAAATATAAATTGTGGTATAATTTTTGTGAAAAATTGAATTGGGGTGATTTAATTGATGAATTGCAAATTGAACCCACATTGTTGATTAATTTGGTCCAAATCATGAATGATTATTTTAAGCCCAAAGTAATAAATATTTTGAGAGTCCATTTCTTATGTAATTAAGAGGCAGAAAACGTGGCCTTCACTAGACCACAATCTTGACTTCTTCAACATTGGAACTTCTCGGCGAAATGGAAGAGCACGACCTGCAACCTCCATTAGCCTCAAACTCTCGCACAGCACAACCACCATCTGCAACAACCGTGCTCTCGCCTGCAACCGTTCGCCGGAGAGAAAATTGCAGCCGTGAGGAAGAAGATGTCGCCTTCCGCCGGAAAAGAAGCGCCATCCGCCTCCATCATCGGAAACACACCACTCTTGCCGGAATTCAGCCCAATCCACCGCCAAAGCTGCTACCCGGATATCACAGCATAACATCCTCAAGCCGCCCCTGCTGTCAACGGAGAAAAAAGCCTCGCACACTGCCCCTATTTCCGATTCACAGCTCCCGGAATTTGCAAGCCTCCGATTGAAGAGTTGCTGAAAGGTAAAAACATTTTTTCTCCTTAATTTCTGATGCCCGTGCAACATGTTTGCCCTGGCCGTGCTGCCATTGTGCAAAGATCGTGCGAGAAATATAGAAGTCATTTGCACAGTCTTGCATTTAATTTGCTGGACCGTGTCTTACCAATAGAAGAAAAAAATTCAGAATTTAATTTGAGCTTGAGGCCCACTTATTACAGCCCATTCTAATTGAAATTTCAGGAGCCCAAATGTACTTAAGGAAAAAGGGCACAGATTGGAACTCGATAACTGTTTGCCAAAATCGTGTATGATTTCCACGCAAGTGAACGTGGTCGTTGTTGTCGCGGCAAGTTAACCAAGTTAAATATCGAACACAGGGAAACAATGCGATATCAAGCTAGTATTGAATGTTCATAAAGATGGATAGCTAGGAAAGCAAGAAAACAATCTTGGATTCTATCTACTAATCAAGCAAGAATAGTAAATCCTAACTATCACCTCAAAGAAGTGAGCAAGTGTGAAGTGTACATGAAAGTAATCCTACTATAGTTCCTCTAGAATCATATCCATCCTAGCATGCAAAAGGTCTCTTGGTGTCTTAGTCAAGCCAACTAGTGTCTAGATCTCTCTACAACACAAGGTAAGGACTCTATTGGATGTCTAGATCTTTCTACAACTTCCAATACTCCAATTAAGAGGTCTAGGCTAATATGCAATTCTCATTGGTCATACAAGCAATATATCAAACACTTGGCATGCATAAAGTTCTTATAGCTCAATTCTCATTTCATTGCTAAAACATATAAGCCATACAATCCAATTTACATCCCAAGCATTCATACAAGTCATTAATAAGAGAACTAATC
>JAPKLY010000073.1:1141710-1161334 GCA_026898435.1 Prunella vulgaris | reverse complement strand
GTTTGTCTATGTACGTCCGCTTTCTACGTACGGAAATACAAGACTCAAACAATTCAAATTAAATTGGACCGGGTATTTATATAATAGATTTTTAGTTTAGATCGATTAGTATAAATTTTGGTTCGACGATATATGTAACTTTTATTTAATTTATGATGATACATTTAATTAGTTTTAAGTTCAAGTTTTAATATTAATTGGTTTATTTTAAGTATTTTATTTTTGTGAATTTATATTATTGTATATATATATATATATATGAATTAATTAAATAGAATTTATAATATAAAATATATAATATATAAAATATATATTATACTACCTCCGTCCACGAAATTTATGCTCACATTTTTGCACGTGGTTTAATGCAATGTGTCGGAGGGTATTACGGGATATTGTGAGATCCGTTTTGAATAAAGAGAATAATTATGAAAAGTATATCATATGTACTTTCCATAAATACTTTCTTTACTCAAAACGGACCTCACAATATCTCATAATACCTTCCGACATATTACATTAAACCACGTGCAAAAATGTGAGCATAAATTTCGTGGACGGAGGGAGTATAAAATATAAAATATAGAATATATATTATATAAAATATAGAATATAGAATATATATTATATTAAATATAGAATATATAAAATATATTATACAGATTTTTTTTTAAAAAAATGCTTAGATAGCGGTTATTAACCGCTGTGCAAGAAATAAATAAATAAAAAAAATGGATTTGAGCTTAGAAAGCGGTTCATAACCTCTTTCCAAGCTCTGTTTTACAGCGGTACAGGAACCGTTTTCTAAGCTGGATCCAGCTTAGATAGCTTTCGCTTGGAGAGCTCGCATAACCGCTTTCTAAGTGAATTTTTGTGAGCTCTCCAAGCCCTTTTATGTAGTAGTGAATCCTTCTTCAGTGAAAGAGAAACTGAGTGATCATCTTAATGCCAAGAAATCTTCGTCACTGCCCTCGAATCATCAGGTTTATTAATTACTTAATCTGCATGTTGTTTTAACTTACCATAAAGTTACTCACTAATATCCTAAGAACAAAATTGAGTAATACCTCAAGAATTCACTAATACCTTAAGAACAAATTAGTAATACCCAAGAATAACTCACTAATACCCCAAAAATAACTCGTCAATACTCCAAAAATAAATTTAAGTAATATCCTAAGAATAACTCACTAATATTTCAATTGTCAAAAAATATTTAGTATTGGCGTGTATTGTGTGTTTTTCAAAAAATCTAAGTACACACAAGTTGTTGTGAAAATATTTGTTATGACAAAAACTTATATATTTCTAACGTAGAAATTTTCAAAAATAAACTTAAAAAAATTTAAATGACACACGCGTTCCGCGGTTAACTCCACGTAAATAGCAACTAATATGCTTTCTCCCACACGTCCAGGAATTACAACTATTTTCCGTGCAAATAGCTAAAAGTTGTTGGCTTATTAATTATTATTTTTAATTGTTATGGATTTAGCAACTAATATACTTCCTCCCACACGTCTAGAAATTACAGCTATTTTCCATGCAAATAGCGGAAAGTTGTTGGCTTATTAATTATTATTTTTAATTGTTATGGATTTAAAAAAATAATCAAATAATATTATATAATAAATTTAAAAATTTGCTCTCAATTAGTATTTATATATGGACAAATGTATGTTACTACAAGGAAAAATGTATGTTACTATCCGAACTAAATATTATTATTTTATGTATATTTATTTATTTGTATAAAATAAACATTTTTTTCATAGAATATAAGAGAAATGTGTATTAATATAAGAAAAATTATTAGTTTTTCTATAAATATTTATTTATTTTTATAGATTTATTTTTCATATAAAAACACATATAAAATAGTAAAAAGTGTGTTATTACATAAATCAAGACACCTAAATTTAAAGAGAGGATGATTAAATTAAAAATACATTTTGTCCTTATAATAACACACATTTGCCCATATAATAACACACATTTGCTCATATAGTAACACAAATTGGAGAGCAAATAAATATTACTATTAGAACAAATATGTGTTACTACCTTATAAAATGTTATTATTTTACATATATTCATTTATACTTATAGAATAAAACATTTTTCACATAATGCAAGAGCAAAATGTGTTACTATAAAAATAAATATTGATTATTCACAAATATTTATTTATTTTTATAGAAATAATTTTTTTTCATATTATAACATATATATTACATGAAATAATATACCTCGATTTAAGTGGATGATGAATGATTCGGGTGAAAATTGTGTGAGTTTAGTGTGCTTTTATTGCCTAATTTTAATGCAATTTCATGCTGTTATCACTTGATTTTGACTAATTATGCTTGAAATGAGAAAAATTCAGCTTTGCTATTTTTCTTGTAGGAAATTGATGATTTTAGAGCAAAATATGAATACAATTATTTTGTGAAGTCAAATTAAAGGGATGGAATTGAAGGAAAAAATGGACTCATTAATTTTTATAAGGTTCAGGTTATATGCACCCACAAGCATCTCCAGTACACACACTCAATTATAATATAAAATATAATAATACATAGAATGATAGATATGCCCCTCAGGAATTAAATTGATACACCCACATCTTGTTCCATCAAATTTTCAATCATTATTAACGATGGAGACGAATCGCCCCCCCTTCCATCGTTTTTCTCTTCACGCAGAAAATTGAAATCCCCAAATCAAAAAATTGAAATTCCCAAATCAGTTCTGCGTTTGCAAGTCTGGAATTCTCTTATTCACGGATGAAAATCGAAATTCCCTTCCACCGAATTCGACTCTCGCCGCCTCAATTCCACAAATGCCGCGGGGAGTTTTCAGCGGGCAATCGGTTAGTGTGAGTGAAGTCGGTTATGGCGGAGTTTTCAGCGGCAATCGGCCCGATTCAGTGGCGGTTAAGAGACTTAGCTTCCAGGCGAGTTTTTTTGGAGGTCGAATACAATGTTGGCGGTGGAGTGCCTTCTTCCCAGCGACGATGGTTCCGGCGGAGTGTAGTTTGCAGGCGGTTGGGGCTTTGTGGCACGATTCTGGCTCTTGTGGCTTCTGCAGATTTCGAACGGTTTTCGCGAGGAGTGGTTGTTGCAGATGTGGACGTGGTGGTACGATTTCAGCTGGAGGTGGTTACTGTTAATAGACATGGTGTGCTGCTGTCATTGGATTTTGGAAGTGGATGTACAATGTGGTTTTGGGTTTCAGAAATTGAGAAGTAAATTGGTGTTCTTCATCGAAATTTGTGCCACAACCACTTCACATTCAAGAAAGAGAGGAGCATTTTCATTAACATCACAGCGACCTTCCCTGGAAATGAATGAAGAAATATGTGGGTGTATCAAATTAATTTTCTAGGGTTATACTCGTTTTCACCCTTGGAATGACACAACTTTTAAGAAAAATAGAGTGTTGTGTAAAGTTATATTATTAAAATAATGAGATTAGTTGGACTGTGAGGATAAAATTAAAGTAATAGTTTTTATTTATAGGGTTTGAAAACAATTGTGGGACGGACGTAAAAAGAAAGTGTGGAAACAATTATGGGACAGAGGGAGTATTTGTTATTGTATATATTATTATATTTAATATTATATCTAGGTGTGTGTACTATAAACGTTTGTGGTGCATATAACCTTGCCCTTTTTATAATTAATGACCATTCATAAGAAATTTTCAAGGCCCAAAGAAAGAAATTGAAAGTGGACTTATGATTTAAATTGGTGAATTATTAATATAGTTCATTAATGAAAAATGGTGGCCCAACTATTTAAATCACAGTCCATTACTTGAATCCAATTGAAAGTTTTTGTGCTAATTGAAATTAAATGCAATTGTTGAATGGCCCAGGTTATATGCACCAACATCTGTTAAAAGTACACACACCTTATATTTTTATTGGTTTATATCATATATGAAATGACATAAATACCCTTTTCATCTAAACCCTAAAAACAAGTACTCCCACCGTTTTATTATTGGAAAAAACTTCCGAGAAGCACAATTTAAAAAAAATCGAAGAAAATGATTTTTTAAAAAAATCAAAAGATTTAAATGGTGTCTTTTTTCATAGAAAAAAATATTTTCTGGGAAAGAGAAAAAAAAAGTAGCAAAAAGAAACATAAATAATTGGTTTGAATGGTGATTATTTCTCAGAAAATTTGAAAGGAAAAGGAAAAAAGAAGTAGTCAATGATAAAACAAAAATTCAAACTATATTTAACAAATAATCCAGCCAATTTATTTTTGATAATATATTTTGAAAAAATATAAAATTTTCGGATAGAAAAATAAAAAAAAAGAAGACATAAATTATAAAAATAAATCGAACAATTTTTCCGTAACATTCCTCGAAAATAAGCAAAATTTTGGAGAGAAAAAACTTAAAAAGTTATACAATTTTTTGATATAATTAAAATTGAAAAAAATTCGGATCTAAATATATCAAATTAAGGGTTAAAAAAGAAGAAGAAAATGATTGGGCTATGGAAGGAAGAAAAAAATCACTATTCATTTTACCTGTATTATTTTCATTCTTTTATATTTGTAATTTCAAATGGATCAATAAGCCTCATAGAAAAAGAAAAGAGATGAAACAAGGTAGGGAGATGGGTGGCCGATGGGGCGTGGCTGAGTAGGAGACGGAGGAGAAAAAATAGAGAGAAATAATTAGACTTTGAACGTGTGAGAGAGAGAAAGGGGTAGTGAGAAAGAAGAGAATAATGGGTGTGTACGGAGATCAAGTAAGAGAAAAAATAAGATTTTTAAATAGGAATAAAAATAATAATCTATGTGTGTACTAATTATACATTTATAAAAAAAATTATCTCAAAAGTTTTTTCCAATAATTAAAAGGTCAGTGTACTTGTTTTAAGAGAGATGTGGAAAAGGTATTTATGTCCTTTTATATATGATATTCACTCCGTCCCTAATCAATTTGCACACTTTCTATTTTGTGTTGTCCCAAGTCAATTTAAATACTATTTAAAAGGGAAATATCGATTTGCGTGCACACTCACAAAAATTTCCACACATTTACCTATATAACACTACTTTATTTAAAAAATACATTTTTTTTAAACCGTGTGTGCAAATACCCCTGGGTTGCAAATACCCCTGGGGCAGAGGGAGTATAATCTAATTAAAATATAAGGTGTGTATATTTCAAACAAATGTGGTGTATATAACCTGGACCTTGTTGAATTTGTTTTACAGGAGGAACAGGAAGCATAAGAAGGCCCACACCAAGTTTCAAGCAAATTGGAGAAAAAGAAAGACATGGCTAGCTTTCCGCCACAACCACACATTCAACTCACCCCGACGGACGGAAACTGCAGGAGTTCTCACCTCCATCCAAGCCGCCGGTGAAATCGATGGCACCTCTGCCGTCGTTCATACCCTGCTGCCGGAAAAATCTCCAGACTCCCCTGCAACAGCACCTCAACGACTATGCCACTGCCTTCAAGACGACGCCCTGTTCCAAAAGCCGCCGCGAAGAATTCGACGCCCAGTCACTGCCTGAAACCTCCGACGTCTCCGATCCCGTTCTTGTTCTTCGCCGTCTCTGCAATTCTCCCCGGGAAAATAGAGAAGCAACAACAGCCGCTCGCTCAATTACGCCGGAATCAATGGAAGCTCTATCCGAAGCCATCCTCTGTCCGGAATTAATTTTGCCACGAAGCAGCCATTTCACCGAGATTAACTGCTCATCTCGCCGGTTCGAAGTCCGTCCATTGCTCAACTACCTGCAAAACTGAAGATGTGCCGGAAAAATTGAGGAAGCTGAATCCCACCGGAATTGATAGAAGAGAGGAAAGAAGAAAACGTTCAAGGAAAAAACGTTAAAAAGGTAAAACACGTTTCATCTTCGTATAGCCCGTGTCCTCTCTTTCCTTCGCCCGTGTGTTTTATTTGGCCTCTGCACGTGTGATACCTGCCGAACTAATTGTCTAATTCGCAGGCCGTGTCACGTTTATGAAGAGGCCCTATCATATTGACCAAAAATTGTCATTTTTATGAAGAGATCGTGAAGTTGAAAAATTCAGAAAAATGATTTGGGCTTGAGGCCCATTTTCATTAGCAAGAACACACGGTCCCATTAGGAGGTTGGGAGGATTGTGGTAATTTTTATTTCTTGATTCGGGTGCCCCTATTCTAATCATTAGCAAGAACACACGGTCACATCAGGAGGTTGGAAGGATTGTGGTAGTTTTTATTTCTTGATTCTTGTGTCCTAATTCCAAGGGTTTATTGATTTTATTGTCCGTCAGATGATCCATTCTCAAATTCCAAAGGTATAAATACTCATTCTCAGATTTTCAAGTGAGGAAAATACTGTAGCAGCTGGGAACCAAAAATACACACAGTCACACATAGTGGGAGGTGTTTTCATCTCTTTTCTTCATTTCTCATTATTTTGGACTATGGAATGATGCTTTGAGCTTGAAATTTGATTCTCCATCAACTATTAGAGACTAAGCTTTTTTTTTCCCTTTCTTTTATTTTTAGTTTAGTTATTTAAATTTTGTATTGGTTAAGAACATAATTATTGGCTATAACATTTTTTGTTTTAGGGCTAAGTAAATATTTGGATTGAAATTTATGGTTTAATATTTTGTTTAAGTGATGTTTGTGGGATATTTTTATTAGTATGTTTAATATTAATTGCAAGCATGTTATTAGTGGTCATGATAATGTGTTTATCTATGTTAGTGAGATAATATTGAAGGATTTATTTCATTAATGGAATCTAAGCATGCTACCTAATTGGTTGTTAGTTTGAGAAAATGATTAATCATTTAGGAGGGATTAGAATAGTCTTTTATGCTTTTATAGATTGTGTAGCATTTGCTAGGTAGAAATACATGCTTATATCACACTTTCTTTGAATTAATTGGATTGAAAAATTGATTAATTCTACTTTAGTGACCAACCCTATAAAGATGAACACGACTACTTGAATGAGTTATTAGCCATAGATGGATATCTAAATATTGCATATGACTTAGGACCTATTTTCTCTATTGATTGTTAGTTGTTTTTTTTTAAGTTAAGCTTGCATTAGACTTGATTGATCATTTTATTGGTTTCTATTTTCTTTAATTGTTGCTAGTGACATTTTAGTTGGTAATTGAAAATAGATTAAGTTTAGGGTGACTTACATATAGGTTCAAAAAATTCACTATATTTACAAATAGGTGCTGTGCAGAAAAAAAATATGCTTCTGTGCAGAAAAAAAATATACTTCTGTGCAAATATTGTGAACATATTTGTAAATATAGTGACTTTCTTGAACCTATATGTAAATAATCCTTAAGTTTAAAACAGCCTCCATTAAGTGATCTTTTCTAGAAAGAACAAAACCATCTCATAATACTTTTACATTAACTCTTCCTCGTGGGATCGACTCGTATTTACCATTCTACGATTGACACAGTACACTTGCGGTTGTTTTAATTTATGTGTTGGGAAATATCGGAACAATGAATAAATTAGGAAACACATATTTATTCTCATAAAAATATATTATGCCCACATAGTAACACACATTTGCCTATATAGTAACACAAATTGGGAGACAAATGTGTGTTACTATTAGAGCAAATGTGTCTTACTATCTTATAAAATGTTGTTATTTTACATATATTCATTTCTTTTTATAGAATAAATTAATTTTCACATAATGCAAGAGCAAAATGTGTGTTATTAGAAGAACAAATATTGATTATTCACAAATATTTATTTATTTTTATAAAAATAATTATTTTTTTCATATAATAACTTATGTAAAAATAGTAAAAACTGTGTTATTAACTTATTACATGGAATAATATATCTAGATTTAAATGGATAATGGATAAATTAATAAACACATTTTTATCCTCATAAAAATATATTCTGTTCTTACAGTAACACTTTGCGCATATAGTAACACGAACTGAGAGATAAATGTGTGTTACTATTAGAGCAAATATGTGTTACTGTAAGTTCAAATGTGTATTATATGGACAATATTTATTTATAACATAATATTATTTAAATATTTTAAATCAATTCAATAATTTAAAAAAAATTAAAATTAAAATAAACTTAAAAGAAAAAAGTAACTGTCAACAACTTAGTAGTTGTTGGCGTGGGGTGGGAGCTGAATTAGTATGCATGGTAGCTATTACCCATGCAAGGTGGGCAGGGTGGGTAGGAAAATTAGTACTCATGGTGACCATTACCCATGCAAATGTGGGCGTGGGTTTCATTTTATATATATATATATATATATTACTGAGGACATCTATAGATTGGAAATTACACAGATTGGAAATTATTGAGGACATCTATAGTTTATGAGTTAATGATTTTCCCGTATTGTATCAATAGTGTCTCACGGACCTTTTCCATAACAAACTGGCCTAAGTATTCAAGAATCTATGAATTAACCTGAAAAAAGATTTTATGCCCACAAATGCCTGCGCCTTTACTCGGCATAACGGCAAAAGGCTACCCCACACGGTTAACTCATAAACCAGAAAACTTAGCCCAGCAAGTTAAAACCTTAAAGACACATCTTGATACGTGTTGGACAAAATCTTAACTCATAAATATCAATAGACAACTCAAACCAATCGGTCGAAACCATTCACTACATATTGATATAATTAGATCAGATCAAACGACTTATGATCTCGAAAACACATGAAATAGTAGAGTATGAGATCCTAGATCATTGATTCAATACGAATCTCTAGTCTGTCATAGGGCGGCTATGAATCTCTCAAGTTGATATTAAAAACAGAAAAATAAAAGAGGGAGATTACCCTTGAAGAGCCAAAGTAGAAAATCCGGATATTATAAACTTCAAAATGTTTTTACAAGAGAGAAGAAGAGAGAGCGGGCTATCTAAAGTCCTGCCTCTTACAACTAATAATACTCCTATATATAGGGGGAGAACCGGACATGAAACCCCAGATTTTATCCCAAAATTAAAAACATGAATAGTAAAAAGTGTGAATAGTGATTTTACTATTCATGAACAGTACTTGGTCTGGTGAGGTCAGCTATGACATAAGCATGGCATAGGCTTATGCTGTCTTCTTGCAGTGTATTTTTAACCTGCCATGATAGATGCTTGTTTTTCTAGAAGACTTTTAGTCTTAAGGAAGTCTTCATGTGCACGGAAATTTTCCACTGCATTACTTCGGAGGAGTACTCTTTCACTGATTTGAATGAATCTGTTAATTCCTCCTATTTTCTTTTGTAAGATTTTACAATAATTTCTTCCCCTTATATCTTGGAGATTATAATCATTCGTGATATGAAAAGGGGTATTCCAAATATTGGAATCATATTCAGATTTTCTGATGTAATTTCTTCTTCTGATGTCGTCTATAATTTCCATCTTATTTTCTTTTGAATTTCTCTATAAAAGTATCCTTCAAAATATCAAAGCTTTCCTGTATGGAGAGCTCCAACCCTTCATTGGGGTCTTGGGCATCCTGTAAATCAGAGTTAGATGCCATCGTTGAATCTGATTTTGAATCAGGAATATCTTCATCTTGAAATATGTTCTTTTTTATTTGATCCATATAAAGATCAACAATTTTTTCTTTGGGAAATATTCCCTCGTACTTCTTTGAGAATTCCGGGAAAGGAGGAAGAGACTTGGTCTCTTGTTGCTCAGGATCACTTTGGATTCTGTTAATAACGTATTTAATCCGATCAATATTCTCTTTGATAGGGGATTCATTGGAATCTTTAGGAACAATACTTAGGTTGTTCCAGAATCGAGACATATGTACCCTGTATAAACAGGGGGTCCCAACATCAGTATAGCCAAATTCTGGCTTCCATTTCCAGACCCATGGGATACTGGAGTCAATAAAAAATCGACAAAGAACTTGGTAATTTGTCTGATGGGTCTTCATATGTGAAGTTGCAAGAACATAGTCTTGAAAGATAGGTTTGACCTCTGGAGGCAGAATCTCTGCTGAGGCACCATAAATACTCCACCAAGAAATGAACCAATTGGGGAGTGGTGATTTTGCAACATTGTCACAAATCTTGATAAGCCACGTATGAGTATGCTTATCATTCTGGTAAAGTAAAGTTTTTTGAAAACTTTCAACATAATCCCAATAATTGTAGAGGAATTTGTTGCCATTTGCTTCATTAAAAATAAATTTTTCAGAAAAAGAAGCAGTTCCCCATTCATGGATGGAGATGATGTTTTTAATAATGAATTTAGAGTAAGAAATATTTTTACTCTTTTGGGGATAGTGAGAAATCTCAACACTTCCTAAATTTGAGAGAATATTCTCATAAAACCCTCTGCTTTTGTAGGTTTTAGTATCCCAAAAATTATTTGGAATATACTTTGTCATCAGAATCTATGGGGATTCTTTAAGCTTTTCATCTACTTCTTCGAGTATGATGATCTGTTCCCTCTTATGAGAATCAAAGAAAGTGTATTCCTTCTTAGTAAGTGAGGCATATGAGACTTCTTCTTGTGGAGTTGAAGAAATATCATCAACTTGAATATTTTTTCCCTTCTGTTTCAAGAATTCTTGGAATTCTTGTTCAAGGTTATCCCGATTTTGAGAAGAACCTATACCAGAAATATTCTGGTTAATGAGAGTCTTCTTACCCCTTTGTATAATAGGGGGCTGCGACCTTCCTCCCCTTCCTCTATAAGAGGAAAATGGGGTTCTGCCCGAATGGCTCATTCCTGAAATCATGAAATATATTCTCTGGTTAGAAAATCAGGAAGATTATTATCTTTTCCCTGCTTATAGATTATATCAAAATCAAAATAAGCAAGATGGGCTTGCCATCGGGCAAACATCTGTTTAGACACATTGTGTTCAAAATCTTTCTTAAACATAAAAGAAGCGGCTTTACAATCAGTTTTTATTGTAAAATGCTGATTATAAAGATCATCTTGAAATTTTAGAACACATTTTACAATGACTAAAATTTCTCTAGCAACCACAGAATAATTTTTCTGTGAATTATTCCACTTACCAAAGTGGAATCTAATGACATAATCATTGTTATTATGCGGATTGACCTGTTTCAAAATACCTCCATAGCCTATGTCAGAGGCATCGGTTTCAACAATTTTATCCCATAGGGGATTGGCGAGCATAAGGCAAGGAATATGTTTTAATTTTTCTTTTATTCTAATAACTGCTTGAGTGTGATTATCACTCCAAGGAGCAGGATTCTTTTTTAACCTATCATATAAGATAACAGTATCTTCGGCTATATTTTTAATATAGGAAGAAACATAATTAAGGCTTCCTAAAAATCTTTGTAACTGAGTTTTATCAGTTATGACATCAGGAAATTTATCACCAAATTCGATGCTTCTTTGAATAGGGATAATATTTCCCTTTTCAATAATATGACCCAAAAATTTTATTTTGGTTTGAAACAAAACCATTTTTGGCTTTGAAATAACTAAGCCATTTTTAATGACTATATTCTTAAACATATCAAGATGTTTAAAATGTATTTCTATATCTCTAGAAAATACTAAAATATCATCAATATATACGATGATAAAATCACTATATGGATTAAAAACATCATTCATAATTTGTTGAAATTCAGAAGGGGCATTTTTAAGCCCAAAAGGCATTACCGTCCATTCATAGTGGCCGAAAGGAACATTAAAGGCTGTTTTATAACGATCCTTAGGATCAATCTGTATTTGCCAAAATCCAGATTTCAAATCAAATTTTGAAAATACTAGTGCATTGACTAGTCTATCCAGCAAATCCTTTTTATTAGGAATAGGATGGCGAATCCATTTTAGGACTTTGCTTAAAGGTTTGTAATTAATTACTAATTTGGGAACACCACGTTCCTGCTCTGAATGTTTATTAACATAAAAAGCAGTGCAAAACCAAGGGGATTTAGAAGGAACTATAAGTTTCTTTTGTAAAATAGAAGATATTTTTTTTTTACACAATTCTAAATAATCAGAATTCATTTGACAAGGCCTTGACTTTGTAGGAATCTTGTCTTCAGAAAAACTTTCTTCATAGGGAAGAGAAACCATATGTTTCTTTCTTTCCCAAAAAGCATTTGGAAAATCATTGCAAATTTTCATAGAAAATTCGTTGAACAAGAATTGAATTTTTTCTTGTAATTTAGGATTACTAATCCTTTGTTCAATAGTAAAAAAATTTAATTTATTTTTAAGAAAATTTATTTGACAATTCCTTTGATCAATTTGATCACGAATTTGATTTAAAACCTTAAAAATTGGTTTTGTAACAAATTCTAAATTAACAGGTTTATTATCAAAAATACCTGAAATACCTTTTTCATCTACCTTAATAGGATAGATGCTGTAAATGAAAGGAAGTCCAATAATCATTTGGCTAGTAATGTTTTCTGCAATAAGAAAATCATTAGGAATGCAAACTTTATTAGTGCAAACATAAGCACCTTTTAATTTATAAGAAATCTTTAAATTTCCTCCTCCTGCATGGGAAAGAGTTTGAGTAGTTTTTTTCAAAAAACTTAGTGGGAATTATTCCCATTTGGATAACACTAATATCCGCACCGCTATCAATCATGGCTATAAAATCTCTTTTATAAAAAATTTTTATTAAAAGAGAAATTTTGACATACCATTTTTTAGATAAAATGATGTTAATATTAGAAAGATGATTTTCAACCAATCTTTCTTTAGAAGAATGAGTTGGAGAGCTTGGCTCACCAATTTCTAATTTTTCTTTTCCTTTTTCCCATTGGGAAAGACGAAAAGAAAATTCAGAACTTTGTTCTTGAAGAGTTTTAACACTTATTTTGGGATTTTCAATCTCTTTTGAAAGATCTTTAATAGTAACAGGATTGTTTTCCACCTCTTTAATTTTAAGAAGTTTATTAACATCATCAATGTTATAAAAATTTCTTTCAATATATTTTGAAAGATCATTTCTTTTTTCCTTGAGAGGAATATTCTCAAAATTGTCAATAATTTTATTGCGTAAATCAAAATCTGTGATTTGTTTAAGAAAATCCATAATATAATGATTGTCAATGACACTAATATTCATGTCTTTGAACTGACCCATAAGTTTATAAACTTCATCATCAGTTATCTCATTAGTATCTTGGATACAATTGAGACATGGCTTACCCTGAAGGCAATTTTGACACTCATTGGTATCAAATTGACTTGAATCAGATAATGAAGAGTTTAACTCCTCAGAAGAATCATTGGATTCTGTATCATAATTTAATTCTGAATGCATAACTATTCCTAGAAGAGTCTCTTTGAGAGGCTCATCAAGATCAAGATTTTTAATCTTGTCTTTTGCATAGCACTGGTTAGCATAGTGACCAGGCTTTCCACATCTGTAACAAATAATCTTGTCTAAATATTTTTTCTTCTGAATAGATTTTTTAAAAGATTTTTTATTATCAAAATCTTTTTTCCCTTTCTGCTTTTTATCAGAAAATCTTTTTCTTCTTCGAAAAATTTGGTTTATAAGTAAAATCCTTTTTTTCTTTAGAAAAATTCTTTTTGGAATTTTCAATTCCAAATTGATCACAGAAAAGACAAAGTTGTTTCTTTTCTAAGAGATTATCTCTTTTAAGCTGGTTTCACAATTTTATTTCATTGCAAAGATTTAAACCTTCTTGAACACAAATACTAATGATTTGACCAAAAGTATATGACGCGTAAGAAATAGAATTTGCGTCTTTTCGAAGAATTTTCTTGATTCTTTCCGCGAATAAATACGGAAGACCATCAACAAATTTGTTTTTGCAAATATCTTGGTTACAGTCAGGGATATCATAGATCCTAGACAAAAAAGTATCTTTGTACCAACGAAAATCAGTAAGAGTTTTACACCTCATATTTAAAAGAAGTATTTTGGTATTTTCAGAATTGTTTGAAAGTTTACCAGTAAAATGTTCTAAAATAGTAAGAACAAGAGAATAAACCGCATTGGGTTTAGTGGTATTATTTTCTATTTTAATAGAAGAAAATATTTCATTTTTATTCTGGGGAGTAAGATAGTTATCCCACCAGCCTTTAAGCTGTCCTGTAAAACCAACAGTAATGGCTTGTGCAGTTTGCACATCATCATTACCGCTTATTCTACAAGCAGAGCTGTACATAAGCATGCGATGGCATTGGGTGTAGATATATCTATCACTTCCTCCATCAATATTCCATTCATAGATGCTTTTACCAGAATAAGAGGTATTAAAGAAATTTTCTTGTTCTTCATTGAGAACATCAATGGGAGTAGGCTTAGTATAATAATACTTTGACATAGTAGGCCTATCTGCCCATTTCATTTTGTTAAGGCTGTCAAAATTGTTTTGACTACTTTCTCCAGACTCAATATGTCTGTTATCTATTTCATTTTGAAAATCATTTTCAATAGTGGAAATATGCAGTTTTCCAAAATTTTCAGTAATAATTTTTTCAAGATAAAAAATAGAAGCTTCAAGCTTAAAATCTTTAATCTCAATAGGAGATTGAATAGTAGGAACAGTTGCAATAACTGGATTTTTCCCTTCTTCTTTAGAAATATCAGTCTTGAGCTGATTTTTGTTTTGAAAAATAAGAGAATCAATTTTCTCATGTAGTGAAACAATTTCTTCACTAAGAATTTGAAGAGAAAGATTGCAAAAATTATTTTGCTTAAAAATCTCAGAAATATTGTGCAAGACATCTTTTTCAATAATTGTTGAAAAAAGAGAAAAATTTAAAGTTTTTCCTTCCTTTTCAATTTGGAAAGGAATATTATGAGGATAGATGGATTTTCGAATATCTCCTGAAGAAATTATTTTATAAGTTCTTTCAATTGTAGAAATTTGGTCAATATAAAAGATTTTTATAAACCAAGGAACAAAATAAAATATTTTATTTTGTTTTGTACAAAATTCATATAATTTGTCAACGAAGTAAGATAATTCTTCTTCTGGAAAAGAGTTGAAATACTAGTCTCTAAATTGTTTCCATTTTGGATTATAAAATTCTTTGTTGATATGTGCTCTATTTAAGGAGCCTTTATTGAAATCCAAAATTGGTTCAAAATTCATTTTAAACAGAAAAATCACATTCTGAAATTGTTTCGGGAAGTTTTCATTATGAACAATATTGTTTTTATTAACAATAATATTTTCATTTTTAAAATCATTGTTTTGATAAAACTTTTCTTCTTTTAAAGAAGAAGTAGAAACTCTTGAAGTAGAAGGAACATTGACTTCATAATCAAGAGGAGAAAACAAAGTATAACCAGACATAGATCTAGTATAAGAAGAATTTCTTCTTTGGTTATTGTGAAAACCAATCTTAACAATACCATTATTACTTTGAGTAATATGGTGGAAATCACTATCAAGTGAAGGAATTTTAGGAACAGAATGTTCAAGAATCCAATTTTCTGGGAAAATAATCTCATCCCATTTAATGGATCTACGAGTACTAATATTGGAATTTCCAAAGTTTGTTTCTATGAGAATTGTCTCATTTTTATCCTTATCTACCCTAGCACAATTGGGATTAAGGGTATGCAAAGGTTTAAAATAAATGCGATAACAAATACACATGACTTCAGATCCAGGCATATAATTATAACCATGTGTTTTAACATTTAATGTTAAAGCATCAAGAATATTATTATCAGATAAAGACAAAGCTAGATTAGGATATGCGTTAAAATAAACGGGTCCTAATGTTAAACTAGACTGGATAATTCCCTTGAGGGATTGTATCCAGTTAAGATTTCTACCATCTCTTAGAGTGGCTAAAAAACTCTCTGGTAACCCTTTAAGGGTCAAAGGTCTAAAAGCAACTTGAACACATCCAATATGGATGAATTTATAAGCCTTTATATAAGAAGAAATATCATGGTAGTTTAATAATTTTAAAACCATTTCTTCCTCATGAAGAGGAACTGAAGACTCAGTTGTTTTTACAACTTGTTTGAAACTGATTTTTTCAAAAGTCCAGATTTGTAAACCGTTTTAGGTTCAATCTTTGGAATACTCCATTTATTGAGTAAATCTAAATTTTCAGGAACATCATACTTCTGAACCAAACTGTTTTTCTCAATATGAGAAGAATTTAAAAGATTCATAGAATTTTTATGAAATCGTATCGAATCAATAATCATAGATAACATATCTCTACTATCACTTGGCTCTGATACCATATAGGAACAGGATCGGGGATCTGAATCATATCAGTAGTATAGCTATGGATCTTTAACATATATATATATATATATATATGGAATTTTTTTTTATATATATATATATATTTGGAAATTTTACGGTAGAAATTTTTACGCAAGTGTTACTTATTTGTTATTTGTTTTTCTAATTATTATATACAAGTGAATATACACTAGGATTTATTAGTATTTTACTATTCCCTCGTTTTATAGGAATTTGCACACTTTTCTCTTTCTTTAATTTGGACAGGCTTGATATATACGAGCAGAGTAAGTCTCTTGTGCACCAAGTACACCGTACAACTCTAGTGTATTTTATAAAGTTACATCATTTATTACTAAAAAATCAGACGCATTATTACTGAAAAGTTACACCATTAAAAATAAATTTTTAATAATAACATGTGTGATTTTTCAATTGTATTTTATGTAACTTTTTAAAAATGCACTTGAATTGCACGGTGCACTTGGTACATATGAGACTAAGGCAGATGAGCATCCCCTTCTTCGACTACAACCTCATCCTCTGTAGTAAGTATGCTTGGAATTTTGTTTGTTAATTTCATCACCTGCAATTTTCTAGCTGAATGTTATCAAACATCACTCATGTCATGAATTAATTAAGAAGAAAATGCATGCCTGAATCATAGTAATGATATAAAAAATTATACATTAATTATTCCTAACATTCACACACAACTATATAAATGTTGCAACAAATACCTACATTCATAAGGTCAAGATTACCTTTTTTTCCTGCACTTATGAAGTTTAATACTACCTCCGTCCCAAAACTACTTTCACACTTTTCTTATTTGGACGTCCCAACTCTTCTTTCACACACCTAAAAAGGAAACTTTTTACACTCACAAAAGTCAATAAAATACATTTTTTCTTATTTTATTATTTAACTTTACACTCACATACTTATTTTTTCTTAATTCGTGTGTCCGAAACTACTATGAAAATAGTTCCGAGACGGAGGGAATATAAGATTTTGTGGTGAACACAACACACTCACGAAATAGGACATCATCGAAGGCAAATATAGTGTGGAACATTCTTTAAATACACAATGATCTCAGATCTCTCAACTTATTTATTATCAATCAAAATTTTCTACAACTGAAACTATTTCTCGGTATACATAACTATTGAAAGCTCATCACCATTTTTTTTATCAATAAATATTATTTGTTAGTAGTTAGAAGTTAGTTCACCATGTCACCATTAATATATGTTTATAGACATTAGAAAAAAAAATTAAAAAAATCTTGACGCTGTCTAAGCGTTTGACAGCACTTAACCGCTTGACGGTCATTTGCACCCTTACTCTCTTTATTTATACTCACAATTTACTTTAATGTTTCTCTTTATATACATTCACACTTCACATTAATTTATATTAATATTTCTTAAATTTGTGAACTTTAATTTATATTAACTTTTATTAATTTAAGAGACGAAGTATTTCCTTGGCTCATTTACATATTGGTTTAAAAAAATCACCATATTTACAAACTAGTTTACAATTTTTTCACAGAAATATTTTTTTTTCTGCACAGAAGCACATTTTTTCTGCACATAACCAATTTGTAATTAATATCAATTTTGTAAACTATATTATAATTTTTCCTATTTCATTTGAGTAATAAATAAATTATGTTAATTGAAAAATTAAAAAGATTTCTCTCTTTAATTGGATAAGTGTCAATTAAATGGCTCATACAATTGTTATATGTTTTTTCAGTCTTTTGTTATCCTTCATTATAGGATTTGTTCTTGAAAATGATCCAATTTACTGCTTCAAGAAGAAAAAAACACCTACCTTAAGTACCTGTTTGCAAACTCAACATAAAAAGTAAAAGTACTTTTTTTTAAAAAAAACACTTAAAACGTGTTTCCAACAATTATTTTAAGTGCTTATTACTACTGTTGGTCAAGCAATAATTTTTTGCTTTTAATTTCTATTTAAGCACTTCTACACATTCCCCAAAAAAATAATATTCATTACCCTTTTTAGAAGCACTTCTTTTGCAAATACATTTTTCTTAATAATTTTTTAAAATCACTAAAGTTTAAAACACTCCTTATTTCTCATTTTGCTACTAAAATTACTTAATATCATTTTTCTAATTATACTAGAGATTGCAAACATGCACTAAATCCGCACGAATTCAAAAGAAAAAGTTAATTGATTTTTATTTTAGAAGGCTAACGCTCCTTTTTAATGTTTCTCCTTCTTTAAATGTTAATAAATATATATATGTATAGCATTTGATAAAAAGAATGATAAATAAATGCAAATTTTTTTATATATTTTTTAAGAAGTATAATAAAACACAGCCACGGCCTTCCCCACTTATTCCAACAAAAGAAAAATGACAAACAATATCTAAAAACTTCACTGCGCCGCGGCTTGCGTAAACTTGACAAAAAAAAAAATTTGTATTTTAATTGTTACTCATCACTTCCATAAGAATCCGCTTTTTGAGAGGCAAAACCATGTTAGAAATGAATTGGGGTTGGGGTGGCGATGACTCACTGGTCGACTCAACTGCTGCCACTACCCGGGCCTTTCTCTTTGATGGGAGGTGAGCCTTCTTGTGGGCCCCTAAACCTTTTGGAGTAGAGAATGACTTGTTGCACATCGGGCATTCGAATCGAACTTTATTTTCACTTGGTGACATCTTCCACTTGATGATTAGTTTCCCCATCATCAAACAAAGAGAGAGAGAGATAGAGAAAGATAGAGGTGAAGAAGAAAGTGAGAGAGCGATGGGTAAAGATGAATTTGATAGGGAGAAATATGAGAAGAGAGTGATGATAATTATAATTAGTTGATGGTGCTACATTTAATGCAAAAGTGAAAAATATTGCACACAAAAAGCACACGCATAAACGGTATTTCGACTTTTTTCTCTCTAAAAATTTTCCTCTCTCTTGATTTGTGTGCCGCATGCATCTTTGCATTTAATCTTTGCTGGAATCTAGACCCTTCGATGGTGAGACGCCTCGGCTTCTTAAGCCAGGCGGATGTAAACTGCCTAATCCACGCATGGGCGACTCTTCCTCTCCTATGTGGAGGAAGGCTTGAGTGAGATGTGGAGGAAATTCACTCTAACTGAAGCAGAGGGGTCCGAACTCAAGATTGAAGAGGAGGAGTTAATTTTTTTTTTGTATTTTAATTGTTACTCATCACTTCCATAAGAATTCGCTTTTTGAGAGGCAAAACCATGTTAGAAATGAATTGGGGTTGGGATGGCGATGACTCACTGGTCGACTCAGTTGCTGCCACTACCCGGGCCTTTCTCTTTGATGGGAGGTGGGCCTTCTTGTGGGCCCCTAAACCTTTTGGAGTAGAGAATGACTTGTTGCACGTCGGGCATTCGA
>JAPKLY010000073.1:1117154-1141700 GCA_026898435.1 Prunella vulgaris | reverse complement strand
GTTTGTGTGCCGCGTGCATCTTTGCATTTAATCTTCGCCGAAATCTAGACCCTTCGATGGTGAGTCGCCTCGGCTTCTTAAGCCATGCGGATGTAAACTGCCTAATCCACACATGGGCGACTCTTTCTCTCCTATGTGGAGGAAGGCTTGAGTGAGATGTGGAGAAAATTCACTCTAACTGAAGCAGAGGGGTCTGAACTCAAGAATGAAGAGGAGGAGTTAATTTTATTTTTTTGTATTTTAATTGTTACTCATCACGTCCATAAGAATCCGCTTTTTGAGAGGCAAAAACCATGTTAGAAATGAATTGGGGTTGGGGTGGCGATGACTCACTGGTCAACTCAGCAGCTGCCACTACCCGGGCCTTTCTCTTTGATGGGAGGTGGACCTTCTTGTGGGCCCTTAAACCTTTTGGAGTAGAGAATGACTTGTTGCACGTCGGGCATTCGAATCGAACTTTATTTTCACCTGGTGACATCTTCAACTTGATGATTAGTTTTCCCATCATCAAACAGAGATAGAGATAGAGAAAGAGAGATAGGTGAAGAAGAAAGTAAGAGAGCCATAAGGTGAAGATGAATTTGATAGGGAGAAATATGAGAACAGAGTGATGATAATTATAATTAGTTGATGGTGCTACATTTAATGCAAAAGTGAAAAATATTGCACACAAAAAGCACACGCATAAACGGTAATTTGACTTTTTCTCTCTAAAAATTTTCCTCTCTCTCGGTTTGTGTGCCGCGTGCATCTTTGCATTTAAACTCACTGGATTCTAGACCCTTCGATGATGAGATGCCTCGGCTTCTTAAGCCAGACAGATGTAAACTGCCTAATCCACACACGGGCGACTGTTTCTCTCCTATGTGGAGGAAGGCTTCAGTGAGACGTGGAGAAAATTCACTCTAATTGAAGCAGAGGGGTCCGAACTCAAGATTGAAGAGGAAGAGTTATCAGTGTTGAAGAACACACTGATTGGCAAGTTTGCGATGAGAAAATTAATGGGGGCGACGGAGTTGGATGCTGCTATGAGGAAGATCTAGAGGTTGTTTTCCTGCCTGAAGGTATCTGGGGTGGGAGAAGGAAAGTATGTGTTCGAGTTCGAAAGTGAAGATGAGATGAAGAAGGTATATCACCAACAACCATGGAACCTTATTGGAGTATTGATGGTGCTCGATCTGATGAAGGACATGGAGAAGCCAGATCAGGTAGCGTTGACAAAGGTACCCTTTTGGGTCAAGATACATGATTTAAATTTCTGCACCATGAATAGGAATGTTGGGTTGAGGGTTAGGGCACTCATTAGCGAAGTGCTAAAGGTGGACTGTGCTGAAGGTGACGTTGCAATGGAAAAATGCCTCAGGGTGAGGGTGCTGCTGGACATAAACAAACCCCTGATGAGGGGCACTGCTCTGGTGGTCAGTCAAGCATGACTGCAGCTCTTTTTTAGGTATGAAAAACTATTAAACTTCTGTTACATATGTGGAATGCTTACCCATGTTGAGAAAGATTGCCCAAAAATCTTTGCTGCCCACTCGTTAACTTACACTATAGAGAAAAAATTCCCTCAATGGCTTAGAGCAGATGGGCAGAGGAATGTTAGTCTTTGGGATGTGAACAAATGGGTAATGAGAATGGAGGAAGCTGCAAATGGTGGAAGTGGGGGGCCACAGAGTAAAAACCAGCAAGGACAGATCACAGGCACTATAGTGAAGCCCGGAGCAACTGTGAACAACCAACAACCCACTAAAGTTACACAATTTAACGACCTCATGGGATCCCAATACCTAACCAGGAGTAAGAAAGGTGAAGTTATGGTCGATTTTGCTAAAATTCAAGCTTAGAGGGGGCATGCTATGCTCTTCTCAGTGGAAGCTGGCCAGAGTCACTCTAACAGAAGGTTGACAATTGAAAGCATAGGGGAATTCAACCATGGAGCAAGCAAACCAAGCATCAAAGGCAAGGAAAAGAAAATTGGTAAAGGACAATGGAGTCAGGCCAACATCAGCAACAGAAATCTCAGGACCAATGAAGGGGTTAGAATTAAATTGGAGGCAGGAGCTATGATGGAGTCTACGCAGAAGAAGAGGCTTAGAGCAGGAACAGAGGGATATACTATGGACAATTTCAATTGGCAAGGCTATCATTTGGACGGGGAGTTCATGGAACCAATCCAAGTTGCCTACCAATTCGTAGCAGGAGAAGGCTTTGGTGAACGGAAGAAAGAAAAAAGTGCAGACTCGGGGGAAGAGGTAGAACAAGTGGTCAAGGAAAATGAAGAGGCAGCGGTTGGGGGTGCCCAAGCCCGCCTAAACCTATGAGTTTCCTAGCTTGGAATGCGCGTGGGTTGGGCAACTGCCACGCATTCCAGACACAGCGCCGAGTCGCTGACCATCGCCCTCTTTTGTTGTTTATCATTCAATCGAAAGTTCACTCTGTATTGGGAAATAGATGGAAGCATGTAATGAAGCTTAATGGGTATTTTGAGGTTGAAGCTAAGGGGTCCTCGGGAGGCCTTATGTTATTTTGGATGATTGAAATGAAAGTTTCTGTTTTGTCTTATTCCACTACCCAATAGATTGTTTTGTTGTATACGATGAATACATGTGGAGGTTTACAGACTTATATGGAAGTCTTTTTACTCATTATAGATATATATTGTGGAACTTGCTCAGATCTATTGCCAATTACCACCTAAACCACCAGCTGTCATGGTTGATAGGAGGGGATTTTAATGAAATCAGATGCAATAGTGAGAAAAAGGGTGGAGCAGAAAGACCTTATGGCCAAATCAATCAATTCAATAATGTTCTTCACGAACTAGGACTCTGTGACATCCCTTACTTGGGTCCTAAATTCACCTGGACAAACCAAAAAAAAGGGGCAAGCCTTGTTGACAAAAAACTCGACAGATTTGTAGCTAATGCGGAGTTGATGAAAATGTTCCCGGAGGCAGAGATTTGTAATCTAAGCTTTTACAATTCTGATCATAGAGCAATACTACTGTGAGCTATCAAGAATCAAGCCTACAGGGGAAATGCTGGAATCAAGCCCTTTATGTTCGAACATAAATGGCTTCAAGAGGAGGATTATGCACGAGTAGTAGAAAAATCTGGAAAGAGGAGATATAGGATACTAACTTTCAAAATAAGCTCAGCAAGTGTGCAAAGAAGCTTTGGAGATGGGCTGCCTTGAAAAAGGGTCAGACCAACAAAAGAATTTCACAACTGCGCCAGCAGATCGACCAAGGATGGGGAGAGGACCAGAACGAAGAGGAGAGGTTGAATTTGAGAATGATGGAGAAAGAATTGAACAGACTTGAGGACCAGAAAGAGACCCACTGGAGACAAAGGTCCAGAGTAACTTGGCTGTAATTGAGAGATCGCAATACAACCTATTTTCATAGGAAAGCCAGTGAGAGGAGAAAGAGAAATACAATAAGAGGCATATGCAACAATACTGGGGTTTGGTGTACAAGAGAGGAGGATATCCGGACAATTATCACATCCTACTATGGTACCTTATTTCAATCGCAACAACCTACCCGAGACCAAATTAGTCCGATCACAGACCTGATTGATGCATCTCTCTCCGTGACTAACGATTTGTGTTCGCACACAAATGCACTTTCCTACAAGTGTATAGGATCGTGTAGTGGTAAGCTGATCAAGTTATAAAATATCGAATCCACGGGAAGTAATGAGACAAGTCTAAAGAGTTAAAAGAAATTAAACTGACTCAAACACACAAAACCTAAAATTAAACTATCTATGTTGCTTCCCCGGCACCGGCGCCAAAAACTTGACTAGCGATTTGTGTTCGTACACAAATGCATTTTCCTACAAGTGTATAGGATCATGTGGTGGTAAGCTGACCAAGTTATAAATATCGAATCCACGGGAAGCAATGAGACAAGTCTAATCCTAAAAATTGTGTGTGAGTGTTGAAATCAAATAAATAAGAATGAAAATGCAAGTTTGAGTTTCTATCTAATGTCCTACTGAATTAAAATTCTCATTCATATCTCAATACCATAGTAATCTTGTTCTCAGTTTCTAAGTATCTCTCAATGTCATAGGAATATTAACTCAATCCTAGAATCCATTACTATCAAGTAAATAATCTTATCTTTCTCACTCAACTCTCGTATTATTGTGATTAGGACTCAAATATTCATCAATAGAACTTAAAACCCTAAGTATCTCAGTGGCCTACTAAAAGGATGCATCTCATTAGAGAACCTACAAAAGAAATTGAAGTCATAGACTATAATGATTCATAATTTCCTTCACCCAAAGCAAAAGACCTAACTCATAACTAATGGGTGAACAGGAATAACTGAGACAAAAAAATATAAAACCTAATTAAATATTGAAATTGAAATAAAAGTAGAATAATCCAAATAATCTCTGCAAATCCAAAATAAGAACTGTAACTAATCCTAATAAATTGAAATTAACGAACATTTTGTTTAATCCCACTTCTACTCCTAATCTACTGTCTCCTACGTCCTACTGCCCTAATGGCGTGAATCTAACTAAAGCGTAACCCCTTGAAATATAATCTCTCTGCCCTTTTATAATAAAAATAACATCCGCCCCTTTTCAGTAATTAAATTGGGCCAAAATATTTTCCTACCAAATTGGGCTTGCACATAACAGGATTGGGACCAAATACCTTCTCTTTTGCGGCAATGGAGGCGGTTGAATTCGGTTATAGGTGTCGTGTGAGAGCAGTAGGTGGCGAAGAACCGGCGAAATCGGCTTTGAGCTTCGTCGTGGAGCAGTTTACCGCGGCGACGCGCTGGTGCGTTTCCGACATAGACGGCGGTTGGCTTCTTCAGAATTCAGTGGTGGACGGCAGATCGCATGGCGGTTAATTTCCGGCGTGAAACGGCGACAAGGAATAGGGCAGCGATCGGAGCTTTCCGACGAGTGAACAGGCGCAGGGCAGTGCTTTGGCGTGATGCTGCGATGGAAGGTGTGGCCTCGCTGGTGTAGCTTTGAGACAGGGGTGCGAATCCGGCGATGGTGGTTGAAGGCTGAGTGCGGTGCGACGGTTTCCAGACGGAGGATAGAAGCGGCTTCGATTGAGAACAGGTACGGCTGCTGGAGCTTCTTGGCTGGGGGCGGACATGGCTGTAGCAGATTGATTCCAGCATCGGCGAGATTGGGCGCCTCTTCTGGTTTTCAGCCTTGAGGCTCATCAGCGAATTGATGGCGGTGAGAGTTGTTGACGCTCAGGGGAACTGTGGTTCCGGTACAGAGCAGACGTGTATGAGTTGGTTTGTGTAGAGAAGAGAGTGAATTTCTGATGCTTGCAGTTTGTTGGGCTTTTGTGGGTGGGCCCCTCACACATAACAATCCTCAAATTTGTTATTTCAATTTCCTCTAGGATTAGTCTTGTATGCACCGGTTACACGGTGCAATTCAAGTTAATTTTTAAAAAGTTAAATAATTTATAACTGAAAAGTTAAACAGTTTATTACTTAAAAGTTAAACTATGAAAGACACACTTTTCAGTAATAAACTGTTTAACTTTTCAGTTATAAACTGTTTAACTTTTTAAAAATGAACTAGAGTTGCACCGTGTAATTGGTGCACATTAGACTTACTCTTTCCTGCAGTATTGAGTTTTGTTAATTGAATAAAATTAGACCAAAATAATAATTCAGTCAATTTTCAGGAATTCATCTCAAATTTCTATAAAATTTCCACAATGTTAATATTTTGAGAATCAAGAACAATTAATCAAATTAAGTCCCTAAATGCATCTAAAACCCTAAAAATTTATCTCAAAATGAGCACAAATTTATGCAAATATAACCTTAATCACTCCGCTAAGATGAAACGGTACCTTGATCAACCCTTCACTGAGCTGGAGGTTAGGAAAGAAGCCTTCGAAACAAATCCCTTGAAGGCTCATGGCCTGGACAGTTTCTCGGCTGCTTTTTTCCATTAATCCTGGGACATTATAGGGACGCAACTCACAAGCCAAATCCTTAGCATCCTTAATGAGGGCCAGTCTTCGGGGAGCTGGAACCATACGACAATTACCCTCATCCCAAAGGTAAAGAACCCAAAATGGGTTAGTGAATATAGGCCCATAAGTCTGTGCAATATTTCTTATCGGATACTGGCCAGAACTATTACAAATCGCCTCAGACTGGTCCTGGATGAATTAATAGACCAATCCCATAGTGCTTTCATTCCTGGAAGACTTATTACTGACAACATCCTCATCGCCATCGAATGTATGCATTGGATCAGAATCAACAGGAGTAGAAATGGCTATACTACAGTTAAATTGGACATGTCAAAGCTTATGATCGGGTGGAATGGGCCTATCTGAAGAGTATACTCATTAAATTGGGATTCAACAAAAAATGGGTTAGATTGATTTATGATTGTGTTTCTACTGTCACTTACTCCTTCAAGATCAACGGGAGGCTAGTTGGAGAGTTAAAATCGACTAGGGGGCTGAGGTAGGGAGATCCACTATCCCCCTACCTTTTCGTACTCTGTGTACATGGCCTTTCATCGGTTCTAAATAAAGGGGTCAAGGATGGAAAGATACAGGGAGTCACTATAGCGAAAGGAGCGCCAACAATTTCAAACCTCTTATTTGTTAATGAAAGCCTCATCTTTATGAAGGCCAACAGATAAAATGGGGAGAATCTTAAAGAATACCTCAACAAATATGAGAGAGCGTCGGTCCAACTTATCAACTTTGATAAATTTGCAATATCCTTTAGCCCTAATACGAATCAACTGGATAAACAACAAATACTTTTACTTCTTCAGATGAAGGTGAGCCAGGGACATGACTTGTACTTGGGTCTGCCTACGTTCTCGCTCCGAGAGAAAAGACATCAATTTAAATATCTTTAGGAGCGCATGTTCAAGTAGTTGGAAGAATGGAGCAGTATGGAATTATCGGAGGGGGGAGGGAAGTCCTTATCAAAGCTGTGCTCCAAGCGATCCCTACTTATGTGATGACTTGCTTTCGAATCCCTACAACCATATGCAATGATATGGAGAAGCTAATCGCACGATTCTGGTGGGGTACGACTGGAAATGGAAAGAGTGTCCACTGGGCAGCCTGGGATGTTCTTTCAATGAAGAAAGAAAATGGGGGCTTCGATTTTTGGAACCTAACTTTGTTCAATAAAGCTCTCCTTGTGAAACAAGTGTGGAGATTAATTTCTTGACCTACAGCCTTAATGACCAGACTCTTTAAGGCCAGGTATTTTAAACATATGGACGTCATGGAGGCTTTTTTGGGGTCAAACCCGTCCTTCATTTGGAGGTCAATATTATGGAGCAGGGAGTTAATTGAGAAGGGGTTACGATGGAAAGTCAATGACGGAAGCCAAATACAAATCTTCAAGCATGCTTGGGTACCAACACTAGAAAATGGCACAATCAAATCAAGGATTGCAAGTGGCTCAACTGTGGCTAGATTCATATCCCCTTCGAAGCATTGGGATGAAGATCTAATCAGAAGACTTTTCCTTCCTTTTGAGGCAGAAGCAATACTCAAGGTTTCGGTTACGGATGATGAGATGGGTGACTGTAGATATTGGATGCCTGAGAAGAAAGACATATATAGCGCAAAATCGGGCTACCACTTGGTGAGGGAGACGTCTTCTAATAGGGATGAACCTAAAGCTTCCTCGAATTTGAAACAACATAAAGGATGGAAGCGTATCTAAAATTGCAAGTACCACCAAAAGTCCGTATATTTGTTTGGAAACTTGTTATGACAGCATCAAAACGGAGGCAAATCTTGCAAGACACCACATCCCTTGCTCACCTAAGTGCACTCTCTGTGGCTGTGTTGTGGCCTCGACCGTGCATGGAATCTTCTCGTGTCCGTGGGTCAGACACAACTGGAAAAAAATGGGGGTTTGGAGTATTTACAAGGGAAGAAAATGGGTGAAAGCTGCTGAGTTGATGGATTATTTTTTTCTACCTTTTTTATAGGCAAAGGTGTGAGGAAATTGCTATGGTCGCATGGGGCATATGGAAACAAAGGTGCAAAGTTGTGGCCAACCTTGCTGATCCCGGAAAAACCAACACAAACATGGTGAAGGTTGATGGAGAATGGGCATTAGCACTACTGGAAAGCTTCAGAGATTGCACGCAAAAGCTGGAAATCATAACAAAGATTCAGCCTCCCTATCCTAAAATGTAGCGGGATTCTGTGAAAGACGGGGACTATACCCTCAAAATCGATGCCAGCTTAGAGAAAGGAAGTATAGCAGCAGCTATTGGGATAGCTCTCTTCAATGGCGAGGGACGAATCATGGCTGCAAAAGGGAAGAAAATACAATATCCAGGAAAAATTTTGGGAGCAGAATTGCAAGCAATTCTCCAAGGCATTCGAGAAGCTAAACAATTGAGGTCTGGGACTTTTGTAGTGTGTTCGGATTTTCTTGAAGCAGTGACCCTAATAAGGAAAAAATAACACAGTTGGAATTCGGAGGGAGCTATCCTTAATCACATTTGGAAGGAAATGGAGGATGGCTTAGTGCGAGACATTTTCCATATCCCAAGAATGAACAATGTGGTGGCTCACGAATTAGCAAATTTGGCGAGAAAGGCTTCTACTCCTCTCGATTGGATGGAAGATCACATCCCCATGTGGATTAGGAACTTAGCAAACTAGTGAGCTTTCCATGTTACATTTTGGTTAGCTTTGTTCCTCTAAAAAAATGCAAAAGTGGATCATTGAAAACTTTGGATGGATCAACTAATTAATTAAATTCACCATGGAATTAGTTGTTTTGCAAATTCTTTTTTCAAAATTCAAAATAGCATCAATTGATTTATATAATTAATTAAGAACGGGTTTTCTTTCAAACACAAGTTATAAAATATGTAACCAATTGAATTAACAACAAACATATATATATATGCCTTTATAGCATATATATGTATTTGTAGTTTAATCATTTTGAACTTTTTCACTTGGCAATGATGCAGCCAATCATACACACACACACACACACACATACACACACACACACACACACACACATATATATATATATATAGACAATATGATTATGGTGCAAGCACTATTGGTCAATACGATTTCCTAAGGAGAATAAGGAGGCTACTTGTGCACCTTGGCACGTTAAAACACAAGTACCAATTCTCAGGAGAATTGCTTCCTGTTAAATCAAGTTGTGGACGTAGGAGTTGGTTATCTCCGAACCATGCTAAAAATCCTCTGTGTGCTGATTTAAATTACCGCTCAGGATCATACTTGTCATCATATTCAACTGATCACTCAACATTATTTTACAATCAAGATAAACCAATTCTCCTGAATCTACGCACCAGCCTAAACAACTATTTCTAAGCAAAATGGAAAACAAGTTTTCAGGACATTAAAAACGAGTAAAACTTAAGGGCTCACACTTCCGCAAGTAACTCTAATTTACTTAGATAGATATCCAACTGACTAGCTACTGAAGCGGTCAGTAGGTGGGTTATCTCTACTCATAACTCAGTTTATCTGGTTCCTGATTGATTTGTCCCTACTGCCCCTGAGCTATCAGTTCAGTGAGCACTCTCAGGATCTTCCTAACTGAGTTTTGAAAGAGTATTTTATTGAAGTTTTGGAAAAACTAACATCAGTGTATTTTATTAAGGACCAACAATGCAATATAGTAGTATATGATATTACATTCAAAGTGATACATTAATTCAGCTATCTAGGAATTAAATCCTCAGGTGGGGGAAGCTAGTTGAGGTCAAAGCTGAAGAGAGTAGCATCAGCTGTTCCCAAGTCCGTATTGTCTCTCCTAGGGACATGGTGAGATGTATGACCGCTCAATGCCTGATATGTTTTGAATCTTTTGTTACAAATGCCACAAACAAATTTATTTTCAGAAGAAGAGTTTCCAATCTCCTATTTTTTGTTGAATGATTAATTCTCCGGTGGAGCTGACAGCGAGTGGAGGTGCTACCATTCCCCTCCATGGCTGATCCATGTGTTTTCTCATGAGACCGTAAAGGGACTTGTTTGAAGTCCATGTTTGTTTGCAACAGGGCATTCAAAGCTGTCATTCTCCCTATTGTTGGTAACGGGCCGACTTCGGGCTGGAAGATGAACCCATTTGTGCCCACCTAATCCCTTTCCACTACTGAATATTTTTTTACAAATTGGGCATTCGAACCGACTTGGAGACATCTTGATCTTG
The DNA here is from genome assembly GCA_026898435.1 of Prunella vulgaris. NCBI lineage: Eukaryota > Viridiplantae > Streptophyta > Magnoliopsida > Lamiales > Lamiaceae > Prunella > Prunella vulgaris. The sequence continues at coordinate 1,131,487 of JAPKLY010000073.1, read as the reverse complement.
AGAGAGAGAGAGAGGGGGGGAGGGAGGGAGAGTGAAGGAATGAATTTGGAAATGGAGAGATAGTGAAAAAAATGGAGTGTTGAATGTGTGTATAAGCTGATGGTGGTTCACCTAGCAACAAAAAAAGAGACAATGCCAAAGTTTGGTCATATTAAATGCTATTGAATTGAAGTTACTCTATGGATCCCTCTTGAGAAGTTGAAAGGAAGAGTTAATATGAGGATGAACTTCATTTTTATTGTGAATAGTATTTTCAAAAAAAGATAAAAAAAAAAAAAGAAATATATGGGGAAATGAACGAAAATGACAAAATGAGCAACTTATAGTGGGACGGGGGGAGTATTTTGTAAAGTATTGTAACTTTTAATCTTGTTTTGACCAGTTTTATAATCTATAATTTCATTATTCACCTAATTTTCGGGTCTCTTATTTAATTTTATTATTTTAGTTTTGTATTTCACTCTTTTTAATGTATTGTAATAAATAATAAGATCAATAATTTATTATTAATGACATGTGTTGTGTATTGAGAATAATAAAATATATACATGATAATGAAAATGTCATTATCTTAAATGTAAGGATAGAGCAAACTTCATTGGTCAAATTTTGGATTGTTTTAGACTTAAATGGTGCCCCTTTTGAAAACCACCACCAACCATGCATATATGAAAACAAATACTACAATATATATATATATATATATATATATATATATATATATATTGTGGTATTCTTTTACAGGAGAAACAATATTTTGAAAAGTTTTATTGTCCTTAGGATGCAGGATCGGGAATTTATATCATATCAGTAGTATAGCTATTGGACCTTTTGCTCAACACAGATTGGAAATTACTGAGGACATCTATAGTTTATGAGTTAATGATTAAGCCGTATTGTATCAATAGTGTCTTACGGACCTTTTCCAAAATAAATTGGCCTAAGTATTCAAAAATCTATGAATTAACCTGAAAAAAGGATTTATGCCCACAAACGTCTGCGCCTTCACTCGGCATAACGGCAAAAAGGCTACCCCACACTGTTAACTCATAAATCAGAAAACTTAGTTTAGCAAGTTTAAACCTTAAAGACACATCTCGATACGTGTTGGATAATCTTAACTCATAAATATCGATAGAAACCTCAAACCAATCGGTCGAAACCATTCACTACATATTGATATAATCAAATTAGATCAAACAACTTATGATCTTCAAAACACATGATAGTAGGGTAATATTAAGTCAGGTCATGATTCAATACAAGTAATTTAGCCGACCATTAAGGCGGCGATCAAACAAAAATTTTAAAATTTAAACAGAAAAATAAATAAGCAATATACCTCTTAATGAGCCAAGGCTGAGATATTATAAAAACTAAAAGATTACAAAATTTACAAGAGGAGAGAGTAGAGAGAGAAAGAAGGGGCGAGCGTACTCAAGCGTGCCTCCTTCAGGAATAAAACACACATATTTATAGGGGGAGAACCGGACATGAAAACCCGGATTTCATCCCGAAAATAAAAAGCATGAATAGTAAAAGTTTGAATAGTAATTTACTATTCATGAACAGTTCTTTGTCTGCTGATGTAGGCGATGACGAAATTTGATTTTGTCGTTTCTGAAGATGCATTTTGCCCGGAAATGCTCTTGAAAAATCTTGGTTTTTATATTGCTAATAGAGAAGCCTGCTTTTTGAGAAGGAATAATGTCTTCTCGAGTCTTTCGGTTGGGTGATTGAGCCTTTTAAGAATAGGAATTCCAGTTTCAAGAGCCCTAATTCTTTTTCTGAGAGCTTTGAGATAATTTTTATCAGAAATCCAATGATCGTTTTCATCAAATACGACATGGTAAGGGACTTGCCAAATTTGTGGATTAGTCCTAAAGCGGGAAGACCAGAAATTAATGACCCAGTCTTCATAGAGATTCATGAGTCATTTCTTCCTTTGAGTTTCTCTTTGAGAGAATTCTTCAAGAGATCAAAACTTTCCTGTAGAGAAAAATCTTGATAATCATCATTTGGATCTTGAGCATCTTGAAGATCAGATCCTGAATGCATGGTTGCGTCTGATTTTGAATCAGAAAAATCTATTTCATTAAAAAGATCTTTTTTGATATGATCCATATACATATCCATAATTTTTTCTCTTGGAAGAATACCAAAATATTTCTTAGAATATTCTGAAAAAGATGGCAACATATTAGTGGCCTTTTCATTAGAAATTTTTCTGAAATCATCGATCTTGGATTTGATCCTATCGATATTTTCTTGGAGAAGTGACTCATTGGAGCCTGGAGTAATAACACTTAGGTTATTCCAAAACCTTGTCATGTGTATTCTCCATAGACAAGGAGTATTATCATTGGTGAACCCAAATTCTGGTTTCCACTTCCAGACCCATGGAATACCTGAGTCAATGAAAAATCTACAGGTAGTTTTACTACTTGTATTGTGAGTGACAAAATCAGAAGAAATAATAGAATATTCTTCAAGAAGAGGTTTAACATCTTCAGGCAAGATATTTGCCGAGGCTCCAAAGGTTTCCCACCAAGAAGTGAGCCAATTTGGAATATGACTTTTGCTGATATTATCACAAATCTTTATCAGCCAGGTATGAGAATGTTTGACATTCTGGTAAAGAAGAGTTTTATAAAAACTTTGCAAATAATCCCAGTAATTGTACTGGATGGTCGTTCGAGAGACTTCGTTGACCATACTTCTTTCGGAAAAGGGTGAGATACCCCATTCTTGGATGGAGATAATCTTTTTAATAATGAACTTAGAGTAATTAATTGCTTTACTCTTGGGTGGAAAGTGTTGGATTTCCACACTTCCTAAGCTGGTAAGAATGGCTTCATAAAAGCCTCTGGATTTGTATGAACCAGTAGTCCAACTATTGTTTGGAAAATATTTTTCCATTAGGATCCATGGGGATTCTTTGAATTTAACATCGTCATCCTCGAGGATCAAAATTAATTCTTTTTTGAGAGAATTAAAGTAAGTATATTCTTTCTGAGAGACAGAGGCATAGGACTCTTGATCGTCGGCTTTTGAGGAATTGTCCTCAACAGGTATATTTTTTCCCCTCTGTCTGAGGAATTCTTGGAATTCCTTCTGAGTGTTGTCTCCTGATGAGGAGGAACTGACACCAGAAATATTCTGGTTGATAAGGGATTTCTTCTCGTGGTAAATAGGAGGATGACCTCTTCCTCCTCTTCCTCTATAAGAGGAATAGGGACTTCTCCCAGAATGGCTCATTTATGTCATTAAGAAATAAATTCTCGAGTTAGAAAATCTGGAAGATGATTATCTTTCCCCTCTTTAAAGATAATATTAAAGTCGAAATAAGCAAGATGAGATTGCCATCGGGCAAACATTTGTTTAGAAACATTATGCTCGATATCTTTGGTAAGCATGAAAGTAGCAGCTCTACAATCAGTTTTAATAGTAAACTTTTGATTGTACAAATCATCCTGGAATTTAAGGACACTTTTAACAATAGCAAGAATTTCTTTAGCTATGGTAGAATAATTCTTTTGAGAATTATTCCATTTACCTGAATAAAATCTGACAATATAATCAGTTTTATTCTCAGGATTAACCTGTTTAAGAATACCACCATACCCCAAATCTGAAGCATCAGTTTCAACGATTTTTTCCCATAGGGGATTAGTAAGCATAAGACAAGGAATACTCTTAACCTTCTCTTTAATTCTAATGACTGCTTTGGTATGATTATCATTCCAAGGTAAAGGATTCTTTTTAAGTCTATCGTATAAAATAGCAGAATCTTCAGAAAGATTTTTAATATAAGAAGATACATAATTAAGACTTCCTAAAAATCTTTGTAGTTGAGTTTTGTCAGTAATGATATTAGGAAATTTATTTCCAAACTCAATGTTCCTGTTGATAGGAATAATATTTTCCTTTTCAATAAAATGTCCCAAAATTTTTATTTTTATTTGAAATAAAACCATTTTTGGTTTTGAAACAACTAAACCATTTTTTATGACTATTTCTTTGAAAATGTCAAGATGTTTAAAATGCATTTCAATGTCCTTAGAGAACACAAGAATATCATCAATATAAACAATGATAAAATTACTAAAAGGAGAGAAAATGTCATTCATAATCTGTTGGAATTCAGAAGGAGCATTTTTTAAGCCAAAAGGCATAACAGTCCATTCGTATTGTCCGAATGGAACATTAAAGGCAGTTTTATACCTATCAGACGGGTCAATTTGTATTTGCCAAAATCCTGATTTTAAATCAAATTTTGAAAAAATAAGAGCATTGATAAGTCTATCAAGCAGATCCTTTTTATTAGGAATAGGGTGTCTAATCCATTTTAGGACTTTATTAAGAGGTTTATAATTTATAACTAACCTGGGAACTCCGCGTTCTATCTCGGAATGTTTGTTGACATAAAAAGTTGTACAAGACCATGGGGACTTAGAGGGAGTAATAAGCTTTTTTTGTAATAAGGAAGATATTTCCTTTTTGCATAACTCCAAATAATCAGAGTTCATTTGGCAAGGTCTTGACTTAGTAGGGATTTTTCATTAGTGAAACTATCTTCATAGGGAAGTGAAACAATATGTTTCTTCCTGTCCCAAAAAGCATTAGGAAAATCATTACAGATATCAATAGAAAATTTATTAAGAAGAAATTTTATCTTTTCTTGAAGCTTGGGGTTTTTCAACCTTTCTTCAATAGTTAAGGAACTTGATTCTTCTTTGAGAAAATTAATTTGACTATTTTTAGAATCAATTTGATCTTGGATTAAATTAAGATCTTTATAAATAGGTTTAGTAATGAATTCAAAAGTAACAGGTTTTTTATTGTAAGTTCCTGTAATACCTTTCTCATTAATGAAGGTAAGAGGATAAATCTTATAAAGGAAAGGAAGGCCAATTATCATTTGGCTAGTAATGTCTTCTGCAATGAGAAAATCATTTGGAATACAACAACCATTTACACAAACATAAGCATTTTTAAGCTTATAGTTGATTTTTAAAGATCCTCATCCTGCATGAGAAAGAGATTGTGTAGTTTTTTCAAAAAACTTAGTGGGAATTTTTCCCATCTGTATGACACTTATGTCAGCACCGCTATCTATCATGGCGATGAAATCTTCTCTATAAGAGCTATTAATAAGAAGAGAAATCTTAGTATACCATTTTTGTGATATAATCATATTAATGGTAGCCAAATGATCTTCTTCTCTGAAATCATGAGAAGCTATAGAGCTAGTATCAATGTCATCAACCTTTTCTTTTCCTTTTTCAATGAAAGAAAGTCTAGAAGAGAAATCTAAATTCTGTTTTTGAAGAATTTTGACATTGTTTTTTAGATCATTAATCTCCTGAACTAAATCATTTATAGTAATAGGATTATTTTTAATATTCCTAAGTTTGAGAAGTTTATCAATTTCTCCCATATTATAATAATTATTATTTACCTTATTAAAAAGGCTAGTCTTATTATCACTAGAGGAAGAATCATCAAATTGATCAATAATTTTATTCCTTAAACCAGGGTCTTTAACCTGTTTAAGAAATTCAAGAATATGATTATCGGTCAAGACATTAATATTCATGTCTTGGAATTGACTCATAAGTTTATAAAACTCATCATCAATTTTGATGCGATCAGTATCATTGATACAATTGAGACAAGGTTTACCAAGAGCGCAATTATCACACTCAACCTTATCAGAAAGAGTTGAAATATCATCAAAAGAGTTAGAATTTTCAGAAGAGTCTGTAAAAGATTCATTGGAATCAATCTCATTTTCAGAATTCATAACAATTTTGAAAAGAGTTTCTTTTAATTCATCACTAATATCAAGATTTTTAATCTTGTCTTTAGCATAACATTGGTTAGCATAATGGCCATTCTTACCACATTTATGGCAAACAATTTTATCGAGGTATTTTTTATTTTTATAAAAAAAATTCTTATTATTATTATGAGTTTGATCATAATACTTTTCCTTCTTCTCCTTCTTCTGTTTATTATCAGAATACCTTTTCCTTTTCCTAAAATTGGATTTATGAACAAAATCTCTTTTAAAATTTCTTTTTGGATTAGGATTGTCTAAACCAAACTGGTCACAGAAATGACCTAATTGTTTTCTTTCCAACAAATTATCTTTCTTAATTTGATTTCTTAATTTAATCTCATTACAAAGATTTAATCCTTCTTATACACAAATACTTATGATTTGACCAAAAGTATAAGACTCATAGGAAATAGAGTTAGAATCTTTTCTAAGAACTTTTTTAATTCTTTCAGCAAATAAATAAGGAAGACCATCAACAAATTTGTTCTTCCAAATATCCTTACAATCAGGAATATCATAAATGCGAGACAGAAAAGTATCTTTGTACCATCTGAAATCAGTAAGGGTTTTACACTTCATTTTTAAAAGAAGAGTTTTGGTGTTTTCAGATTTATTGGTAAATCTACCAGTAAAATGTTCTAAAATAGTAAGAACAAGAGAATAAACAGCATTGGGTTTAGTCTCACCATTTTCAATTTTAACAGAAGAAAATATTTCTTGTTTATTAAGGGGACTTAAATAATTGTCCCACCAACCTTTAAGTTGGCCCATAAAACCTACGGTAATTGCCTGAGCAGTTTGAATGTCATTATTACCACTAATTCTGCAGGCAGAGCTATACATAAGCATATGATGGCATTGAGTAAAAATATGTTTATCAGCACCACCATCAATGTTCCATTCATAAATACTTTTCCCCGAATAGGAGGTAGTAAAGTAATTTTCTTGTTCTTCATGGAGAACATCCATAGGAGTTGGTCTTTTATAATAATACTTTGATAAGTTTGGCTTATCAGCCCATTTTATTTTATTCAAACTTTCAGTTTTACTTTTTTCGATAAAGCCTTCTTCAAGGTCATTATCTAAAGTAGAAATACTAAGTTTTTCAAACTTATTGCTTATAATTTTTTCAAAATCTGAAACAGAAGCTTCAATATTGAAGTCTTTTATCTCTATAGGAGATTGTATCGAAGAAGCAGTTTTAATAACAAAGTTTTTATTATCATTTTCTTTTAAAAACTCTGTCTTGGTCTGTTCTTCAGTATGAGAAATAATTTTATCAATCTTACTATGTAAAGAAATAATTTCTTCACCTAGAATAGAAAGGTAAAGATTGCAAAAATTATTTTGCTCAATCATTTGATTAATATGTTTGACAGTAATTTGCAAAACATCTTTTTCAACGATTGTGGAAAATGGAAGGAAATTAAAAATCCGACCACCTTTTTCTATTTGAAAAGGAACATGGGGAGGGTGAACAGATTTTTGTGTTTCTCCCGAGACGATCTTATAATCGCGTTCGATCACAGAAATATGGTTTATATAAAAAGTTTTAATAAACCAAGGAACATAATAAGTAATTTCATTATGCTGTTCACAGAATTTATAAAAACTGTTAACAAAATAATTTAATTCTTCTTTTGAAAAAGAACTAAAATACAAAGTTCGAAACTTTTCCCATTTAGGATTGTAAAATTCTTTATTAATATGAGCTCTAGGCAAAGAGCCTTTAGAGAAATCTAAATTGGTTTTAGAATTCATAAAAATTATATTTTAAAATTACAATCCAAAATTGTTTCGGGTTAATTCCATCGTTGTGGATAATATTGTTTTTATTAACAATAATTTTTTCTTCATTGAAGTCACTAAACGTATCTTCTTTATAGAAAGAAGTTGAGACCCTAGAATCAGAAGGCAAATTAACCTCATAATCCAAGGGAGAAAATAAAGAATGACTAGACCTCGATCTAGTATGGAGAGAAGATTGTCCTCTATTATTATTTTGAAAACCAATACTAATTATTCCATTATTATTTTGTGTAATATTTTGAAAATTATTATTAATTAAAGGAATACAAGGAACAGATTGTTCAATAGTCCAGTTTTCTGGGAAAATAATTCCTTCCCATTTAATTGACCTCCTAGTACTAATATTGGATTTTCCAAAATTAGTTTCAATGAGAATAGTCTCATTTTTGTCATTTTCAATTCTTTTACACATAGGGTTTAAAGTAAACAGAGGTTTATAGTAAATACGGTAACATATACACATAACCTCAGTTCCAGGTATATAATTATAACCATGTGTTTTAACATTTAATGTTAATGATTCAAGAATATTGTTATCAGATAAAGAAAGCGATAAATTAGGATAAGCGTCAAAATAGACGGGTCCTAAGGCCAGACTGGACTCAATTATTCCCATAAGGGATTGTTTCCAGTTAAGGTTTCTACCATCCCTAAGGGTAGCGAGAAAACTTTCTGGTAAACCTTTTAAAGTAAGAGGCCTAAAGGCAACTTGGACACATCCAATATGAAGAAATTTATGTGTTCTTTTAAAAGGTAAAATATCATTTTTATTAAGTAATTTAATAACCATTTCTTCTTCATGAAGAGGAATCGAAGATTCGGTGGTTTTAATAATTTGTTTAAAACCTAACCTTTCAAAAGTTCCTAATTTATAAACCATTTTAGGTTCAATTTTTGGAATAGTCCATCTATTTAATAGATCTAAATTCTCAGGAATATCATATTCCTGGGTTATACTGTTCTTGACAGTATCCTTAAATCTGAATAGATTCATAAAAAAAAACTGTATTGAATCAATAACCAAAACAAAATATCATACTCCTACTTTCATGGCTCTGATACCATATATATATATATATATTGTGGTATTCTTTTACAGGAGAAACAATATTTTGAAAAGTTTTATTGTCCTTAGGAAAAATAGAATTAGTTACATATATTGTCCGCATAACCATAATATAGTAGTTACTTTCCTTTTCTCATGAAAATTTACACCCCAAAAATTTTACGTGATTTAATAATTTTTTTAAATAAACTAGTAAAATATGACTATATATATATATATATATATATCATTTTATGAGTGTATAGACAAATTGATATTTTCTTTTTAGTATGGTACAAATAAGTGTGAGACGTCCAAATAGAAAAAGTGTGTAAATTTCTATGGAAGAAGGAAATAGTAGATAACAATGTGCATGGTTATAGATAGAATATGTACGGAACATAAAATATATATTAATTGTTCCCGGAGAAAGAATAATTTAAATGCATAGTTTGTATAGTTGTAATACGATAGTCATTTATTTCTCGATTCAATAGAAACTCAAAGGGGTAAATATGATCCAAAAGATAACTAGAAATTAATATGGAAAAAAAAGCGGGTCTGATTACACCTATCCCTAATCCTATATATTAGATAATATTGTAATACCCGAGTTTCTCCTACTTATTGGCTAATATATTTCATGCATTATATGTATATAATTATTCAAAATATTGTGTTAAAGAAAATAATCACTTTCAAAATATATAAGGGTATTTAGATCTTATACCATAAATTGAGTATAAAAAAAAATCCAAAGTAGATGTGAATAAAATAATTTTTTTGAATTTGAAAATGAGTATATTATGGTATTTTCACTATTTTATTTGTCTGTTCATAAAAAAAATGTATACATTTTTTTTGTGAAACTAATCACTTTCATTTATTATCATCCTTCAACCATGATTCAATTACACATACATATGTTATTTATTTTACATCACATTAATTATTTTATTCACATAAATTCCTTATTTTATCTGTTTTATCTACTAAATTAATTTTTTTTAATGTATGTATAAAAAATATTGGAACAGTAAAAATTTTATAGAACATGAGAATAATATCCTTGTGATTCAGGGTCAACTGAAAATAATACATTAATTTGATTCAAAATATTGTTTTAAAGAAAATATTTGATTTTATATTAATTTAAAAAATTGACTATAAACAAGCTAGAGATGGCCAAGCCCATCCTCACAAAGTCCTTCCTATTCTCGCCCATTTTACCTTATCTAGGTTGGGATTTTCTACGACATAAAGAGTAGATACATTATACATACACCAGTTACAGTTGCCATAATGTGATTTAATTTGGTGATATGTAGATGGGTGTAGCACATGCCCCATGATTCTTTTTAAAAATTAAACTATGATTTTTAATTTAAAGAGTAAAATATATGTAAAATATTTTAACGTAAAATTTGTAAAAAAAAAATAACTAAAAGAAATTTAACCAGGTCAAAATATAAAATTTGTGGGTCCCCCTTAGTGATTGAATCTAACTGTCTCTCTCATAGACACCCCTATGAATCTCTTGCTTAGAGCTGATAAATTAAACGAGTCACTCGTAAGCTCGGCAGGACTCAACTCGTTAAAACTCGAGTCGATTCCATTCGATGTGTTAAACGAACTGATCTCGAACTCAAAAAATACTCGTTTGCTTAACTAGCTCAGTAGCTAGGCTCGAAATATAGAATTTATTTTTTAAATATTTTATAACTTAGGGTATAAAATTATAATATTTTACATAATAATATAACTTTAATTCTCAAATCACTCATATTGACGAAGTGTTGAGAGTTTTATTTTATTGAAGTATGAGAATGTGAATGCTGAATTATGGAATTATTGATTTAGTATCAACTAAATATATTTTTCAGGATATTCGAACTCAAGTTGAGCTTAATCGAATTTTGCTCGTAAATTTTGAATTCAAGTTCATACTAAAATTTAATTTAAGCTAAACGATTTAAACTGAGTCGAGCTCAATAAATTTAACGAGTCGAAACCGAACTCTATAAGTTTAACAAGTCGACCCGAATTGACATTACTCGGGCTCAGCCGTCTATACCAAATATGACAACACATCAACCTCATTGGAACAATTTTGTAAGGATACCTTGATAACCATATGGCATTATCATAGGGGCTGCCATGCTGGCAAGGTGGTGGACTCTATTTATTGGGTTGTTGGTATTGATGCCATATAAGGGTTGTTGATGGGATCAGCTTTTTACTCACATAAAATTCTAAGTAATATTATGTCACAAATTTAAAAATTATTTCTAAATTATGTTACTATATAAATAAATTTATGGTACTAAAAAGTAAAATCTGTGTTATTAATTAAAAATTTAATATTTTATACTTTTAAAGTAATTATAAGAAGAATATATATTTTTCAAAAACAAAGCTATATATGTTTTCTAATTGATTTTTTATTCTTTTTGTATTTATATTGATAATATATTGTTAATGTACTAATAGTCACACACATTTGCTCCTCACTTATTTTTTATAAATTATTATATTAAGTAATTTAGTGTAAGAAAGGAAATAGGGGTGAGAAGAGAAATGAAAATAAGGGTACATTGGTCACTAATTTTAAAAAAGAATTAAAAAGAATTTTTATAAATTTGTTAATAAAAAAGAGTTTGTAAAAAAACTAAAATTTATAGTTTTTTCTTATCATTGTCCTAAATAATTTTTTTTATATCGATCCCAATTATAACAAACCAACTAATTATTTAGTTAAATTATATATTTCCCTAACAATAAAGTGAATTAACATCGATCGACTTAATTTCTCAACTGGAAGGATTATTCTACACATAATATTTGATTACACTCTGCACATTACATCACATGATCATGATTTCTTGGTCCGTGCATGAAGAATAAAAGCTAGTAAAGTCCCTAAAGCACATAAACAACCCCATATAATGAAAGTCGTTTGGTAGCAATTTTGGCCCACACAATTCCCCTGATCTCCTGAAACACGATTTCTCCCTCTATTGTACAAAACCGCAGCAAAGTCACCAAACAAGAAGGAACCTATTGGTATATTGGACACCAAAATGTTGTGATTTATGCCGAAATTCTTCGCCCCGAAAAGTTCTGTCGTTGTGGAGACGGAGATGGAAGTGATTGCGCCGGTGCAAATGCTTATAACTGATGTACTCATGTAGAGTGAGATGTGGCTCCCACTGCGTAGCATGAAGAAAGCTGCACACATTGGGATCATCATACCTCCCATGCCTACTCCTCTTGATATCAAGTATTTGCTTCTGCATTAACAAAATTAATTTATTAAAATATAGTCTTTATTTTGAGTTCATTTACGTATAATTACATGTTTTTTGTATCTTCTTGATTCTATCACGATTTTTGAAACACGTGACGGCACACATTAGAAAAATTGTGTTGGAAATGTAAACCATGTAACGAATTAAAATAAATGGATCATATAATTTATTATGAAGTTCTAAATATCGTGATGGGACTAGTACCCGTACCCTTTAATTTATATATCATGTTGTATATATATATGGTGTCAATATGTACTATTAATTGAAATGAAATGCTTGATGTAATGGAGAAGTGAGAACGTGTGGTGATGAATTCGTGTAGTGAGTTTTGAAGAATATATGATCGATGTTGTACATAATGTGTGAGCTAGTGAACCATGCAATATTTTATTTTATTACAAATTAGTATGTCTTCTATGAATCTGAATTCACACAATCTTTCTTTTCGAGTATTACTATTATTCATACATTCTATCACTATTATACATATTTACTATTACTATTTATAAAATGTCTATTTTTAAACTGTAATAGTGTATATGCATAATCATGATAGTGACATGTATGTGTATATAATAGTGATATATATTCAGAAAAAAAAAAAGAATTTAACCATTTGGATAGATGAATTTGAAAATAAATGGATTTTAAAAAAAAATACATATAAGAGATGGGAGAGAAGGAAAAAGGTAAAAAGAGATAGAGATGAAAAGGAGTAAAGAGTAAAAATTTCAAATGACATGGTTTTGAAGAGGATTTAGAATTCATCCATTTTAGCTATAATTAAATCTAAATATTTGTAAATTTATAGAGAGGATGATTATTTGCGTGTGAAATCCATAAATTTCAAATTCACTCATTCAAATGAAGCCCAAGTGAACTCGAATTGATGGAAGTTTTTCAATTAAACCCAAAAATACTTAGATGCTAGAATTACAGTTGATATATATATATATAGTATCACGAAACATCAGCTATATATTTATGGGCCGAAAAATTTTGACTTTTAAGGAAGAGGGTGGTGGAGGCATGATCAAGAGACAAAAATCTAATAAATTGGCTCATAAATTTATCAACCTACCAATATTATAGTACTATGTGCCCAAGCATAACATTAAATATGCTACGGATAGTCTCTTACAAATTAGGAGAGACTGTTCCATTATGCTTCTCTTCGTTTTTGTGTCTATTATTCATCACACGTCATGACTCTAATTAATTATACGTATCGTATTTCAATTAACTACACATGCATGCCACATAAATATGTTGTATTAAAACATATATATATATATACACGTATATATATTTGAATTCCTAGACATAAAATCAATTTAAGTGCATGTGTTTAAAATGAACCAAATTTAAATTAATTAAACATGAGGAAGTATAGTGTGAACTCGAGTTCACTTCAACTCGTACCAATGTCACTTGTAATTACTACCATTGTTATTCATATATACTATATATGTTATAAAAATATACTTAATTTTTTAACAGTGATAATATATATGCATAATAGTAATAGCCACACACGTACCTTGGGAAAAAGAAATGGAGAAGGGATGGGAGGAGACGGCCGAAGAAACTGAATGAAGAAGAGAAGGAAACAAGCGAAGACGTGGCAGAGTAGCCTCTCGATTCAGCGATCTGCGCCAGATTGTTAACGTAAACCAAACCCAGCGTCACTCCAAACAAATAAACGAAATAATACAACCAAAATTCGACTCTCCTCAACATCAGCTTGGGCCCCACCTCCTCCACAACTCCAACCGATTCAGGCGTAATTACATCCAAGTCCTTCGCCGCCGACGACGTCGCCCCGACGGCCTCCACGTCGTAAACTCTGATCCAGCACTTCTGCTCCATAGTCTCCCTAATTTTCTCCGCCAAAGGGACGATCAGGGGCAGTAGCATCATGGCGACCATGCCTCCGAGGATAGTGTAGCTGTGGAGGAATCCCGAAACTGCCCCTCCCAGGCTAGTGAAGACGGCGAACAAGCCGGTGGCAATTGTGACAATGAACATGGTGGAGAAGCCTCGCGTGAGTTTCCTCGTTTTGCCCACGCTGACGTCCCTCGCTAACGGCGTGCACGCGACGCTAACGAGCAGCGGCACCACCGCGTTGAGGAGGAGGAAGAGTTTGGCTCTCTTTGACGGCGACTTGGAGACCAATATATCTCGGCGCTTAGGCCGATGTAGCTGGTGGATAATCCGACGGCGATCTGGCGATCGAGGGGGAAGTATTTGATGGCGATGATGTAGCAGACGGTGTTGATCCAGCATATGCTGTTGCCAGCTACGGCGGTTAGGAGGAAAATGT
>JAPKLY010000073.1:967395-1117144 GCA_026898435.1 Prunella vulgaris | reverse complement strand
CAACATTTCCCAAGGAGGCTCTGTTTAGTCTGTCCAACTATCTTCTGATTATACTCTGCATCAAATTTCTTTTTTTACATGTGACAATTGATCATTTTCTTGCAAACATTGAAGACTTGAAGATTAGAAAGAAATTTTGGGAGAATATCATTTCTACTCCAAGAGAGGGGAGTAGCTGTTAATGTTGGAGAACCTAATGCTGCAGAATGAAGTTCAGGGGGGTTGTGCTTTAGGAAATGGAGAACCTAAGACTGATACTGGTGATGTTCCAGAAAATGTTGCTAAACAACCTAATGTCTAGACTGCTACTTGTAGTGATCTGGTGTCTGAAGTTGTTGTTGCTATTGATCCAACTGATATAGTACAACAAGTTGTTGAATCTATTGATGTTAAGGAAGTCCAAGATGTTGTTGAAAATGTCTCTGCTAATGTTGATCAGGACACTGTGGTTCCCTGATGCCAATTGATGAAGTTTAGAGCTTACACTCAGGGAAAGATTTCAAAGTACGGGGGAGCTGTGTAGGTTTATTGAGGGTGCAACTGATTATTTCAGCATTTTCTTCCTCTTACTTTCACTATAAATTTCTCTTATAAGTGTAAAGACTTCTTTATATTTATTACTACTTTTTAAGGGTTGTGATAGTCTTATGACTAAAACAATTAGTTATTTAGGCTATGATATTTATGTTGGTTGTTTGGTCTAAAGCACCTTATGTGTGCTTTATGAATCGTTTATTATGTTTGATCTTGTTGTGATTGCTAAACTTTTGTAGACTGTTAGTGACCGTACATACGTGTCTGTCTCTCATTGATCATCACCAACGACTAGTAAGACTTGACATGTATTCTTCCTCGAATCTGAAGTTTCTTTGAGCTTTATGTTCTTTAAAATGTATCTTCAGCTGTTTTTAATGGTCTTTAATAATGACATTCGTTTTGTTTTCAATCTTTAGCATAAATACTAAGTCCCAAATATTTAGTGGTCTGCCAGATTCAAGATCCACTTAGTTAGTCTTGTTTGATATTCAGGAGCTAACTCCTCACTGAATGTCCTACCCTAACCGAGCTTAAAAACAGTCAGTGAACATCCAAATGGTCTTCTCAGGATCGTCTTCAGACTGTATTCAAGGTTCCTGACTTCAGAATCAGTTCCAAATGAACTAAATACCTGTGAATATAAAAGACTAAGTCATATCCTGACATTTAACCTAACTATTATAAATCCTGAGTGTGCTTCCAGGCAGTTCATCTTTTCAGGGGTTTTGGAATTTAATTAAAACAAGCATTGTCCCAACGTTGATTTCATAAATTTATATTTTCAATTCAGATCTTACTTTTATTTTAAAAATGCAAAAATATATTATATATTATTATTATAAAAATGTCATTTAGAATGTGTTGACCCGGCTCCATCCCGTGACCTAGCCCATATATAGAATGGGGCGGATCTGGATCTTCGAGTATCCTCCCCGATTTGTCCCATTGTCATCCCTGAGTAAGTTTTTTGTGCATCGTGCAACTCAAGTGCATTTTAGAATGTTACACAAAATACTACTAAAAATCACATATATTATTACTAAAAAATATATTTTTAAAAATATACTTTTTTATAATAACACGTATTATTTTTTTATTAATAATTAATGTAATTTTTTAATAGTATACTTAAATTACATAATGTACCTGATGCATACAAGATTATGACGTCATCCTTACGCATAGCCACTAATGTGTGATGATACGCCGCCTAATAATAATTGTTGCAATCTCAAAACCTTTCAAGTTCAACCTATAACAATAATACCTGCATGTCTTAATTGACTACATAACTGCCATTAATGGATTAGCAAACCCTGGTTGGCCTTTACAACTCCACAATTCTCGCCTAACCACCACACTTCATTTGCCATAATTTTTAATGAACCTATGACTCACGTTTCTTATTTTCACACTCGGAACTAGTTACACTTACGCTCCCTCCTTTTATTTTTATTAGCAAAATTTCGTATGCAATTTAACAATTATTTAATAGTTGAAATTATTTATATTAAAAAATGTGGATTAATTACACTAAAAAATATGTATTAATTATAGTAAAATATTTATATTGTTAATAATTTCAACATAATCAGCACTAGGGGTGTAAATGAGTCAAGCCGACTCGCAATCTACTTGTGCTCGACTCGTAAAAAATCGAAATCGACTCGAACCAAATCGAGTCGAGTTCGAGCTACTCGAGTTGCTCTCGAGTTCGAACTTATAAATACTCGGCTCGAGAGGCTCTCGAGCCTAATCGAGCATGTACAATATTTAATATTTTTTCATTAATTTTTTATATATAAATAAAGTTGTCGAGCTCGAGCTTGAATTTTAGACAAAAAAAGAGCTAAAATATATTTAATATTTTATTTTATTAAAATAATAAAATTATCAAGTCGAGCTCGAGTTTGTCGAGTTCTTAGCCGAGTCGAGCTCGAGCTAAAAAAATCAAGCTCGATTAAGTTCGAGTCGAGTTTCGAGTATTGCTATCGAGTCGAGTTCGAGCTCAGCACTACTCGGCTCGAATCGACTCATTTACACCCCTAATCAGCACACACCTTTTCAATATAATTAACACACAATTTTTTAATATAAAAAAATTAAATGTTAAATTAATGCATCATACACCATATCAAGGCAAGTGAGACTTACTATTTTTATTATCATTTGATTTGATGTTTTAGGGTACTATACTCTTTTAAAATATATATATATATATATATTTGATATTTTAGGATTTTACGCTTCATAGTTTTTACGAATTTTGCTCTTATTTCGATCTCAATTTCTTTTTCATAATTTTAAAATTTCCTATATTGGTAATTCCTCTCCCATTTTTCCCTTGTTAAATATTTCCCTCATAAGAATTTGCCATTTTTCACTAACCCTTAATTTCATCAACCCATGCTCAACAATACAATGAAAGTGAACTGAGTGATTGTATAATTACTTAATAATTAATTTTATAATTAGAATTAGGCAGAGTATAGAGTGAAACTTCATATATAAATTGTGTGAAATATGTGAATTGTTGTCACTAAATAACATTAATTTTGAAGAAAACAAATTATTTTGGGAAAAGTACAATATGATTCAAGAAATTGACAAAAATTACATATTGGTCCCGTGCAAAAAAAAAATTAATAATAACATACTACCGTGCAAAATTTTTAAACCAAATTGTAAATATAGTGATTTTTTTAAGTGACCCAATTATTTTCACTATAAAGTATGAAGAATATGAGTTATATATTCCATTTAAGAGTACCGAATTGTTCTACTAAAAAGTATTACAAATTAATTTCACAATAGATAAATTTCATATTATACATATCCTTAGAATTATGCCATTAACATTGTTTTCCTGTCATTATGGAATTTATAATAGCAAGATTATTGTCACTAAATTTCAAAATTTTTATGGTTAATTCTGGGGAAAAAAAAAATTTAGGACAGTAATTATAGGGTAGTTGGAAAAGTAGGACAATATATATTTGGGCTAGGAAAAGTAGGACAATATGTTTTCAAGCTTAGAAAAGTAGGACAATATGTTTTCAGGCTTGGAAAAGAAGGACAATAAGTTTGAAAAGTTGTAAATTTAGGCCAATTTGAGCCTGAATTAAACCCAATTCGGGCTCATGTCTTACTAAATTTTAGTAGATTATAAGTTGCTAAAAGTATTGGAAAAAATGTGATAAATTGCTTACAATTGAGCTCGAATTGGGTTTAATTCGGGCTCAAATTGGCCTAAATTTATAATTTTTCAAAGTTATTGTCCTATTTTTCCATACACGAAAAACATATTGTCCTACTTTTCCAAGTCTAAAAACATATTGTCCTACTTTTCCAAGTCCGAAAATATATTATCCCCGAAAACATATTGTCCTTAAATTATAATTACCCTATAATTACGGTCCTAAAAAAAAAAATTCCCGTTAATTCTGCATGCACTTCGTTTCTTTCTAATTTTTAAATATTTGAATACTTGGACAAAGAAATACAGAGGTAGCAGATAACTAGCGGTCCATATTAATTCTAAGTTGGCATTTCATTTTGTGCCTTACATATTTCTAATATATAGTGAAGGATATTGACAGTCATCATTATCAATTGACACATGATGTGTATTAAATTTAATTAAATACATAAGATAGAAATCAAATTTATAAATAGGAATTGGCTTGCTTTGATTGAGACAATTTCAGTCCTTAATCAATTCTCCAAATGATGCATACATTTGGGTGAAACAGAAAAACATCCACAACCGCACAGATTTTATTCCTCAAAAACACAACATCACGTTTCCAAATGTGCTACCACACGCAAAAACAACGATAATATGAAAGATCAACCATATAATTATGGTTAAAATAATACAATCCAAGATTATAAATGAATCAAACCGAATGTTTAATTCGTTGATTAATCAAAACTATATATTTGTAGCTTAGACTCCGTTTGAATGAGTGAATTTGAAATATGTGGATTTCACATACAAATAATCACCCCCTCAATTAATTTACAAATACTTAGACATGAATTTATATTTAAAATTGAGAAATTCTAAATTCTCTTCAAAACCATGTCATTTATGAAATCCCTCATTTCAATCAATTTCCATATATATTTCTCCTTACTTTTTCCCTTCTCTCCCATCTTTTTATAATTCTTAACTTGAAATATATACTTTTTTTACATGTATTTTTTTAAATCCATTCATTTTCAAATCCATCCATCCAAATGGAGCCTTAATTAATCTGAATGTAATATTTGAAATATTAACAAATTGTTATGTAAATATTTATTTTAAAAAAATTCAATTACATGATATTTGTAATCATTTTTAAGCACTAAAGGTCAATTTTAACAAAACAGATTTTATATCTGTTTTTGAATTCTCTATAATTCATTCTCATAGGAAAAAAAACATTAGTAATATAATTAGACAAAAACTTATATAGAAATTTCTACCGTAAAAATTTCCAAAAATAACTATAATAAAATTAAAATCTCACGCGCCTCTCATACACGCACGCGGATTAGCTTTTTTTTTTCTTTTTCGCCCAGCGACATTAGTTTGCATGTTAATTACCTTTCCCACAATCCCCACCCCACCTCCCGACAACATACAAAGGCCCAGCCCAATCAAGTTCAATTAATAATTTTAGTTTATAATTATTTTTTTAATTATTATAAATTTAAAAATAAATTAAATAAATTATATAATAAATTTAAAAACTTGTTCTCAATTTATGTTAGTATAGTAACACACATTTATTTATATAGTAACATACATTTGTTCATATAGTAACACAAATTGGAGAGCAAATATATGTTACTATTAAAACAAATGTGTGTTACTATCTTATAAAATGTTGTTATTTTACATATATTCATTTATTTTTATAGAATAAATCATTTTTTACATAATGCAAGAGCAAAATGTGTGTTACTTTAAGAATAAATATTAATTGTTCACAAATATTTATTTATTTTTATAGAAATAATTATTTTTTAATATAATAACATATGTATTTAATGAAACAATATACCTAGATTTTAAGGGATGGTGAATAAATTAAGAAACACATATTTATTATAATAAAATTATATTTTGCTCATATAGTAACACACATTTGCTCATATAGTAACACAAATTGGGAGACAAATGTGTGTTACTATTAGAGCAAATATGTGTCACTATCTTATAAAATATTGTTATTTTACATATATTCATTTATTTTTATAGAATAAATCATTTTCACATAATGCAAGAGCAAAAAATGTGTTACTATAAAAATAAATATTAATTATTCATAAATATTTATTTATTTTTATAGAAATAATTTTTTTTTAATATAATAACATATGTATTACATGAAACAATATACCTAGATTTAAAGGGATGATAAATAAATTAAGAAACACATATTTATTCTCATAAAAATATATTTTGCTCAAATATTAACAAACATTTGCACATATAGTAACACAAATTGGAAGACAAATGTGTGTTACTATTAGAGCAAATATGTGTTAATATCTTATAAAATATTGTTATTTTACATATATTAATTTATTTTTATAGAATAAAGAATGTTTCATATAATTAATGCAAGAGCAAAAAGTGTGCTACTATACGAACAAATATTAATTATTCACAAATATTTATTTATTTTTATAGAAGTAATTATTTTTTTCATATAATAACATATGTATTACATGAAACAATATACCTAGATTTAAATTGATGATGAATAAATTAAAAAAAACATATTTATTCTCATAAAAATATATTTTATCCTTATAGTTGTTGACAAGGCGAACTACCTGGGGATAATCATGAAATTACCCCAAGGTTAAGAAGGTCGCCGGGTCACATAGGAGCTGGGTCACCAACGTAGGGGAGCTCGGCGAGGTAGGTGAGAACCTCGCCCGAGCTCCCCATCACCAGGGGAGAGAAGATCATGGGCGAGCTTCCTCATTAGGAAGGAAGCTCGCCCCCACTGATGAAGACCAGGCACCGGTCCAACGCTACATCGTTCATAAAATCAACACAAGGCAACGGAGCTCGCCTAGAAGTTCGCCCAACGTGAGGGATCGGGGTCGCAAGTGTTTAGATAAGGCATATATGTAGTAGGACGAAGCATTGTAAAGGGAGCATGATGAGGGACCAAGACGAGGGTCACGAACCCTCGTCAACACCAAGAGCCCAATAGGCTCACAAGGTGTCACCTCACACTTTCACACCTATAAATAAGGTCTATCTTGTACAAGAAGAAAAAAACAACTTAACCATAATACATTTCACTTTCTCTCTCTAAGCTCTCTATTTTCTCCCTCTTTATTATCTATCCAACAACACAACTCTTGGATTATTGTTTGGTAGAATTAATATATTGTAATAGCCACATAAACAAACATCATTAGTAAATTCTATCAACAATTTGGCGCTAGAAGGAGGGTCCGAACCTTCGTAAATTTGAGAGTAAAAAGTTAGGGTTTGTTTGAAGATTTGAAGGTGTTCTTGACCAAAGTTCAAGAACAGTTGAAGATACACACATATTTTCACACTTTTAACAAAAACCCGAATTTTCGGACAAAAACCCAAATTTCCGGATCCATAAATTCTGCCGAAAAAGTTTTCAAACGTGCGCGTGTACACGAATAAACCGGATTTTGGATAATTCATTGCACGCAAGGCTAGACGAAAACCGGGGCAAAGTCACCCTGGCCAGAATTTAGGAACCTCGGCGAGCTTCCCTACTGACCTCGGCGACCTTCCCCCAGCGAAAACCTAAAATGCCTAATGGACAAACCTCGGCGAATACCCGGAGGTGGAAGGGAGGCAACCAGGACCAGGGCGAGGGGGAAACCTCGCGCCCAGCTCCCCAGAAGAGCAATGCTCCGCGACCTCCCCGGATTTCGGTGGCTCAGGAGGAGTTGAACCCCGCTCTGAGGGACCTCGCCAACAACCCCGACGAGCTCTAGCTCACGATTGCAACCTTGCAAAGGTTGCAACAGAGGCAGCTCGACGAGCTCGCCCTGGTTCCTCGGCGAGCTCCAGCCACTAAAGCCAGGGAGCAGACAATGCCGACCCAGGGCACCCAGACCCGGAGTCAGTATAGCTACCTCAACACTGAGCAGGAGGCGAGCTCGACCCAAGCTTGCCAGCACCAGGAAAGCACCGGGAAGGCCAAGGTGGTGGAAGAGCCAGCTCCACATACCGGGCGAGCTTCGGCCTATACCGAAGCATCCGCCACCCACCAATCGCTAAGAAGAGAGGTCCTCCAAGGCAGATTAGGGCCGAGGTGTGAAGAAAATGAACGAACGGCGGCCCCGACTACTTCACATACGGGAGAGGCGGACCTACAGCCTCGTAGGTCCGCCCACGACCGATTAAGGAGGCCCGCGACCGATAAGTTGGGCCCGCATGGCGGGCGCCAGTTCCGACCCGCCACGGAGGGGTCACCCCAGAGTAAGGTACCTCGGGGGCGTGCGTCCACGAAGCTCACGACTTCGAGCAACCTCCGCTGGAGGTGACCCACGATGACGAGCTGGCCACATTGAAAAAGGCCGTCGAAATGCTACAACAGCAAGTAGCAGCCAAATCTGGCGGGCCCGATGCCACTACTCTCCCGGCATCCCCTTTGGCGTCTACCATCCTCCGAACACCGGTCCAAAAGAAGATCCACTTCCCGGTAATATCTGCATATGAAGGCGAGTCCGATCTGAAGGTCCACCTGGCCAAGTATGCAGACTATATGATCTCGGTAGGCGCCACCGATGCCACTCAGTGTCGGAACTTCCCGCTGACCCTAGGGGACCGAGCCCACCGCTGGTTCTCATCACTCGCCCCGGGGTCGATCCAGTCCTTTGGCCAACTCATGCAAAAGTTCTTGGCCCACTTCTCCGGGTTTGGATCCTACCTTACCCAGAAGCACCGACTCGCCAATATCCACCAAGGCGAAAGCGAGACCGACCAGCAGTATCTGTAGAGGTTCGATAAGATACTGCTGGAGGGCGAACCGCTGAGCGAGGACACCAAGATCGTCGCGGTGATGGCAGGCCAAAAAAGGCACTGAACTCTGGAAAGATATGCACCTGGCATGCCCAAACACATACACCGAATTTCGGCACAAAGCCGGGGTGTTCGTCGCTACGCAGGAGGCCCTCCTGAAAAAGGTCGGTGCCTCTGAGGAGAAAAAGCCCTACGAGAAGAAGTCTGGGGGTACGAACAAGGCTCCTCGGAACCTGAAGGCTTTCAGCGACGGGGACGAGTTCAAGGAGAAGCTCAACCAGGTCCTCACTGTCTCCGTCGACCATGTCTTTACGACGGTCAAAGACAAAGCCTTGTTGGAAGAGCCGAGAAGGATCCGCCAGGACCGCACGAAGCTCAACCCCAACAAGTATTGTGCCTACCACCAGTCGATCGGCCACTTCACCAGCGAATGCGAGACCTCCTCAAATAACTATGGAAATTTTACGAGGATGGGAAGCTGGCCGAGTTTGTGAAGAAGGCACCGACGAAAAGGCCCAGGTTCGAGAGGAATGAAGCCTCCGATCATGAAGAAGAGGACGCGGGCCAATGTGGTCCTCAAAATAGGCGAAGGGCACCTCCCCAACATCAACAGAACCTGGAGCCCACTCGAGAACTCTTGGTTCTCGAAGGAGAAATTGGAGCTACCGGAGGTCTCCAGGATGGGGATCCTCCATTTCCAAAAGAAAGAGGAAGGCCGAAATCCGGGCCGTGAACCAGGTTCAGGAAGGTAGCTTCAGCTTCAGGCCCGTCACGCAACTCACTGATGAGCTAACATTATCTTCGTTTGACCTGGAAAGGGTACTGATGCCCCATAACGACTCGTTGGTGATAACCGTCAACATCATGAATGTCCGAGTTCACAAGCTACTTGTGGACACCGGCGCTTTCACCAATATTCTCTTCAAATCCACCTTAGATGCCTTAGGTGATTTTGAGTCGTATTTAGAACCTAGCAATGCTAGGATAGTGGGGTTCGGGGAAGCTGTAACCGTCCCCCTAGGTAGTATCAGGTTGAGCGTCCAACTTGTATCGGCCGAGGACCCGGAGCGAAGGCTGACTAGGTTAGTTGATTTCCTAGTTGTCGACCAGCAGTCCTCCTACAACGGGTTCCTTGGCCGCCCTTTCATTAATGAATTCAAAGTGGCGTGTTTGACCTACTACTACTGTTTAAAATTCCCAACTCCGAAAGGTGCAGGGACCATTAAAGGTGACCAGAAAAAGGCCCGAGAGTGCTTACTCCAAATTAAAGATGGTCGGGTCAAGAGGTCCGTGACACAGGTTCACATCCTTGAAGAGGACGTACAGATTCCAGCGGACGAGCCAAACATCCTGGACATCATCTCAACAGAAACCGAGTTGATGGAGGTAGGCGATCTGCCAGAAATCGACCAAGTCCTTGAGCCTGCGCGGGACACACAACTGGCGCCAATGGAGGGGATAGAAGAGACTCGAAATGACCAAGTGCAGGAACCTGGGCCAAGCTCACAACCTGCGCCCATTGAGGTGGACGAGGTTACCCAAGGCGGAGAATCTGCGGGAGGTCAAGAACCGGTGCCAATGGAAGTTGATCCAGCTCCCCAGGTCACAGAACCATCCCAAGCTGAACCTCTCCAAGTTGATGACAAAGCCAATGATCTCGAACAACGCCTAGGTCACGAACCTGTGCAAATGTCACAAGAGGAGTGGGATGAGTTCATCGGCGACCCAAGGTGGAAAAACCAAAAGAGGAAGGAGGAACTTACAGCGCTCCAGTGGACCCGGAAAGGGACTTGAAACTCTTCATAGGTTCCGAGTTGCCAGAACCATACCAGTCGAGTATGGAACTTTTCTTGATGTCCAACCTGGACGTGTTTGCCTGGTCCCATGAAGACATGACGGGAATCCCATTGGAGCATGCCTGCCACCGGCTCAACATAGATCCGACAAGGAGACCCGTCCGCCAAAAGCGAAGAAAGTATGGACCAGACAAGTACGCGGCCCTAACTACCGAAGTTGGGAAGCTGTTGGACAACAAGCTGATCAAGGAGGCCTTATGCCCACAGTGGGTTGCAAACCCCATCCTGGTGAAGAAGCACAACGGAACGTGGAGGCTATGCATCGACTTCACGGACCTAAACAAGGCGTGCCCGAAAGATAACTTCCCACTACCCCACATTGATCAGCTTGTAGATAGCACCGCCGGCCATGAGATGATGACATTCATGGACGCTTTCGCAGGCTATCATCATATAGCATTGCACCCGGATGACCAGGAACATATGGCGTTCTACACCAACAAAAACATGTATTGCAGGGAAAGGATGATGTTCGTACTTATTAACGCCGGAGCAACCTACCAAAGGTTGGTGAATAAAATGTTCGACCAGCACATCGGCGAATCTATGGAAATGTACGTGGACGACATAGTTGTCAAAAGTTTGAGAAAGGAGGATCACCTCGACCACCTGAAACAAACCTTCGACATACTACGCCACTACAACATAAAGCTGAACCCCAAGAAGACCAGCTTCGGCGTACACTCGGGAAAGTTCCTGGGCATCTGGTGAGCCAACGAGGGATAGAGGTCAACCCGACGCAGGTCTAATGCATAATCGAGATGGGCACACCTGATTCTGTGCAGAAGATTCAGAGATTGACCGGGTGCATGGCAGCCCTAAACAGATTCATCTCCAGGTCCGGCGATCGAAACCGCCCATTTTTCGAGGCAATCAAGGCAAATACGCGAAGGTACAAAGAGGCGGCCAAGGCCAACAAGCTACACCTTAAAAACCACTTCGTGTGGACGGGCGAATGCAAGTGAGCCTTTGAGGATATTAAAGCATACCTGGCAGACACGCAGGTCCTGTCAAAGCCAGTACCTGTTGAGAAGCTGTACCTGTACCTAGCCTCGTCGGAGGTTGCCATTAGCTCCGTCCTGGTTCGAGAAGAGGTGAAAACACACCTACCAGTTTACTACGTAAGCCAGGTCTTGCATGAAGCTGAGTTGCGGTACACCCCAACAGAGAAGCTAGCCTATGCACTAGTGATGAGTGTTAGAAAATTGAGGCCCTACTTCTTCGACCACCCGGTAGAGGTGCTGACGACGTTCCCACTACATCAAATACTACAACAGCCAGACACTGCGGGACGCTTGTTGAAATGGTCACTAGAAGTTAGCCAATACGGTATAACCTACGCTCCCCGAATAGCGATCAAGGGACAAGTGCTCGCCGACTTTATAATCGAGCTGACTTTCTCACAAGATCCGACGAGGGGATGTATAGCTCCGTGGCACCTATACGTAGACGGATCATCGACTAGCACAGCAGCAAGAGCCGGGGTAGTTTTGATCAGCCCAGATAGACAAGTCTTCACCTCCGCAATTCGGTTCGACTTCCGAGCAACCAACAACGAGGCGGAGTACGAAGCTTTGATAGCCGGACTTAGGTTATCATTAGCTGTGGGGGCAACCAATCTTCAAGTTTTTAGAGATTCCCAGCTAATAATATCCTAAGTCCGGGGGAGTACGAGGCAAAAGACCAACAGATGATAACCTACCAGAAGATAGCCGCGCATCTGATCTTGATGTTTATGCAGGTTTACATCAATCAGATACCGCAACTAGAAAACACACAGGCAGATGCCCTAGCCCGACTAGCTACCAATAACGGTGAGGCCGAAGTCACGGAGGTTGTAGTCACCAAACTGAAGAACCTCTCGACGTCCGATTACAAAGTAAATCAGACCTCGAGTGGGGGGCAGGAAGAGGACAAAGACAATGAAGATTGGTGCACCCCGATCCAAAAATACTTAAAGGATGGAACAACCCCCGAAGACACAAGGGAAGCTAGTCTGCTGGTGAAACAAGCTGCCAGATATACGCTGCTGGATGGCCAACTCTACAAACGTGGATTCTCTCTACCTCTACTCAAATGCTTATCTAAGAAGTAAGGGTTCGAGGTGTTAGAGGAAATTCACGAAGGAATTTGCGGAAGTCATGCTGGGGGGCAAGCTTTGGCATACAAGACAATCAGACAAGGGTACTACTGGCCCACTCTTCGCAAAGATGCCATTAGCTTCGCACCAAAGTGCCGAAAGTGTCAATTTTTCACACCCAATATCCACTCCCCAGTCAACCAACTGAAGTCCGTTTTCAGCACATGGCCTTATGCAAAATGGGGTATCGACTTGATCGGTCCATTTCCACCTGGTAGAGGCGGTGTAAAGTTTGTTGTTGTAGCAGTAGACTATTACACCAAGTGGGCTGAAGCCGAAGCTCTCACGACGATAACACAAGAAATGATGATCGACTTTATATGGAAGAACCTGATCTGCCGGTTTGGACTTCCGCAATCGATCATCACGGATAATGGAAGACAGTTTGACGGCCAAAAGTTGAGAGACTTCTGTAGTTCGTGGAACATCAAGAAGCACTACTCAACTCCATACCATCTGCAGTCAAACTGCCAGGTCGAAGCGGTCAACAAAATCCTGAAACACATATTGAAGATCCGCCATGAAGACAAGAAAAGAAACTGGGCTGACGAGCTCTAGGAGGTTTTGTGGTTTTACAGAACATCATACCGAGCAAGCACCAGAGACACACTGTTTGCTTTGGCCTTCGGGACCGAAGCAGTAGTGCCAGTAGAAATCCAGAATAAGACCTGGAAGGTGGCAGGGTTTGACGAAGAAAAGAATGATGAAGCCTTGGCAGTCGAAAAAGATCTGATTGAAGAGACCAGAGCTTCGTCGGAAATGAAAAATGCCACCTACAAGCGTAGAGCAGATAAGTACTACAATTCCCAAGTCCGCGACCGAAGGTTCCAAGTTGGGGATCTAGTACTAAAAAAGAAATTGATGGCCCCACCGGGTGTATTTGGATCGAATTGGGAAGGACCGTTCCGGGTTACCGGAGCCTGGGAAAACTGTACTTATGATCTCGAAGATGCAGAGGGAAACGCCTCGTCATACACCTGGAGTGCGGCACACTTAAAGAAGTTTTATCAATAAGAGCAAAATTTTGTAATAGACTAGCTGGAGGTTCGCATCAGAAGTGTTGATGGCAACCCATGTAAATTACGTTGCTATATGAAGTTAGAAGTTTTTCTTGAAAAAATACCCAACCTCACGAAGGTTCGCAAAATATCCAACCTCACGAAGGTTCGCAAAATATCCAACCTCACGAAGATTCGCAAAATATCAAACCCCGCGAAGGTTAGCAAACACGCAAGGACCAAGGTCCCAAATGTTATAATCTAAAGGCTCAAAAGGCAAAGGCCAAAGTGCCCAAGGTTAGCAAAGGTATCCTTCTTAAAGGGTCACCAAGCACCTATTGCCGTAAGTTAGAAAAATTTACAAAAAAGACGATTGAAACGTCTAAGGCAAGGTTCATGAAACCCGATCACCCAAAGTGAATTAAACAAAGTACAACTCGCTACCCTAAGTGGTTTAAGACGAGCAATTTGCGGCCCTAAGTGGTGTAAGACGAAGAATGCGTACTATTTAAACGAAGGTACAATTCGTAGTCCTAAGTGACGTAAAACGAACGATTCGCTTCTTGAAAGTGGAATAAGACGAACAAGTAAGTACCAAAAATATTAAAACGAGCTAATTGAAAGATATAATGTACGCAAAATGTAAATAAAGACAAAGTTGGAACAAATGAGTTGTTTTTCATTCAGAAAATACTTGAGGAATTTTCAAGCCAAAAATGATGCCTGAAAAAATTTCTCAAGTATAAGTAGTGGTGCTAGCCACAAAGGTCGGCTA
This sequence comes from Prunella vulgaris, assembly GCA_026898435.1. Taxonomy (NCBI): domain Eukaryota; kingdom Viridiplantae; phylum Streptophyta; class Magnoliopsida; order Lamiales; family Lamiaceae; genus Prunella; species Prunella vulgaris. Next base: position 1,102,815 of record JAPKLY010000073.1, on the reverse strand, counting down.
GCTGACCATCTTTGAAATGCAAAAGAGCTCCTTCTGGGAGAGCTACACGTGCCCGGCAAGCTTCATGCAGTTAAGCAAAAGAAAAGCTACAAAATGGGAGCTCCTTCTGGGCGAGCTATGCAGCCCGGCGAGCTATGAAAACTTGGCAAAAATTAGAAATTATGAAAAAGCTAAGCTAAGAAAACAATGAAAAAGGCTCAAGTCTCGGGAGCAGCGGGGGCGGAAGGAACAGGAACCTCGGCGGGGGTCTCGAGATTGGCGACCTCGGCGGCAACCTCGCCACTGACAGGCTGGTGGTTTGGAGGGGACAACCTCGGCATGATCGTGATTTTGCCAGTGCAGCCACTGGTGTCGAACTCGCCGATGTTCAACATCGCGTCCCCGCAAGCTTCCTGAAGTTGCACGATGGTGGGGGGAGTTTGTTCCTCCTCGGCGGTGACCTCCTCCTCGGCAACGAAGCCCAACTCCGGGACCGGGACCATGTTAATAATTTTGAAGCGGGCCGGGACAAAGTCGAGAGGCACTCCGAGCTCCGAAAGGTCGCCAATATCCAACTCCGTGTCGTCGGGGAAGGGAACCCTGTCCAAGCAATCTTTAAAGTCACCAACAACTGCCTTCAGCTCGTCATCATTGTGAGCTCGCGCCCACCAGATGGCCCGGATAACTTCAGCGTAACACTGAACAAATCCCCGGTCTGAAGCCTCGGCCTTAATAGCAACCAAGTTGGTCGAGGAGGAGGCGTCATTGCGGAGCTCGGCGACCTCGTTTATCTTGGCCGAGAGCTCATCCCTTAACTTTGAGCACTCCTCGTCGGCGCCCTTGACCAAGCCCTGCTGAAGCTCCAAGTCCTTCTTGGTCACAACATGTCGACCAACCTCACGGGCGAGCTTCTCGGCGAACTCCTCCTCCTTGGCCTTGATTTGTGCATCAGCCTTTTCCTGGATGGAGGCGAGCTGTCGCTGGAGTTGGCCGAGGTTCTCGAGGGCGCTATTCTCATACGCCAAGGCCACTGCCGCCTTCCCCTCGACGAGCTCGAAAGCCTTCTTCAACTTATCGGCATTTTCCGCCATTGCCAAGTAAGCATCGTTCCTTTTCTACCGACCTTCCTCCAGTTGGGCAGCCTGCTCAATTGCCTTCTGGTTCGCGAGCAATAGCCTACTCGCGTAGTGCGCCGAGAGCAAAAGATTCTCAGTCAGGTTCTGGCCCTCAACAGTCGCCAGCTGGGGAGTGGACCAAAACCTCGGCACCTCACTCATAGTATTCCGGGTGAGACCCGGAGGGAGGCTACGCATCGAGGTCAAGGAGCGAGATCGCTCATAAGCATGGATGGCCTCGTAGCGGTTCGGATTAGCAATGGGGGCATAGCTGCGAGGTCAAAACAGTTGGAGTTAGAGAATGGAAAATACACCAAAAACGATGAGGATAGAGGTCAGAAAGGCGAGCTACTCACTGAGCTCGCTCAGGATCCCATCCTAAGAGCGCGTCGTCATTAGTTTGAACCCCGAAGGGAGACGAGGAAGGTGGAGACCTTCGAAGGGTCTCAACCTCCAGTGGGGCAGTCGAATGGGTCGATCCACCCTGTGTCGATCTTGTGTCGGCTCGCTAACCGGGCTCGGACCCCTCGTCATTGCGAAGACCCATGCGAGCTCTCTTGCAAGCTGGCGCGTTGTCCTCCCCCACTCGAGACCCGTCCCCACGGTGGAGTCTCTTTGATTGCTGAGACGCTCGCTCGGGCGTACCCCCACCTCGCCCTCCACCAAGACTGGTCTTGGCGACCTCCGCCACCTTAGTCTTGGCGGGCGCTTTGGTTTGCTCCTTCTGGGTCCCGGACCCACCTACCTCGCCCTTCTTCTGGGCGAGCTCAACTTTTTTACTCGCATCCAGTGCAAGTATCGAGGGCGGGGCGAGCTTGTTGGGGCGAGGTGGACCCATCGCAAACCGGCGAGCTACTATGTGGTAAGCGTCAGGGATCTCAACAGTTGGGAAGGCGACCCGACCACCGTCTGCAAAAATCAAAGGAAAGAGGTTAGAGCCTGGGCGAGCTATCCCCCCTAGTGGACGAGCTTCGAAAGGTTGTGAACCTGGGAATTCAGGACCTTGAACCGTGAGGTGGTGAGGCAAGGTGTGAAGCCCGGTAAGCCTAAGGCAGTGATGCTGAGTGAGGTGGGCGATCTCCCGGTCTTTCTGGCTCCTCAAGTAGCAGACAACTCGCACCACGTCGAACTCGAGTGACATCTCGGGCTTGCCGCGGCTAGACTTGTGGTGCTTCAAACCTGTAAAAGGAAAGAATTAGATTAGTAAATCTAATTCAACCCACACACACCGAAGTAGGCGACCTACTGCTAGCCTCCCCATATTCATCGGGGGTTGGAATTCGCTCTCCTCTCCCGGAGTAGTTCGAGGAAGCTCACCAATCTCCACCCATGAAAACGAACTGTTGCTTCCAGTCTCGAACTTTGTTTGGGAGGATCCCCAAGAACTTCTCCCCCGGGCGAGCTTTGAGGTAGTAGTACTCCTTGCCATCATTCACTTGTCGAGTTACACCGAATAGTTCATTGAGCTCGGCGGTGGTCAACCTGTTTTCGTACCCCTTCAGTCCGAAGACCGCCAACGCCGCCAACAAGCTACTCCAGGCGTTAGGGGTAAGCTGAGTGATGGCGAAATTATTATCAAGCAAAAATTGGCCGATGATCGGGTGCAAGGGCAGTGTAAGCCCGGCCTCGAGAGTATGAAAATTAATGGCCGTCAACCCCACCGGAGGCGCATCAGCTCGCTCCTTCTTCCCCGGGGCATACAAGAAGATGTCAAGGGGGATCCGAAATCTTTCACGGAACTAGGCGAGCTGGTACTCAGTGATAATGCTCTCAACGTCGCTCGCCTTGTAGTCGGATTCATTCACCGAGTCCCTGGTAGGCTCGCCCTGGGAGAGGAAAGCTCACCACATGCTGGGCGACATACTCCTCCCAGTCTAATTGGTGAACGACCTCGGCAGGGACCTGATGCTCGATCAACTGAGGCTCCGGGAAATCGATAGAGCGGAACCACTCGATCGTGACCTCTTCGAGGTCACCCCCTTGTTCGCCCACGTCGGCGACCTCCTCTCCAGCCTCGGTAACCTTTTTGTTGCCGCTCGCAACTCTTTCCTCATGGGCGACCTCGTCACCTTCCTCCCATACCTCCCCCTCCCCCGAATCAGGGCGAACCTCGCCGAGAAGCTTGCCAGAATCTGGGTGAGCTACCGAGGCCGCCTCAGAATTGGAGCCGATCACTATCGGGGAGATTAGAGGGATTGGTCCTTTCTCGGTCATAGGTCGTTGGTCATTGGTCCTTTCACTCGAGGATTGTGTCATTGGTCCTTTCTCGGTCATTGGTCCTTTCACTCGAGGATTGTGTCGACATAGTTCGGGCGAGGTTCGAAGGATTCCAAAACGGTCCGGAAATCTCAATCGCCGGAGTTACGGTGTCAAGGTGATCGGAGAAATTGAAAAGTCACTGGAAACGTTCAAAATTTCCAGGGACTAGAAGAAATCTGTAAGAAAGAGGAAAGGGAAGAAGAAATGTGTTTCTACCTTGAGAAACGTTCGAGAACTCGTCGGGTGCAAAGGATGTCGTTCGCCAAAAATTTGCTCTGAGATTTCGAAAGTGTGAAAGTGGGAAATGAACTTGATTTCCCCTATTTATAGACGTCGGGGCGAGGTCGAGTATTCTAGGAGTGTAGGGACCGGTTTGCAAAAATTTAAAAGTTTGCTATGATGGGCGCGGGAAATAATGCCTAAAAAGGCGTGCACGATGCCTTGATTCCCGCACCACATCGGCTGACCAACCGCCGCAACGGAGCTCGCCCACAAGCTCGGCACCAGCCCAAAGGTAGGTCACCCATACTCGAGCCTCCGTCCACAGAGACAAGTCAGCTCGCCCACACATTAGAAGTATCATAATGTGGACGAGTTGAGGGGCAAATGTTGACAAGGCGAACTACCTGGTGATAATCATGAAATTACACCAAGGTTAAGAAGGTCGCCGGGTCACATAGGAGTTGGGTCACCAACGTAGGGGAGCTCGGATTGGTAGGTGAGAACCTCACCCGAGCTCCCCATCACCAGGGGAGAGAAAATCATGGGTGAGCTTCCTCATTAGGAAGGAAGCTCGCCCCCACTGATGAAGACCAGACACAGGTCTAACGCTACATCGTTCATAAAATCAACACAAGACAACGGAGCTCGCCTAGAAGCTCGCCCAACGTGAGGGATTGGGGCCGCAAGTGTTTAGATAGGGCATATATGTAGTAGGACGAAGCATTGTAAAGGTAGCATGGTGAGGGACCAAGACGGGGGTCACGAACCCTCGTCAACACCAAGATCCCAATAGGCTCACAAGGTGCCACCTCACACTTGCACACCTATGAATAAGGTCTCTCTTATACAAGAAGAAAAAAAACAACTTAACCATAATACATTTCACTTTCTCTCTCTAAGCTCTCTATTTTCTCCCTCTATATTATCTATCCAAGAACACAACTCTTGGATTATTGTTTGGTAGAATTAATATATTATAATAGCCACATAAACAAACATCATTAGTAAATTCTATCAACAATAGTAACACACATTTGCCCATATGGTAACATAAATTGGAAGACAAATATATGTTACTATAAGAGCAAATATGTGTTATTATAAGATTGAATGTGTGTTACTATATGTGTAAATATTTATTTATAATATCATATTAAATGTATATTTTAATTTATAAAATAATTAAAAGAAATAAAAAAAAAAGTAAATGAAACTGAAATTAGTGGAATGGGGCGTGTTTGTGGTTTGTGGTGTGTTGGTTGGGGGGTTGGGTTTGGGGGTAATTAGAATGCGTGTTGCTGGGGGAATTCATGTGTGCACGTTGGCATATTTTTTTCTTATTTATATATTTAGTAATTTTTACGGTAGAAATTTCTACGCAAGTATTGCTCATATAATTAACCCCACAAATAAGTTTCCCACTTGTTGAGAAAATTAAATATACGAATTCGTTTCATATCATTTTACAAGTTCGAACTTTTAGATGACGTAAAATTATTTTATGATATCAAAGTCAAAAGCTCATCCTCAGACCAAAAATTATGGGTTTGATTTATATTGAAACAACTTCACCCATATTAAATTGTTTGATCATCGAGTCTCCTTTCTGAATAGAAATTCAACCTATGAGTGAGGGGAGTGATAGGAGAATTAATTAGGATGATTTACATATAGGTTCAAAAAAGTCACAATATTTACAAATAAGTTCAAAATATTTGCACAGAAGCACATTTTTTTTTCTGCACAGAAGCACATTTTTTTTCTGCACAGCACCTATTTTTAAATATAGTGATTTTTTTGAACCTATATGTAAGTCACCCAATTAATTAAATGATAGTAAATTAATTCTACACTATTCTACAAATTCATTAAATGAGGTGAAATTCTTTCACCACTATTAATAGAAATGATTTTTTTTTTCAAACATATCATTTTCTCAATTTAATTTATAACCATATTATTTTCAAGCACCCATTACTTTTAATATTTTACTACAAAAATTAATTAATACCACTTTTTAAAAATGAACACACCTTATATATATATATATATTACATTAATTTAATAAATTAGTAAATAATAAAATAATAAAGGGTTAATTTTTTATAAATGCATCACCTTTTACTTAACTTTCAATTTAATTTTGAGCATTACGATTGTAATTAAAAAATAAAACTTTTTAAGAAATTTCAATCTGATACATATTTTTCATCTCCAATCGGCAACTGATGAAGTGTCTTGCCGGAGTTGGTAAAAGTTTATCATGCTGACATACATGCATAAATATTACAAATTCAAACATCTAATATTGAGATTTTTAGAATTTGATACGATATTGAGCAATTTTTTTCTAGGGTATTTGAGTGTTTTTTTAAGTGTTCTGTGAAATTGATATTGAACACTACAAACATATAAAAACGTTTTTCTCTTCCACGGCTAGAAAATATTTTTAAATAAAAAGTATTATTATATATGCATATTATATATGATGTGCAAATTAAAAAAATAAAAAGGTAATTAAATGTGTGAAGGCTAGTGTGGTAAACTTTCACGAGTTCCGATGAAACACGTTCGGTTGCCGACCGAAAATTAAAAAAAAATGTATTGAATTAAAATTTGTTAAAAGATTGAGTTTTTTTAATAATAATCGTAAAACCTACGATTAAATTGAAAATTGAGTAAAGTGGTGCATTTTTATAAAGTTAACCTAATAATAAATATATTAATATAAAAAATAATTTGTTTATATATAAGCACTTTTCTCTATATGGAACTATTAAATTAATATCCATCTTAATATTATATAAAGACTAACTTATGAAAACAATCAACATTCTTTATTTTAAAGAGTTTTAAATTTTACAGTATTAAGTATGGAGTGTTTTTCTTTTCTTTTGTTTTCCGGCAAGGTAAGTAGGATAGAGAACTCCCCCACCAGATTGTTAAATTTAAGTTTTTGTACGAATGAACTTCTAAAATATCTTAATGAAAAAATATCTCATCTTCCTAGTTGATTTCTCTGTACATTATCATAAGTCAGAAATAGCACTGTATTTTCCTGTACATTATTTGAAATTTTTGTAGAAAAATTAACACATGATTAAATAATTAACAAGTGCAAATACAAAGAGCAAAACCTATACATTGTGTCTAAAAAATTTATATAAAAAATAGAGTGATGCCCAAGTCAAAAATAGATCCTCTATATTTCCTTACCACTTTGCTTTGCTCAAGGAAAAAAGAGTTGAGACGTTTCAAAATGGAAAAAGGGGGAAAAAAGAGTTGGGACAGAGGGAGTAAAATAGAGTCAAGGGTTTGCAAAAGAAATACGTCCGAGCTATAGCTTGTTAAAAGGATCACTTACATATTGATTAAAAAAAGTCACTATATTTACAAATTGGTTTAAAAAAATTGCACGGTAGTATTTTTATTTTTTGCACGGAAGCGTTTTTTTTTTTTTTTTTTTTTGCGAGACCAATATATAATTTTTATCAATTCTTGAACCATATTGTATTTTTCCCTTGTTAAAAGTGATGTAACAATTTCAAATAAAATAACTCAGGTCTGTTTAGAGTGATGATGCAAAAGATTTGAGGATGCGGGAAGCATTCTGTATAAGAATTTAATTGATGGAGATATGAAAAATAGAATATTATATTATAAATTATATTTTTTTATTGCTGAGATTTTAAGTTATTTATTAGGATTTATATAAATTTTAGTATCTTTAAATGATATGTTAGGATTTCATTTAGCATTATAAATAGGAGTCTCAGCATTATTATAAAGGGAGTTAAATTATAATTAAATTAGTCCCTATTCGTGTGATCCTTTTGAATATTATGTTTCCACTGCATCAGTTGATGTCAGAGCCAGATATCTTTAATTGATATGTTAGGATTTCATTTACCATTATAAATAGGAGTCTCAGGATCATTGTAAAGAGAGTTGAATTAAAATTAAATTAGTCCCTATTCGTGTGATCCTTTTGAATATTACTTTCTCACTGCGTTAGTTTATGTCAGAGTCAGGTATCTTTAACTGATATGTTAGGATTTCATTTAGCATTATAAATATGAATCTCATGATCATTGTAAAGAGAGTTCGTGTTTCCAGTTAGAATATATTACGTTCCCGCCGCGTCAAATCGCACCGAAATACATGAACCTATTTTTAAGCTTAACTTGGACCACGTGCGTAAAATTGCATGATTTCGGCTTTGAGGTCAACTTTCAAGACAGGACATTCTGCTCTCTTGGTTTGTTACGAGCAATCAAAGGAATCACTTGGGTGAAAGGTTTAAGTTTGTCCAAAGTCCAACCACTATTAGATAATTTAATTCAAAATTAATCTAAAGTTTGATAATTGATATTTTTATTAATAATTCACCCTCCTCACAAATTAATTCATAATTAATTCTGTACAAACACTTAATATCTTCATTAATTTTCACTATTTTCCATTAATTTTCTACACACTGAAATTTGATTATGGGAGTCTATACCAAAATTTCTCAACTTAAACTTATAACCCTCGTGTTTAATAGAAATTCTATTAATTATCAACTGCATTTAGTTTCAAACTAATTAATTATTTAATTATTGGTTATAATTAAAAATCAATTTCTTTGACAATTCTCTGAAACTCATTAAAATTTCAGTAAAAGAACAAGAAAAAATTAGTTTGTAAAATAAAAGTATAAATTCATGATGTCATTAAAAATAGTAGTTTGTATATTAAAAAGTAGTGTCAATATATACAACTAAGATTATTTTTTATACAACCTAATATTTTGCATTACATAAATTAATATGATTTTAATTTTTTTTATGTGGCATCAAAGTTGTAACAAACTTGGTGGAATATATATATATATATATCTTAATCTTAATATTATATAAAGACGAAGTTATGAAATCAACCAGAATGTTCGATTTCGAATTTCCTCTATTCTCATTCATTCTGACATTAAGAATTAATCTCGACCTTATAATTTAAGTGTTTTAATCTTAACCGTACATTTTATATTTTATAAATATATATATATATATACATATATATCTTATATAAATCTTATAAGGGTATGTTTGGTTCGTAAGATAAAAGTATCTATCCGCCAAAAACATGCATGATTTTGACGGATAGATAATTTTATCTTACGAACCAAATGAGCCCTAAATATATTCACAATATCAAATCATATATCTAATTTTTTAATCTCAACCGTTCATTTTAATTTCTATACTTCTATAAATTTCAACTCCATAAACATTATTTTTCTCATCTTTTAACCTTATTTCTTCGTGAGTCTCTTGATTTTTCTTATTTCTCTTCGTCGTATTCTAATATTCAAATTATTTTTTTTTTTTGCAAGTTCATATTTCACATTCAATAATCTGGTGATATAATATTTTTTCTAAAGCTACACAACTTACGTGGTTTTCTTTTGGAGGTAACGTTTAATTGCTATAATTGCAGATCTATTTGATTTAAAATTTTGATGTTTGAATTGTTTATTTGATGTTTGAATTGCAGATTTATTCTAGAGCATAATATTGTGTATGCGTTATCCATGTGTATATAATTTTAATTTTATGATATTTGAATTGTTTATTTGTTTTTTTTTTTCATGTTTTTAATAGTTAAAATTTTGATGTTTGAATTGTTTTCTTTTCTATTGCTACACAATTTTCATGATTTTTTAGGTAATATTTAATTGCTACAATTGCAAATCTATTTGATTTAAAAAATTTATGTTTGAATTGTTTATTTATCTTTTTAATATTTTTTTTTCATGTTTTAAATATTCTGATATTATTTTTTTATATTCAGTTTTAATTGCAGGTTCGTATTACAATCATTGTGTATGTGTCATACATACTGTAAGTTATTTTACACAGTAAGTTATTTATAATTCTAGAACCAAAGATGTTATAGAAATAATATTGTGTATGCGTTTCGAATGTGTACATATTTTTTAAGTACTTAATTTATTTACCGCAATATTGTTTATGTGTTGTGCATGTATAAATCATTGATACACGTATATATTAGATTCAAGAAATCAGATATGCAAATATATATATATATATATATATATATATATATATATATATTATAACTCATTAATACACGTGTATATAAACTCAATAAATCGTAACAAAATAAAATTTATAAAATATTTTGTTCTTGATTATTTTAATAACATTTTTTTATATATATTCTTGATTTTCTTTTAACATACCTATTTAATAATAAATATTTATATTATAAAATATTATGTTCTTGATTTTTTTAATCATATATTTTGATATGTTCTTGATTTTCTTTTAACATACTTATATAATAATAAAAATTTTGAAATAATCATAGATTGGTACAAAAGTAATATACTATTTCAAATAGATACAAAATTTAATTATTGTATAAATAAGATAGCCTCAAATTATATTTTAATATTGTGTGAATACAAAAGTAATACACTATTTTTATATTTTAAATATTGTGTGAATAAGATAGTGTCAAATTATATAATTATAGATTTATATTATCGAATAAATTTATATATAAATATACAAGAAATCAAAATTTATTAATTCACATAATATAATCTATATTAATTTTTTTTTTTTAATAATCCCGCGTAATACGCGGGTTTACGTACTAGTATTATATAAAGACAAAGTTATGAAATCAATCAAAATGCTCGATTTTGAACAGACCCGTCCTAAAAAATATAGAGGCCCTGTGCTACATTTTAAAATGAGACCCTAAATTACATTAGTGCAGGAAGATTACTTCAATTGTTACTAAACAAATTCACAGCATACAAAATTTCAAACCAAATAATAAATACCCACCTCCCTCTTTCTTCTCCTTTTCTATATTCCGTTCTTCTTTCTCTCTCTTTCTTTTCTTCACGTTTACAACACGACGTCTGCATAATACAAATCCGATTTCGCCTACTCTCTATTGAATAAAGAGAATAAAAATGGTGAGATTTGAAAATATAAAATAGAAATAGCAAGAGTAACATTTTTTTTCCTCCTTCATCAATCTTCATTCCTCCTCTTCTTCTCCTCTCTCTCAATCACTATTTCATTTTCTACATCCAAGTACATGATATTTTCGAATCTGGTTATATGAAATTAAAAAGGTACAATTTTCTAATATTTTGTCAAACTTTTAGCCTATTTTTGAAAAATATTATCAAAAGTTTGTTTGATTGACTTCTTCAAATTATTCCTTCTTATTTGATTTTTCTCCAAAAGAATATATTTTTTCGAAAAATTATCAAGATATTTATTTGAGTTGTTTGTTAAAGATATTTAGATTTATTTATTTATTTGCTTATTCTTTCATATTTTTCTTTTCTTTTTGGTTTCTGGGATATTTTTAACATTACAAAAAAACTATTTGATTTTTTTACTACTTTTTTCTTTTTCTTTTTCATTATTTTAGGGTTTGTTTTAAAAAGAAAAATCATTATGCATTTGTAAGTTTTTCCATTAATTACGGGTGGGTGCACATATTTTGAGAGAGAAAATAAAAGAATGTTTTTATAATATTTAATAAATATTCTAATTAAAAAAATGTAAATTGTGTATTATTCACAGATTAAAATACGACACAAATTAAGGAGGAAAAAAATTGGGCCCCTGAATTTTGGGGGCCCTGTGACATGTCACCTGATACACCCCCTAATGAACGACCCTGATTTTGAAATTTCTCTATTCTCATTAATTCTGGCATTAAGAATTAATCTCGACCTTATAATTTAAGTATTTTAATCTGGATCGTACATTTTGATATTTTATAAATATATATATATATATAAATCTTATAAATATATTCATAATATCAAATCTTATATCTAATTTTTTTAATCTCAACCGTTAATTTGAATTTTTACACTTCTATAAATTTCAACTCCATAAATATTAATATTCTTATCTTTTAATCTTATTTTTTCTTGCGTCTCATTACTTCTTCTTATTTATCTTTTGATGTTCTTATTTATCGTATTCTGATATTGGAATTATTTATTTATCTTTTTATGTTCGAATTTTTTTTGCAGGTTCATATTTTACACCTAATAATTTGTTGATATAATTTTTTTTCTATTGCTACACAATTTTTGTACTTTTCTTTTGGAGGTAATGTTTAATTGCTATAATTGCAGATCTATTTGATTTAAAATTTTGATGTTTGAATTGTTTTCTTTTCTATTATTACACAATTTCATGGTTTTTTTAGTTAATGTTTTATTGCTACAATTGCAGATCTATTTGATTTAAAATTTTGATGTTTGAATTGTTTATTTGTCTTTTTAATATTTTTTTTATGTTCTTAATATTCTAATATTAATTTTTTATATACTATTTTAATTGCAGATTCGTATTAAAATAATTGTGTCTGCGCCATACATACCGTAAGTTATTTATAATTCTAGAACCAAAGATGTTATAGAACATAAATACATAATATTGTATATGCGTTGTGCATGCGTGCATATTTTTTAAGTACTTAATTTATTTACCGCAATATTGTATATACTTTGTGCATGTGTAAATCATTGATACACGTATATGTTGGATTCAAGAAATCACACACACACACACATATATATATATATATATTATAACTCATTAATACACGTATATATAAATTCAATAAATCTTATAAAATATTATGTTCTTGATTATTTTAATAATATATTTTTTGATATATTCTTGATTTTCTTTTAACATACTTATATAATAAAAAAAAATTATATTATAAAATATTATGTTCTTGATTTTTTTTATGAGTAAGTCTCTTGTGCACCAGTTAGACCGTGCAACTCAAGTTCATTTTTAAAAAGTTGCACAAAATACTACTAAAATGTTACACAAATTATTACTGAAAAGTTAGCAACTTTTTAAAAATGAACTTGAGTTGCACGGTGTAACTGGTGCACACAAGACTAAGCCTTTTTTTATTCATATATTTCGAAATGTTCTTGATTTTCTTTTAACATACTTATACAATAAGAACATTTTATAATTCAAATCTTACATAATTAGGTGGATGTTAGCACATTCATATTTTAAATACTGTTGAAGATAGCCTCAAATTAATGAATTATATAAGTATAGATGTATTATCGAATAAATCTATATATAAATATACAAGAAATTAAAAATTATTGATCACATAATATAATCTATATTTTTTAATAATCCTGCATAATACGCGGGTTTACGTATTAGTGTATATATACCATATGAGTTTTAAAATTTTCAATAATAACCAATTATTTTGAAAATATCTAAGTATGACGCCATATATATGTATAGGATGATGTTAATGTATATATGTATTATTAGGATAAATTAACTTTATTTGCTGTACGTAATTGCTTTGAAGTTAGGCTTTGGACTTCTTAAATAACTGCAAACGTATGATGGATATATATATATGTACTAGAATGTCTAAATCAGACAAATTGACTTGTATATATTTCTTTAACATCATATAAAACTGTTATTTGTATTTGGACATAACTGATACTCAGTCCCAATACTTAAATTTAGTTACTTGTTGGTACATATTTTTGTTTACTGCTCATAACAGTAAACACTGTAGTAAAAATTTGGCCACAAAAGTTTCTAATGAAAATTTCCATAGTGAAGATTCCTACAAAATTTTCTTAGTCATATGGATATCCTCATTCATCAAACTAAAATTAAAAAATTTATCCACAAAATTAATTTATTTATGAAATAAATTTCTAGATAATTAATTAAGATCAATTTGCCTACAAATAATTTATTTGTACAATAATTTTCGTAGGTAAATTAGTGGTAAATAAAGAATGAAGATTATCTATATAATTAAAAATATTTGTAGGCAATTATAGATAATTTGCACGATGAAATTTTTTTGTTGCATTTTCCGTCTCTTTAAGAGTACCAACAGTTGAGCGGCGGAGCTTCTCAAAGTTATCCAAGGCCAGCCTCTCCTCAGCTAGAGCAGTCTTGGACTTTTTCTCCAAGCAAAAAAAAAAAATATATACGTCAATCAAAATGTCATGAAGATAAAATATCAAAATAAAATACAAAGCCTACTTTTAGGTGCAGCTGCTCGCACCTCAAAATGATGAGGACCAGTGACATGGCGATCAAGCTTACGACAATGCTCCTTCTTTAGATAATTGAGCTCTTTATATGGCTTATTTTAGAGAGCAACAATGCTAATGGTGAATAGAAATTCCTCCGAAAGACCAGCCTTGCCCCAGCGAAGGAAAGATGGACCTACAAAGATAGGGAAATATTATTAATATTAGTTCCCTACATTGTGAATTTAAAAAAGAAATGAGGTCTATATCCAAAATCATTATAATTCACTGGCATAAGGATTCAGCCCTTGATTCCCGAATAAGTAGTAGCTGCTCGTTTATCTCCCCCAATAAAGACGAACTAATTTTTTTAAGTTTGTTGGTCACTCTCTATAAGTTTCAACATGGTGCATGCCTTGAGGTAGTACCAACCATCTCCATCATCAACATAGTTAGAAGTTGAAGAAGGAAAGAAGAAAAAAGAAATTGAAAAGTTTAGAAATTGATTTTTTTTTTTATCTTTTCATAGTAAAATATGGATGCTAAGGAAATGAGAATTGTTGGAGTAAAATAGGTTAGTTGGCACAAGGTCATGTTTTTTTTTTTTTTTTTTAAATTTGATTTTGGGGAATTAGATTTGTTGGAGAATTTGATTTTTTTTTTATCCCGGTTAGTTGCAAGGATTTTTTTTTTATTTGAGGTAATTTGATTTATTAGAGATATTGATTTTTTTCAGGCGAGTTGGCTATAGGGTAGAATTTCAGGCGAATTTTATGGATGAACATATGGTGTTGAATGTTAAATTATAGCTAATGGTGATGATGGTAGTGTTGGTGGTGGTTGATGGGATAGCGTGAGATTATAAATTTTGAAATGTAATTTTTCAGTTTTAGTTTTGTAATAAATTTAGGTGAATTTTTGTAATTGTGCAAATTTTTTTTTACTTGTGTGTTAATTAGTTAGTATCTGTGCAACATTTATTTTTTCATGTGTGGAAAGTTTATTTTATCGTGTGTTCAAATTGTGAATTTTTTTCTTTTTTTGTGTGTAAATTAATCTGTAACAAAAAATGAATAAATAAAAAAATTGTAAAATAAAAACTGCAAAATAATAAATTTGTGCAAATAAAAAATTGAAAAAAAAAATATATTGTGCAAAAATAAATTGCAAACCTATTTGTAGATTCCTCATTTTCTTATATACTATGTGTCCACTTAAAGTATGCAACTTTTCTTATTCATTCGTCCATTAAAATATGCACAATCATTTTATAAAACTACTCAGTTTTAGGGGAATTTGTAACACTGAAATTTCACGTTTTTTAAGAAAAATATATTACTAAAGAAAATAATGATATATGTGTAAATGTGTGTATAATTATGTGAGTATGCACGTAAATTGATTTTTTTTTAGTAATGTACAAATTTATATGGAACATCAAAATAAGAAAAATGTGCAAATTTATATGGGATAGAGTGAGTATAATTTTATTATCATTCTCACAAACAAATGAACAATTATTTTATTCATAAATAAATTCTGTAATACAATCATAATATTTTAAATTTATCTATATACTCCCACAATTTCATAGGAATTTGTACATTTTTTATATTTGAACGTCCAATATAAATTTATACATTACTTAAAAAAAATATTGATTTGCGTGTATATTCACAAATATATATATATATATATATTTATTTATATGCCAATATTTTATGTATAAATATATTTTTAAGTTAAATATGTATTGAACGAAGAGAGTATATTTTTTAATTCCCAACGGGGAGAGAGTATAAAATAAAAATGACCTATGTAATGTGACAAAAGAAGTATTTATGGAAACAATCAAACAAATGGTATATGGGCTTCCAAGGCCCATTATCCGGCCCAATAAAGTAACATTTTATCGAAAAAGAGCATTCGGAGCGGCCGAACCGGATTCATTTCTCCAAAACGGGCTGGGTCGGATGTTTCGGTTTATCTTCTTCCTCACTGTGTCCTCCCCTATCTCTAACTCTCGGACTCACCGCTGCTCTCTATCTAAAACCCTATGAAGTAATTTCTCTATCTTACCCTCGTCCTCCAGCTCTATTGTCTCTCTCTCTCTCTCTCTCCTCAACAGCCATTTACAGGGACTTACACAGCTAGAGAGGCAACATATTCAGATATAGACCATGAATCCATCAATTCTTCTTTCAACCACTCCTTCTACACCCCATCCCAAGGCCCTCTTACTCACCCCTCTTCTACCCCCCACCACACAGCTTCGCCTCTGCTCAATCAGTCTCCATCGCCGTCGTTATAAAATCTCCTCTATCCGTTCTCAATCAGACCCATCCTTGACTTCCGACGTAAAGCCCAATGTGTTTGGAGAGAAAAGGGAGCTCACTGGCGTCCAGTCCCTCGTAGATTCCATGTCTCCACCGGTGCGAATTGCCAGCTCCGTTCTAGTGGTTGCTGCCGCTGCTGCCGCCGGATATGGTCTTGGGTCACGATTTGGTGGGTTCAAAAATGCCGGCCTTGGTGGGGCCGTGGTGGTTGGCGCTGCCGGCGCTGGGGCGGCCTATGCTCTGAATTCTTGTGTGCCGGATGTTGCAGCGGCAAATTTGCATAATTATGTTGTGGAATGCGGTGATCCAGGGTCAGTCAAGAAGGAGGACATTGAAGCCATTGCTAACAAGTAATTGAATCTTCATTTGCATTTTTTTCTTGGTTATTTTGATGGCTGATTACTCAATATTTATTTTTGCTGTATAATTAATTCGTTACTTAACTTTTATAAATATTCAAATTTATCTGTTTCATTAAATTAGTAATCTATAGACATTCATTCTATAGATAATGGTTTTGTATTCCTTTTCAATTTGTATATTAACACTCAAGCAGATTACAATTCTAGGCAGGATGGTGGTTTGTAGTATTTGTTAATAACTCTGTGTACTATTTAACAACTTGAACAAACTAGGGTGATGAGACTTCATTTTTCTGAACTACTCTGACATGAGTTCACCCAGTCTCAGCGTGGTGATAGGGGGATGACTCCCACCATTCCACTACCTCACCCATTTCAGTCCCTGTCGATATTAGCATCATTGTTTGCTCTTTTTGTTGGTTCTCTTTTTCTTTACCTACTTCAATGCTTGTTCGCTTGATCCACAATGCCTATATCTTATGCTGAAGTGCTACTTGGCACTCTGAGCCATATGCCTTTATGAGTTTCTGTATTTCTTACTTTTGTTCTGTAATATTATACTTGTGAACTCTTTCAGATATGGTGTTAGCAAACAGAATGAAGCATTTAATGCAGAGCTTTGTGATATCTATTCCCGGTAAGTGGTAACAGCTGTCAATTATGATGCTTAAAGATCAGTTTGCTTATAAAAAATCTTATTTCTTAGTTTTGCAATTTTAGATTTGTTTCAACTGTCATTCCTCCTGCAAATGAAGATCTAAAAGGTGATGAAGTTGAAACCATTATTAAGTTCAAAAACTCATTGGGCATCGACGACCCGGATGCAGCAGCCATGCACATGGAGGTAGTATTGCATCTATTAGTTGTTTTTACATCATGATCATGTAAGTTATCATTGATTGAGTACATGGAGATTATTTGTTGAAGGTTTTAATCCACTAAATTTTCCCAGATTGGTAGGCGAATTTTCAGGCAAAGACTTGAAACAGGGGATCGGGAAGGTGATATGGAACAACGTCGGGTATGGTGTTGTTTAGTCTCTTGAATCTGGCATTAGTTCTAATACCTCTGAACTTGCAAAGGTGTGGAGCTTGACCATTTTTAGTATTTCCAGTGCAGGCATTTCAGAAGTTGGTATACGTCTCAAATCTTGTCTTTGGAGAAGCATCTGGTTTCTTGTTACCTTGGAAACGTGTGTTCAAGGTCACAGACTCTCAGGTAATTTGGAATTTCTATTTTTCAACTGAACTATTTCCCTAAAATGGTAAGGTGAATTCTCGAAATAGCTATTTCAGTTTTGCATTAGATTAACCATGGTCGTACACTTGTTGCATTATCTTGATTTTTGTTAGCCTTTAATTGCCCTCTGTTTATCAGGTAGAGGTTGCGGTCCGGGACAATGCCCAAAGGTTGTACGCCTTCAAGCTCAAATCAATTTCCCAAGGTAGCACAATATTGGATTTGTTTTTAAAATTTACTAACTGTCATCTTCTTATTGGACAAAACCTTTTTACTTTCTCCTGTGTTTTGATCTTAATTTTTCTGAAAAGCATTGAATTTGTTAGCATTCTGCTTATATCAATTCTTTTTCAAGTTTATGAACAATGCTGGTGTAAATTTGGATTTGATATGCATCTTGAATTGATAAATTTAAGCATTCTGAATGGTGTGGCTTCCATGTATGTGCTATATGTCTACTGTTGTTCAATAAATAAGTTACCATACCATTCACCCGTTTTGATTACTTTCTCTGGTTATGAATAATGAATGAATCTAATAATAATAATTATTATATTATATTTTTAAAATCTGAAAATGCTTTAGCCATTTTTGTAACTATGCTGCAACATTAATATGACTATAATTGTTCCAGATTTTGATGTGAATCAGCTGATCAGCCTTAGGGAAGCACAACTTCTTTATCGACTATCTGATGAGGTATTTGCTCTGTAATATCACTGTTACTATGTTTAAGCTCATTTCATCATGATATATGGTCTGGCTAATACGGTATGATATGCTACTTATTTAATATCTAACATGTCCTGGTGTTGTTTAGTAAAAATTCAGAAACCAAGATGGTATACATATCTGTATTCAGTATTTCATACTAGTGCTCTGTTCTCCTTTTCAGATTGCTGAAGACATGTTTCGGGAGCATACAAGAAAACTTGTGGAGAAAAATATATCAGCAGCTCTTACTGTATTGAAATCCAGAACTAGAGTCATGTATGAACAATATTACACTTGAAACTATATCTATGTGACGTAGAGTCATGTCTGAACAATATTTATACTTGAAACTGTACCTATGTGCGAGAATGATTGGTTTTGAGAACTTATTTTAGCATAAAAGAAAATTGGAGAACAAATAGCCTGGAACCTTTTCAATATTGTCTTGGCTAGGCCCTAAGGTGTTGTTCCCTGCCAAAGTTCAAATTTCTTGAGATGAAAGTGACTCTGCAATTGAAACTACTTATTGATTGTTTTGTGGTTGATTTCTCTGCTTCATTAAAATCTACTTTTCTAAATACTAATTAAACTACCGATTTCTAATAAGCTATAGTTGTCCTGGTGTATAGTATTATTTGCTTCAAAGACACATTGGTGAGTCGATTGCATGTTCATGCTTGATAGTAATTTTGTTATCTGTCTGCTATAATCTTCCATTAGCTGAATTGTTCTGTTTCTAATGTCTTTCTACTATCTGAATGTGTGTATTTTTAAACAGACAACCTGTGATTGAGGAGCTTGATAAGGTACTAGCTTTTAATAATAAGCTGGTCTCACTTAAGAGCCATCCTGATGCCAGTCGCTTTGCTCCGGGGGTCGGAGCTGTATCTTTAATAGGTTTGTTTTGAGCAATTTTTTGTTTCTTATTATTAAGGACATTGGTTTCACTTTCATCTTACTCTTTTCTGTTTTCAGCATCCTTTATATTCTTTACGGATAACATGTGGATCTCTGCAACTTTTGTTGTATGGTCCTTTCTATATTTACATGTATTAGCTTGAGCTTGTGTAAATTTGGTTTGGATCAGGTGGGGAGTATGATGGTGATAGGAAGATGGATGACTTGAAGCTTCTATATAAATCGTATGTGACAGATGCTTTATCAGGGGGACGCATGGAAGAAGACAAGGTGCATATAGTCCTCCATTTGGATTATAATAAAGTGTCTTGACTATGTTTGACTTTTATAATGCGCGTTTTGGTTTTGGAATTTTTATGCTTGGTTCAAATTTTTTTACACTTCCTATTTTGCAATCAAAAAATATGTGGCTTCTATACTTAAATGTTGGTGAATGAAGCATTGTCTTGACAGAGGTTTGGTCAATTTAGTTTAGTATCAACAAATTGGCCGCTTTAATCGTGAAACTATTGTCACTAACTATTGTCACTTGCGCCACTTGCTTCAACTTTGCATAGGTATGGTATAAGACATACATAATGAATTAAAATAAGTGCACTCTTATTCTCCCACATGGTCACCTGTCTAATGTAAGTTAAGACTGAAGATGTTTCATAACCTTTTGTAAAGAAATATGCACGCTTTATAGTTCGAGAACTGCCATATATCTAGAAATTCAGATGAAACCTTGGTTTATAAAGTTGCTAAGAAAATTTACGAATGTCAAAGTGTTTTTATATTTACAACCATATTGTCATTACCTATGCTACCTGCCGTTAATATAGGTTTCATTGTATTAAATGTTGCCGTTAATATAGGTTTCATTGTATTAAATGTTCCAAGTGTCCACATACCATACATTATAGATCTCTTTCTTTTCAATTATTTTCCATGTCTATTGGCTTCATCTTGTTGCTCTTATCATGCAGCTTGCTGCACTGAATCAACTGAGGAATATATTTGGTTTAGGAAGACGAGAAGCAGAGTCAATTACGCTGGAAGTCACATGTCAAGTGTATCGCAGACGTCTTCAGCAAGCTGTCTCTAGTGGTGATTTGCAAAAAGCAGATAGTAAAGCCGCTTATCTTCAAGTTTTATGCGAGGAGTTGCACTTTGATCCAGAGAAAGCCATAGAGATTCATGAAGGTTCAATTGTACTTTTAAATAAAATTTCATAAAAAGAATTTGGGATAACTACTAAAACTACATCTAAGGTTTGACCTATTTACAACAACCAAAAAAAATCCTAAATTTGTAAATGAGACGTGCTACCTTGACATTTGCTTCTAATTTAGAAACTACACTGGTTTAGACTATTTATGAGAAAAATACATACATCAAAAAGGGTTTGGAGGTTGTAAACCATGAGGTATTTTTGTAAATATTTCAAAATTTAAATATTTTTTGTAACTATTTGCTTATAAAATTTACTTCTTTATATTTAGAAATTTACCGGAGAAAACTGCAACAACTGGTAGCTGCCAAAGGTGAACTCAGTGATGAGGATGTGGATACTTTGGAGCAGATACAGATTATGTTCTGCATTCCAAAGCAAACTGTAGAAGCAGCTCATGCAGATATTTGTGGCAGTTTGTTTGAGAAGGTAATTACTGTTCATTTTTTCTGTCAATATTTTGTTTGATACTCCCTCCGCCCCTTTAATTAAACATTCGGGGGATGACACATGTTTTAAGAAGTATAGTATATTTTTTATCTTTTGGGAAGTTGTGGTGGAAAGTGTAAGAAAAGTAAAAAGGTAGAGAGAGAGAGTGTTTTAAGGTGGAGAAAAAGTGTAATGAATTTAATATTTTATTGAAAGTACCTTTCCAGAAAAGGAAATGTTAAATGTTAAACTTAAAGGGGGCGGAGGGAGTATTATTTTTAAATTGAAGTGTGTAGAGAATTTCATAATGTTTATAAGTATGGATCAAGCTCTTCTATAAAATCTTTCAGAATCCAAACTGTCTTCAACTGTACTATCTTTAAATTTGAACACATTGGTCCATACTAAATGAATAAACTTGCTGGGAAATTAGAATGTAAAATTAGTAATGAGAATACTGTCTGAGGACTCCACCTTATGGCATGTTTGATCTTCAGTTGTTGATGAATCATCAGGGCATATATTCTGTGGCTGTTCATTTTATAGTTGTGAGTTTTTATTTATTTTATAGCTAAGATATTATCTGCTTGGATCGTGGATTATTGATTGCCTCAGTCTAATCTCTTGATAAAAATGTCTAATCTGCCTAAGGATATTATTATGCCCTTGAACTTGATTAACAATATTGTGATACTTACTATGGCTCCAAGCAGTTTACTAATTTTGTGTTTGAAGTAGACATGCTAGTACTTGGTGCAGATAGCATTTTTAAAGAGACTCGATGAATAACTTATCGGGGAACCTGTTCAATTCCTCTGAATTCAGAAAGGCACTTCTGAAGATGATATGGGCTTTTCTCTATAAGTGTTGATTGATTTGTTAAGGAAGTCATTTAAGTATTTTCTAGCAGGGTTGCATTGGTCTGTGATTATTGTCTGCTTATATTCATGGTTGTGTGTCTGTTTTGCAGATTGTCAAGGAAGCAATTGCTGCTGGTGTAGATGGGTATGATGCAGATATTAAAAAGTCTGTGAGAAAAGCTGCATTTGGTTTGCGATTGACTAGGGAGGTTGCAATATCTATTGCCAGTAAAGCAGTAAGTAACAAACCAGGATACTGTATACAATACGATGCAATTGGAGCATGCATAAATGCTTCTTTGTTATCATTTAAAATAATTACAGAACACCTGAGATTTAGCCAATTTGCCCAAAAAAACCACTCTTCTGTAGAGTAAGTCTTTTGTGCACCGTGCAACTCAAATGAATTTTCAACACTATCAGTTTTCACTGAAAAGTTGTGCACATGGTGCATACAAGACTAAGGCCTTCTATTACTTAAAACTAATTACATTGACATTTATTTTTTCCACAAGCTGTGCGAACCTGAAGAGTGAAGGGGGCGACTGTCCTATTTGGATTTGATTACATTACTATGCATAAATATTTTTTTCCTCAATAATGTGAAATGATTACAGAACTTACCCCTGGGGCTTAAGACAATATAAAAAAAAAAAGGGATAAAAGAAAACTAGCTCTTATAATATTGACAAAAACTTCTATGAACTTGGTTCACGGAAGTTTATGGTATATTCAGTAATACTTTTTGGAATACGAATTAATACTTTTTTGATTCCTAGGATAATTTGCACACTTTCTTTATTTGGTCGTCCCACACTAATTTGCACACTTCAAATAAGGATACATTGATTTGCGTGCAAACTCAAAAAAATACACATACACACTCATATTCCACTACTTAATTCAAAAAGTAACTTTTTCTTAAACTCTTTGCAAAATTGAGGGTGCAAATTACACTGAGACGGAGGGAGTATTACTATTTATCATATGAAGTATCACATTTTAGTGATTTTGAGAATAGTAACGCATAAAATCAAGCATTTGTTGAAACATGATACTTTGTATGTTAAACAGTATTACTTTGTTGTTAAATGGTATTACTTTGAAAAAGAGAGTTGATGTGAGCATGGTTCATAGAAGACCTACTGTATTATATTTACGAAATGTCCAATGCTCAGGACTGACGCATATTGGAGTTTTTAATGTGTTTTATATTAATTGGCTGTATCCAGGTGCGTAAGATTTTCATCAGCTACGTTCAACGTGCTAGAGCGGCTGGTAGTCGTACAGAGTCTGCAAAAGAACTCAAGAAGATGATAGCTTTCAATAGCTTAGTCGTAACTGAACTAGTTGCAGATATCAAAGGCGAGTCTTCTGATGCTCCTCCATCTGAAGAAGAGCCAGCCACAAAGGAAGAACAACCAAAAGTGGAGGATGACGAAGAGGCTGAGGAATGGGAAGCCCTGCAGTCGCTGCGTAAAGCACGACCAACCAAGGTCACTTCTGGAAAACCGGGTCAGAAGGAGATAAATCTTAAAGATGATCTTCCTGAAAGGGATAGAGCTGATCTTTACAAAACATACTTGATGTTCTGTCTAACTGGTGAAGTGACCAGGATACCTTTTGGGGCCCAAATTGTCACGAAGAAAGATGATTCTGAGTATGTTCTGTTAAACCAACTCGGCGGCATACTTGGTATGACTGACAAAGAGATTCTTGATGTTCATCGAAGTTTAGCTGAACAGGCTTTCAGGCAACAAGCTGAGGTTATTTTGGCTGATGGACAATTAACAAAGAGCAGGATTGAGCAGCTGAATGAGTTGCAGAAGAACGTTGGTTTGCCACCTCAGTATGCACAAACTATTATAAAAAGTATAACCACTACAAAACTTTCGGCAGCCCTTGAAACTGCTGCCGGACGGGGAAGGCTTAGCATAAAGGAAATACGAGAATTGAAAGAAAATGGCGTCGATGTGTATAATATGATCTCTGAAAGTTTACGGGAAAATCTCTTTAAAAAGACTATTGATGATATTTTCTCATCCGGTACTGGAGAGTTTGATGAAGAGGAAGTGTATGACAAAATCCCCAAAGATCTCAACATCAATGCTGAGAAGGCCAAAGGAGCTGTTCAAGATCTTGCAGGGATTAGATTGTCAAACTCTCTAGTTCAGGCAGTGGCTCTACTACGTCAGGGAAATCATCAAGGAGTGGTAAGTGTAATGATATAAGTTAGGGGAAATAGATTTTTTAGTCAAGTATGTTACTCCTATTCCGGTTTTAGATCTGTTGACTTTTACAAATTGAAAGTAGTCCAGTAAATTTCAAATTTTCAATATTTTAGTTTGGTAACCGGCTGCAAGAAGTGAAACATCTGGTTGACCTATTAGATTTTACCACATGGACAAACTTTTCATGTCGACGTCAACTTATTGTGTCACTTCCTACAACCGATTACCTGACCAAAATATAAAAAAATAAAGTTGCACGACTATTTAAATTCGTGGGAGTCTACAGGGCTGAAATTGAAATAATGATAACGTGCAGGACTAAAAAAACTATTTCCCCCATAAACTACTTCTAAAGTATATTACAAAAAACTGCCTTTGTGGTCAGCTTCCTTGTCAAAAAATGTATTAAGACACTTATTTTTCTTTCATTGAAAAAGAAAATTGGCCAAGTAAACTATAAATGTAGCTCAATTGTGCTGTACCTTCTTGCAGGTTAATTCACTCAATGACTTGTTAGCCTGTGACAAGGCGGTGCCCTCGATGCCATTGTCATGGGAGGTGCCTGAGGAGCTGTCGGATCTCTTCCTCGTATACTTGAAAAGTGGGGCAGCTCCAGAAAAAGTAGAAAGAGTACAGTATCTGCTGAACATCAGTGACTCAACAGCCGAGGCTTTACGAGGAATGAAAGATAGCGGTTTGCCTAGTGGTAAAGGAGCTACCGAGGAAGAGTTTGTATTTTGAACTGAAAATTTCAGGCTCAGATTATTAGCTAGTTTTGGCAATCCATGTTTGATTTAAGAATAATAATTATTGTGCACCAATTTTGTCGCATATTATTAGTATACAACACCTGTTTGAGTGAAATTCTTGTAATGTAGTATTATCTTTGTACCACTGGAAATGAAGTTACTATTTTGAGGTGAATTTTGTTTATCTATGGCACTGATGTGGGGTTGATTGCCTCATAATTTGTTAATTCTTTAGTAACAGGATTGAGAGTATTAATGCGATGAAAGAAAAGAAGTGCACTTGAATTGGTTGTAACTGCGTTGAGCCGATACACGAGCTATTCTTGCTCTACTCAAACAAAGATTGAAACTGATTCGAGTTCAATCGAATTGAGTTGAGCTCGAGCTACTCGAATAGTTATCGAGTTTGAGTTCTAGTGTACAAATACTCGGTACGAGAGACTTACGAGCCTAATCGAGTTTGCACATTATTACTATTTTATTGTTATTATTAATTTATTTATTATTTTTTGAATATGATGGAATGTGGTTCTCTGTGTTTGAATTTGTAAAATCAAATGAGGCTGAAACTCAAGCAGTAGAGACAATCTCCGGCTGTTTTTTCTGAGCCGATTTCTGGTTGTCATTGCTTCGTTCTTGATACTGAAAGCTGTCGGATTTTTGAACAGATTAAAGGCCCTGTGGTGGTAGAAATGTGAAGAGGAGGCTATGAGCATGGAGGAGTTTCAGTAGCACTTTTTATAACCCTTCTTCGATTTTTGTAGATAAGAATAATGAAAATTGTGTCAATATATGAATTCAGGAGATGAAGAAATTATAAATTATCGAGTTGAGTCTAGCACGAGCTTACTGATCTTTTCAACTAGAGTTCGTGTCGAACTTCTAGCTTCGAGTTTTGCAATTGAATTGAGTTACACTATTCGGTTCGACTCAACCCATTTATATCCCTAAGTTGAAAATCACTCCTGAACAGTTGGTGATGATGTTGATCCAACCTGCAAAAATACGCGGGAATACATTATTTATACCTACTTTGGCTACAATCTTCATTTAATTGGACATCTGTTTCGAAATTTTTAATTGAAGTAGAAATGTAAATTTATTTTTTCTTTCCAATCTTGAGCATGTTGAATAAATAATTGTCTCCATAGTTATTATATTATTAGTATTGTCCCCATAAAATGGAGAAAAAATATAAGGTTGTTAGTTTTATTTTAATCAGTAAATAATAAATTTTATTTCATCACCTTACCATCAATACATACCTTGAGAAATACCTTCAAAACAACATTACAAATTTACAATTGGCTAAGATAATATAGATATGAATGAAATCACTCCGAAAGAATACAATCTACACACTAAGCAATACTCTTGAGTTATGAATCTAATCTTGAAAATGGAACTCAAAGTTTACCTCTTCTACCAATTTGGAAGATGAGCAGGACACATTTTAAAAAATCTTTGCACTTCTTTCAAAATTACCCAATTAATCTCTTTTCACAAATTCATAGCTACTAATTTCTCTTTTTTCCTTAAAAGTTCTACTAAAATATAATACATTCATCCCACAAAAATTTGCGTACTTTCTTTTTTAGTTTGTTTTACAAAAATTTTGCATCATGTTTGATGGTTTGAGGATATTCTCCACAAAAGATACAATACAACTTACATCATCATCATTTTGGCCAATAATTCCTTTCCTCTTCAATTTGTTCCTCATCAGTAATATATCTTCTTCTTAGTACCCTCCAAGCAAGTACACCCTCTTTTTTGGTGAGTATTTTGTTCCATATTATAATCTTGAAGCCTTATTCTTTCTCCTTGTTTCTTGGCTCTATGCTATTCAGCCATTTATAAGCTTCTCTTGTTTTGAATTTTCCATCTGTACCTATTAATTAATTCTCAAGTAAAAATTGAAGATCCCTTTATCACTTATTGTACTTGTTCTTGCCAACCGGGGGGGGGGGGGGGCCCCAGCCCAGTTGTATCTCATTCTTCTTCCTTTATTTGTTTATGCAACCATGCATGCATGGTAGTATTTACTATTATCATCTCACTTAATTGACCACCTTGCTATTGCTTTTTTTATGAAGCAAACTATCCATATCCCTCATGTTCCATAATTCACTCAATTCCACCCTTTCTGATGCCTTTTTTATTGCATTAAAATCATCCGGGACACATATATTTGATGTCTCACATTATTTTAATTATTATTTTTTCAATAAAATTGTAAAATAATCATTTTTATAATTTCTTTTACTATTTATTAACATATTAGGTATATACACGTTTCTTGATCGTTTTAATATTTAAAATATTTTTAGTAAAATTTTAAAATAATCACCTTTGTAATCTTTTTCACAATTTAATAACATGAATACATGCATGTAATTAAAATGTTTTTAATAAAATTATAAAATAATCATCGGTTTAATTTTTTATTATTTATTAACACAAATGCATATATATATATATATATACATTTTTAACATTTTAATTAAAATATTTTAATAAATTTATAAATTAATCATATTTGTAATTTTTTCCCACTATTTAATAACATGAATGCATGTATACATGTTTGATGATCGTTTAGTTAAATTTTTTTCAATAAAATTGTAAAATAATCACATAATTGTAACCCTTTTTTTTTTCTATTTATTAAGACAAGCACATGTACATATACACGTTTCTTAATTGTATTAATTAAAAATATTTTTAATAAAATTTATAAATTAATAATCATTGTAATATTTTTTTACTAATTATTAATACGAATGTATGTATACATGATTGATGGTCGCTTTAATTAAAATATTTTTATAAAATTATAAAATAATCATCTTTGTAATTTTATTTTACTAAGTATTTATTAACACGAGTTCTTATAAAATATATATCTTTTTTGAACATTTTAATTAAGCTTCATTAATATATATAATTTATAAATTAAAATTAATTAATATTATACTAATATAATATTTATATTAAATTAATCTCAAAAAATTTAAATTAAAAAAACTACCCTGTGCGAAGTTAGACCTTAGACAATTGTCTAAACACATTAATAAAGCGATCTTAAATCACTATCTAAGGTTCACCTTAGAATGCGATTTTCAACGTCTGTCTATGGTGTAACTTTAGACAGTGGTTCAAAACTGCTGTCTAAATTGAATTTTTTTAATATTTCGTGCGAAAATCGTTCTCAAAGTAAATTTTGGAGAATAGTTTTGAAAAGAACTAATATGTAATAGTGACATGATCACTCTCTAGAAAGTTCACTTTAATTTATATCTCACTGATTTTCACTTGGATAAAGGTTTTTACAATCTATCCAAACTCTCACCCACTCATCCATCTCTCTCACCAGTTCTCTCTCTGGGTATTTATGTAGTTTTTTTTTCTTCATCAGTTCTCCAAGGTGTTTAAGCATCATAGGTATTTTTGTTGTTTCATCAAAGATACAAGATTGTAACTTGTGATATAAAAAAATTGATTGATGAGTATCATTATAAAAAAATAAAGAATAATCAAATGAAATAATGGTATTATCTTATTATTAAAAAACAAAACACCTGTAAACCAGGTTTAAGAAAGTTTAATAATACTTTTCAACAAATGAATAAGAGTATATTTTAGCATATAAATTTTTTTATTTTAATCATTTGAAAAAGTTAAATTTAAAAAAGTAAATAATTTTTTAAATGTGACTATGCCACCTGTTTCTAATTGATGGGATCAACTTTTGATCTTGGAGGTGATTTGTTCCCATTATCAAATTTCTTTTATTTATTCTCTCTGTAGTTGGAAGTGTAATCCTGTTGAATACATTTTTGTTAGGTTGTGAGTGATGGTGTTTGTATAACCTGTATACTCATGTACAATTTGAGCCTCAGAGTGTTCTTATATTCAGTATATATATTTCATTTTTATCTTAAAAAAAAAAAAAAGCCAACTGTTAAGCATTACCTAGGTGGCTAGATTTTCAATGAAATCAGGTCCTCTTCAACCAATCTCCTTAGGTTAGTTGTCACTTGTTAATTAATGTGAACTTTTTGGACTTTGTACATCCTTCCCATTAACTTAAATTGACTATTATCTTTCTACTTTTTCAGTTTTCTATATGCCAACCACCCCAATATGGGACTGAAAAGAAAAAAAAATTCCATATACATAACTACAAGGAGTGTCCAATGAAAACCATTTCATCAAATGTGTTGTGTAGATTGTAGAGCACATAAAAAAAAATTCAGAGAAAATTTGTACCTTTCAATTTTACATTTTTTCATTTTTTTAAAATAAAATAATATCATATGAATAAATATGTGTATTAACACGTAAATTTAATGTGTATTTTTCAAAAAACAGTGTTTCAGATAATTCTACCCAAATAAAACCTAATTGAAACACTATCCAATTATTGGATAAAGATTTAGTGTGGTTACATGCATGTACGTGTATTAATCCACAAGCTATCCATGTATTAGCTAGAAGTTTCCGAAGTTGGCTGGCTTACACTAGTTAATTAATGAGGAAAAAAAATCAATCTCATCCAAAAATATTAATTATTTGTTTATTTGAGTAAATTTTTAAATATTTTTTCTGGCTCGTCTATAAGTTTTCAATTTTTTTTTAAAAGAGATTCAACAAGTCTACAATTAAATTTGATGAAATTGCTCTCAACAAAATTAATAAATTTGAAATCATCATAAAAAAAAAAAAAGATTGTCAAACATATGCATGCACTTAATTCTAATAATTAGAATTATCCAAGTTTTGCTTTAAGCTCCACTAACCTTTGGAATCTTTGACTAAAACAAACGATTTCAGAAATCCAATATGCATTATCTTTTTTATTTTTTGTGAGAGTTTTGAACTTGATTACCAAAACTAGATAATATTCAAATTTACTTTCAAGTTTCAAACAGTAAATTTTGTTAATTAAGTACGTAATCTTCATTAATTATTGACCGATGTGTCATTAGAGAGTGCCACTTCAAAATAATGGCATTTTAATATATATTAGTGATTATTCATTAATTTTTCTGAACGGATATCCTCTACTATTAATTGTAACTTTATGTTTTATTTAAGTAAATAAATTTTATTGTAGGTGTGCACATATGCACTTCATACATATATATATGTTGGTTGATTTGCATTAAATAAAAAATTGAGATTCCGCAAAGTCAAATGATTAGGCATATATATATATATATATATATCCTTAATTCATTCGTGTGTATATATATAGCAAGTGCAAGGGGTGCTTAGTTCATTCCATCAGCTAGACTTGCATTATTAATTAATTATATATATATTACTTATAATTATCATGGGTATCATCTCATCAGTAATTATGGTATCATTACTCCTCCTCTTGCAATTAACAACATCTCAATTAACCAAAAATAATCCCTACTCCAAATCGTGTCCTAAAGCTCTTTTCACCATCAAAACCGGTGTCTACAGAGCTCTGCTCAAGGACCGCCGCCTCGGAGCTTCCTTGCTCCGCCTCCATTTCCACGATTGCTTCGTCAATGCATGCTCTCTCTCCCTCTCTCTCTTGCATGCATGCATGCATATAGGGAAATTAAATATCATTTTTGCGCGTCCCAAGTCTCTTTTTTATCCAATTGTATGAAAATATTCCATCCAATTATGATTTACTCATCCATTTTACCAACTACATATATATTGGGGGATATTGGGAAAAAAGAATTATGTAAACTTCAGTAAAAAATTAAGACAGTTAGATATATATTTTTTTACATCTTATAAAGTGAAAAAGCGTTTAAAAGTAATCATGCATGCTAGCTAGCGACAAGAATTAAACATGCATCTTATATATATATATATATGATCCCCTACATATTCTATTTTAATATTTATCTCATGTTTTACTATGTATATTTAAATATTCTACCTCACCACAAATAATTAATTATACGATGCATGTTTTAAACAATATTAGGGGTGTGATGCATCAGTTCTTCTGGACGATACATCAACTTTCACCGGAGAAAAAACGGCTGCCCCCAATTCCAAGTCTCTGAGGGGATTCGAAGTGGTGGATTTCATTAAATCCGACTTGGAAACTCTCTGCCCGGGAGTTGTGTCTTGTGCTGATCTTTTAGCTGTTGCTGCCCGTGACTCCGTCGTTGCTGTATGTATATATAATTAAATTTCAATTTAATTATTATAAGTATATATATATATATTTCTACAAAATCAATATATATATAATTATGTAAGATGGATGGATGCAGATGGGTGGGCCTTTTTGGGAGGTTGAGCTAGGAAGAAGAGACTCAACCACCGCAAGTTTAGACGACGCTAACGCAGACATTCCGTCACCCTCCTTGGACCTGCCCGACCTCATTTCCGCCTTCTCAAACAAAGGATTCTCTGCTAAAGAACTCGTTGCGCTTTCAGGTTATAAATTAAACGTGTTTTTTATTTAATCTAATTTTAACCAAACCTAATTTACATCAAAATTCACGAATTTAATTTAGCGACATACGTATAGTGGAAATGACAAATATAAAGTGAAATAGAGGGATTAGATTATTAATTTTATAAATTATTTTAATTTTTAATTTTTTAAATTTAAAAATTAATATGCCGCATAATATATAATAATAAATTGAGATTACACGTAAAAGTAATAATTGAAAAACCAAACTCAAGTTCAATCCTTCAATTAATTAATTTGTTGCGCAGGTTCTCATACAATAGGGCAAGCCCGATGCACAGTATTCCGCAGCCGCATCTACAACGATAGCAACATCTTCGCCTCCTTCGCCACCTCCCTCAAAACAAGCTGCCCCGTTGATGGCGGCGACGACAGTCTCTCCGCCATCGACGCGACCAGCCCCGTATTTTTCGACAACGCGTATTTCAAGAATCTGATGAACAACAAAGGGCTGATGCACTCCGATCAGCAGCTCTTCTCCGGTGGTGCAACAGATTCTCAGGTGACAGCCTACGCCAACAATCCGGCGGCCTTCTTCTCCGACTTCGCGGCGGCCATGATCAAGATGGGCAGCCTTACGGGAAGCGGCTCCGGTGAGATCAGAAACAACTGCAGGATGATTAACTGATGAGTTTCTTTGGCGCTTTAAATATTTATGCACCATCAACTTAATTTTAATTATATGTAAGCTAGTCAATTAAATATGTGATTAGCAGATGGATTTATATATTTCCAAATGGAGTAAGCATGTTGTTAATTAATGCGAGTTAATTTGTGCGTTTTCAATACTTAATATTAATAAGTAGCTTTTGTGTCTGCAATCAATATTTTAGAAAGAAAATGGATATATATATATATATATATATTTTTTTTTTTGCTTCCTTCATAGCCTTTGAGGTAGATATATACTCAACTTTAGTTATAGACAAAGTCACCACAAACGATAAAACGGACCTTCAGCCGACATGGTACCATACAGTATAAATATGTAACCAGTCAATAACTTTCTTGAATCAAAATTTGCAACATAATCAGAATTCACAAACTTTTAAGTGAATTTTCCATATCAAATGACTTCTCAAATATAAGATTCAAACATGAAGTACCCTGTAGATGCCTCATGATCCACTTCAAAGCTTCCCAATGCATCTTACCAAGATCAGCCATGAACCTACTGATTATACTCACTGAGTATGCCAAATCAGATCTAGTACAAGTAGCATAAATCAGACTCTCAACACCACTTGCATAAGGAATTCTCTTTATGTAGTCTTTATCAGCTTTGGTTCTTAGATCGAGTCTGTTCTTTTGGCAGCTTAAATTGCTAATCCAAAAGAGTAATCACTGAATTTGATTCATGCATCTTGAACCTCCTCAGCACCTTCTCAATGTAGTTCTTTTGAAATAAGAACAACTTACCAGACTTTCTATATATCTCTTAGGATATCCATCCCAAGCTTTCTCTTAATTAGTCTTTCATATCAAAGGAATCTTGCAGCTTCTTCTTAATATTATGAATTGCAATGAACATATCATCTACATATAATAAGAGATAAGTATGTACCTCCCAGCCTTATTTCACGAGATAAACACACGAGTCATACTTGCTTTTGACAAAGTCAATTGATAACATAAGTGTGTCAAGCTTCCTATACTGACTTTCCTTTAGGCCATATAGTGATTTTTTTAGAAGACAAACTCTCTCCTCTAATCCTGAGATAACAAATCCTTCAGGCTAATGCATATAGATCAGTTGTTCCAATTGACCATACAGAAAAGTTATTTTAACATCCAGCTGTTGTAGCTCCATGTTTTCCTGCACTACCTGTGATAACAACAATCTGATAGAACAGTGTTTAACAACATGAGAGAATACATCATGGTAATCAATACCTTCCCTTTGAGTGAACCAAGCAACAAGCCTAGTTTTATACCTTATCTTCTCTTTGGTACCAACCTTAACTTTCAAGTGCTTCTTTGTATGTTCTTGGCTCCATGTGCTCTGAACCAATGCATAAGATATCAGGTCAGCATGACCAAATCTTCCAGGTGGGTGTATCTGCCTTCTAGCCCTGTCCCAGGCTAGACTATAGCCACTCATTCAGGTGACTGATCTTGCTCATCTTCATCCTCCTTATCTTCCTCATATTCATCTTCTTCAGGATCCTATGGAGTTGGGTCAGGTTTTTTCCTTTAGGATCAAACAGCTCCACCTCCACATGAGTTATGGGACAAGTAATGTCCCCATCTGCTTCAGAATTCAGTATTGGTCTTATATCCATAGTTGATTCGTAAAAGGTTATATCCCTACTTATGATACACCTCCTTGGACCATATTCCACTAACTTGTAACCTTTTACACCTTTGGAATAACCTATAAAAATGCTCCTGAGTGCTTTCGGTTCCAACTTGCCTTGCATGACATATGCATATGCCTAATATCCGAACACCTTTAACATGGTATAATCTGCTGGAGTTTTGAACTCCAACACATATAAGGATAATTTATTTATCAGGAACACAGTTGTATCAATGGCCTCACCCCAGAAACTCTTGGACAAATGAACTTCAACCATCATTAGAGCTGTCAAATGTGTCGGGTCGGACCGGCCATGAAATTTTTTTGTGCCGGGCCGGTTGACTTTGGACCATGATTATTTGAGCTCGTCCTAGCCCAAGGCGGGTGCTGGGCCATCGGGCCAAATCGGCCATTTTTTGTATAATAATTAAATTAAAATTATAAATTTCTAATTAAAATTTAAATACATTGGTCATCTATTTAACTAAATAAATTCAATATTCCATAATTAATAGAAATTCACAAAATAAAATTCCTAAATAACAATCGAATTTTATTGAATTATTGATGCAATAGATAAAATTTTAAATTCCTAAAACATTTAAAATAATATATAAGTTGCACGTGCTTGTCAAAAGAATTTAATGTTCAAATAACCAGTGCATCATAGATCCATTTTAGGCATGCTCACAACCATGTTCCCACACTGACCAAACACTTGATTATAATTTTTGTTTTCCTTTTTTCTTTACTCATTCACAATATAACAAGCGAGTAATGAGAAATCTAATAACTATATAGTAATTAAATATCCTGACATGCCAACATCTTATTATGTTCTATCATGTTAAGTGTAAAGATAAGCTGAGTTAGAATACTGAAGATTAGTTAGGAATTCTGATCCTGACAATTGGATCCAGAGGAATATTACTGAGGAAAGCATCCTAAGCCTGAGCGAAGACTTGATCCTGAGTCAGGAGTGTTATGATCCTGACACTCAGAATGACTTCTATCCTGAGTGGTCAGATCAGTGAAGACACTGAAGACTCAATAGAACTAAAGGCAAATCCCGAGAGATCATCTTGAGCTGAAAATCACCTACTCCCTGAGTCACTCAGCATGAAGGCATATCCTGAGCTGACAGTTATAAAATAGAGCATGGCAAAAGCGACTTCACCAGAGTGATAAAGTCGGTTATTTGGGCAGCTGGCGAAGCAATCTCATTGGACGCCGGAACAGTTATTCAAGGCGGTTATAACCATACGAATCTCGTTGATAGGTTAATAGCTCAAAGACGGTTAAGGGTTAGATCTATAAATACGTATTCATTCTAGGATTTAAGAGAGACTGTGATACACTCATTACTTAGAGAGATTAGAGTGAGAAAGCTTTGTACTCTGGAAAAATATTATTCATCATTTAGTAAAGTGAGCCAACCCCATCCGTGGACGTAGATCAATTTGATCGAACCACGTAAATTGCTTGTTCCTTGATTTCCTGTTTATTTCTGTTGAGTGTGTTCATCCGGCAAGTTCTTCCAATTATTTTGTTTACTTGGAGTCTTATTGAGCTCGATTCATTTTCGGTCAATTTCACAACAATTGGCGCCATCTGTGGGAAGGGAGGAAGAATCGACTGGTTAATCATCAATCATGGCATCTACCAAGTTGGATTTTGAGAAATTCACTGGAGCAAACGACTTTGGTTTGTGGAAGATCAGGATGAAGGTTCTCTTGACTCATCATGGGTTGGCCGATGCTCTGAAGCCTGAAGATCAATGGCCTCCTTGTTCGTCAGAAAATCCAGGCAAGAAACAAGAAATATTGGAAAAGGAACATAGCACAATCATCTTGTGCTTGGGGGACAAGCCTCTGAGGGAGGTGTGTAAGGAGAAGACTGTCATTGGTGTTTGGGATAAATTGGAGAAGGTGTATCAGACTAAGTCTGTCACCAACAAGTTGTTCATGAAGTAAAAACTGATTTCTTTCAGGATGAATGAAGAGAAGGAGTTGATTGAAGAACTTGAAGAATTTAATAAAGCTGCTGATGATCTCGAGAACCTGGGAGTGGAAATTGATGATGGTGATAAGACTTTGATGCTCCTGAATTCTTTGCCCAAATCCTTTGAGAATTTCAAGGACACTTTATTATTTGGGAGGCATGATCAATTGTCCTTTGATGATATTCTGAGTGCGTTGAAAACAAAGTCTCTTCAGCTACAAGCTGATAAGAAAAGTTCAGTTCAGGCTGAAGGCTTGAATGTCAGATTCAAGAAGGGCAAGAAGGATTTTTAGAACAAGAAAAAGAAGAACACAAAGGGGCCAAAATCTGGTGATTTTGTTGAGAAGAGGAAATGTTTTTCTTGTCACAAAACTAGTCATCTCAAGAAGAACTGCCCTGACAGAAATAGGAATTAGGGAGAAGAACAAAAGACTGATATAACTGTTGCTGCTGAAGAAGGATATGATAGTGTTGAGGTGTTGACGGTTACTAACCTGCAACTGAATGATGAATGGGTACTAGATTCTGGATGTTCATTCCATATGTGCCCTGATGAATCATTATTCAGGGAGTTGAGGAGGTTTGATGGAGGCTCAGTTGTGTTGGGCAACAATCAGACATGCAAGGTGAAGGAGAGTGGTTCTGTCAGGATGAAGCTGCATGATGGAGTAGAAAGAATACTCTCAAATGTGAGGCTGGTGCCATAACTGAAGAGAAATCTAATCTCCCTGGGTTCACTGAATCAACTGGGTTATGATTTCAACACTGAGGATGGTTACATCCTGATAACCAAAGACAAGAAGGTGTGCATGAAAGGCAAGAAAGTCAATGGGTTATATATCCTGATTGGAAGCACTTCTTCAGGGTCAGCAAACAATGTTATGGACAGCACTGAGGCAATGATATGGCATAAGAGGTTGGGCCATATTGGAGAAAGGGGGCTCCAAGAACTTTCAAAGCAGAAGGCATTTGGGGAAGGAAAAGTGATGAAATTGGATTTTTGTGACAATTGTGTCCTGGGTAAATCCAAGAAAATCCCATTCCTAAAGGGTAAGAAGACTACTGATGCACCTCTGGATTATGTTCATTCTGATATTTGGGACCAGCTAAGGTGGAGACTCATGGAGGGGAAAGATACTTCATGACAATCATTGATGACTTCAGCAGGAAAGTATGGGTGTTCATACTGAAGCAGAAGAATGAAGCCTTAGGAATGTTCAGAGATTGGGCCAGTGAACAAGAAAATAAAAGAGGAAGATCCATTAAACATCTCAGGACTGATAATGGATTGGAGTATGTATCAGGGGAGTTCAACAATTTCTGCAAAGAAAGAGGGATCACTAGACATAGGACAGTGCCTGCAAACCTCATCAAAATGGCTTGGCTGAGAGGATGAATAGGACTATCCTGGAAAAGGTCAGGAGTATGTTGTCAGATGCAAAGCTACCCAAGGTGTTTTGGGAGGGGGGGGGGGGAAAGCAGTCAGTACAGCTTGTTATCTTATTAACAAGTCACCTTCCTCAGCAATTGAGTTCAGGACACCTGATGAGGTGTGGTACGGGAGGATCTCGGACTACAATAACCTGAAGGTATTTAGTTGCTCAGCTTTTGCCCACATCAGGCAGGATAAGCTGGAACCTAGAGCACTGAGATGTATCTTCTTAGGATATCTTAAGGGAGTAAAAGGATACAAGTTATGGTGTTTGGAACCCGGACATAAAAGGTGTATTGTCAGTAGAGATGTGACTTTCAATGAGAAAGTCATGGGATATAATTAGCCCATCAGCATACAGGAATCAGATGGTATACTTTCAGGAGATGGATCTCAGGTCGAGGTGGAGACTCTTGAAAGGAACTCAGGACAAGAAACTTTTGAGGCAGGTGAAACCTCCGGAAGGACTGAAGAGGAGTCAGAGGAAAGTGATACTGACGACCATTCTTACCACTCAATTTCAGATACTGAAGGCCAAGATCTCAGAAATTATAGTCTAACAAGAGACAGACACAGGAGAAGCATACACCCTCCGACTAGATATGGTCATGCTGATATGGTGTCCTATGCCCTGATAACCGCTGAAGAGGTGGAGCACCAGGAACCACAAAGCTATGCTGAAGCCGTGTCAGGTAAAGATAAAGAGAGATGGATATTGGCCATGACTGAGGAACTTCAGTCATTAGAAAAGAACAACACTTGGACCTTAGTGAACAAAGTTCAGGGACAGAAGATGGTCAGTTCCAAGTGGATCTTCAAGAAGAAATCTGAAATGGGGTCAGGAGGAAAAGAGAAGTTGAGATATAAGGCAAGACTTGTTGCCAGAGGCTTCACTCAGAGAGAGAGGGTAGATTTCAATGAGGTATTCTCACCAGTGGTGAAACACTGTTCAATCAGGATCCTATTGTAAAAAGTAGCTCAGGAGGACTTGGAGCTTCAACAGTTAGATGTCAAGACAACCTTTCTACACGGAGATCTGGAAGAATCTATACACATGCAACAACCTGAAGGTTTTATTCCACCAGGAAATCAGGAGAAGGTGTGTCTACTGAAGAAGTCATTGTATGGACTGAAACAAAGTCCTAGGCAATGGTACAAGAAGTTTGATAGTTTTATGATCTCCATAGGCTTTACAAGATGCAGGTATGATAGTTGTGTCTATCTTGAAAAATAAGGAAATGAAGTACTCACATATCTGCTGATCTATGTGGATGACATGTTGGTTGCAAGCAAGAGTCCTGACAGAATTCAGAGATTGAAGGTAAAACTGAGTAGCACATTTGACATGAAGGATCTGGGAAGTGCTAAGAGCATACTGGGCATGGAAATTATTAGAGATAAGGAAAAAGGGAGGTTGTTCTTAACTCAAAAGGATTACATCCTGAAAATACTCAGGAGGTTCAACATGCATGAAGCTAGAGTTGTATCTACACACCTTGGTCAACAATTCAAACTGACATCAAGTCAGTTTCCAAAGTCAGAAGAAGAGAAGGCACAAATGAGTAAAATCCCTTACTCAAATGGGATAGGTAGCATAATGTATGCTATGGTGTGCAGCAGGCCAGATTTAGTTCATTCAGTCAGTGTGGTTAGTAGATTTATGGCAAATCTGGGAAAGACACACTGGGAGGCTTTTAAGTGGATCATGAGATACTTAAAAGGAACTGAAAATCTGGGGTTACTCTTCGAGAAAACTAAGGATGACACTCAACCTCTACAAGGATATGTGGACTCAGATTATGCTGGAAGCATTGATACGAGGAAATCCTTATCAGGATATGTGTTCACATTATATGGTACAACAATCAGCTGAAGAGCAGTACTCCAGTCAGTAGTGGCACTCTCAACTACTGAGGCTGAATATATTGTGATGACTGAAGCAGTAAAGGAAGCAATGTGGCTCAAGGGCATGATTAAAGAATTTGGAATCAGACAAAAGGAAGTTGCAGTTCAGTGTGACAATCAGAGCACAATTCATTTGGTTAAACATCAGATCTTTCATGAAAGGTCAAAGCATATTGATGTGAGACTTCATTTTGTGAGAGATGTGGTGGAAAAGAAAGTGATTTCAGTGCAGAAGGTTTCTACTGAGGATAATGCTGCGGATATGCTGACTAAGGTCTTACCTATTTCCAAATTCAAATATTTCTTGGAGCTGATCAAGCTACAGTAATGGAATGTACCTTGATTTGGGTCCTGAGGTGGAGTATGAATTGGGGGAAACTCACTTACTTTAAGGTGGAGAATTGTTAAGTGTAAAGATAAGCTGAGTTAGAATACTGAAGATTAGTTAGGAATCCTGATCCTGACAATTGGATCCGGAGGAATATTACTGAGGAAATCATCCTGAGCCTGAACGAAGACTTGATCCTGAGTCAGGAGTGTTCTGATCCTGACACTCAGAATGATTTCTATCCTGAGTGGTCAGATCAGTGAAGACACTGAAGACTCAATAGAACTAAAGGCAAATCCTGAGAGATCATCCTGAGCTGAAAATCACTTACTCCCTGAGTCACTCAGCAATGAAGGCATATCCTGAGCTGACAGTTACAAAACAGAGCATGGCAAAGGCGACTTCACCAGAGTGATAAAGTCGGTTATTTGGGCAGCTGGCGGAGCAATCTCATTGGACGCTCAGAACAATTATTGAAGGCGGTTATAACGATATGAATCTCGTTGATAGGTTAATAGCTCAAAGGCGGTTAAGGGTTAGATCTATAAATACGTATTCATTCTAGGATTTAAGAGAGACTGTGATACACTCATTACTTAGAGAGATTAGAGTGAGAAAGCTTTGTACTCTGTAAAAACATTATTCATCGTTTAGTAAAGTGAGTCAACCCCATCCGCGGACGTAGATCAATTTGATCGAACCACGTAAATTGGTTGTTCCTTGATTTCCTATTTATTTCTGTTGAGTGTGTTCATCCGGCAAGTTATTCCAATTGTTCTGTTTACTTGGAGTCTTATTGAGCTCGATTCATTTCCGGTCAATTTCATAACATATCAGTAGCAATATAACAACAGTAACATGTTAGAACAATGCCTCATCCTACCCGGTCACAAAAATGAGAGACGTCACCCTCTTGGTAGGCCTAACTATACCTTCACAGCTTCACTTCACATGACGGTGTTGGGCGGCACGGCGCAGAGCAGGCGGTGGCGGCGTTGGTCACGGGCGAGGAGGTGATGAGGAGCCCAATCGACGGTGTCAATGTGGGAACCGCCGCAGCGGGCGCTGAGGCCAGTTGACACCTCGACGGCGTATGAATGGAAGATGGCACTGAGGGCTTGAGACTGAGGCCAGTTGACACCCGACGATTTTCATTTTTTATTTAATTTTTGGCAGCTCTAACCATCATGCATATGACTCTTTCAAGAATGGTTCTATTCATTCTTTCAACCAACCCATTTTGCTAAGGATTTCTTGGTACAGTCACAGGCCTACTAATCCCTTTGCCTTGCAGAAATTTTGAAACTCTTCTGATAAGAATTCCAAAACATTATTAGTTCTCAAGTGCTTAATGTCTCTGCTCCTTTTGTTCTCTTGTTCAGCAAGCCACCCTTTAAACTTTAGGAATGCATCACGCTTGTGCTTCAGAAAGTACATCAGTGTCAGAAAATACTTACCTCTACCATGAATTTCAACCTTTGCAGGCCCCAAACATCTGAACGAATGTAATCCAGTACCTCCTTTGTGGTGTGCTTACCTTCTGAAAAGATTTTTTTCTTACCTTTTCCAAAACACAGTTTTCACATAACTCAAGTTTGCATATTGATTAGTGTGATTATTGCTCATATTTTGCGTGCTTTATTTGATTAATTTCATAAAATTGTGTTTGACAACATTTCTGCTTAGTTAAAATTGTGTAAAATCTTTGTTGAAATCTTCTCTTGAACTCCTATTTATAGGGATTGAATAATAGCCATTGGAGTTGACTAAAATTCAAATCTCCTATAAATCTAGAATCAATCAATCAAAGTGATTAATTGATTTTGGTCTTGATCTCTGGAGTCTTTTTTCCTTGAATGGTCTGATCTTCAATCCAAGTTTGTCCCCATGATTGATTGCCTTCATTTCCGAAAATCTGGTAGCCATGATTTGGATTTGTCCCCTTGACTTGATTTGCTTCAGTCCGAACAAATCCTTAGAATCAACAGCTCAGACGTCCTCAACTGATCTGGGCAGACCTCAGCTGATGTGGGCGGACATCAGCTGATCTTGCGTAACTTGTCCTCGTCTAAGTGCATATGACTCTTCAGCTGGTCATCAGACTTCAGTTGAGTTCTTCTTCGCTTGTCCTTGAGTTCAGCTTTATCTTCAACATTTCAGCTGACCTAATCTTCTAACTTCAAGGAATTGGCTAAGCCATCAAACTTAGTTGATCTTCTTCTCAACAAGCATCTTCGAATATAGGCTGCAAAGATTCCCTCTTACAATAAAATATCTAATTCTAGTTTACTAATCAGCTGACTAACATGTTCAGCTGGTCCTATTACAAGTTGACTTAGTTTTCATATCATCAACACACTAAATATCCTAACATATTATAAACTTTTACATATTAAAAAATATGACTAAATTTTTTAAATTAAATGTATTTTTAATTTATTTATATATTCATATATAGTATTAATTAATTTTATTTACTTTTTAGATATTCAATGATGTTGATGTTTATTGGGATGATGATTGTAAATTTATTTGTCCACATCATCTGTTAGGCAAGAGCAAGTTGCCGGAATTTAAATTGCAAAAAAAAAAAAAAAAATGCAATGATTTTATTTTTATCAAAATCTAAAAGTTTAAATTAAATTATAATTTGCAAAAATATGATTTTTTTTACAGTTAAGTCTAAATAATAGTAATAATGATTAATAGTTGCATATTTTATGTCCAGTTAATATCATGGACCGTCCAACAATTAAGTCCATGTTTAATTTTAATCTGATATGTACATTTTATAAATTTTGGTTCTTTCTGCGTCAATTTAACTTGGTCCATTTTATACTAAAATTTGACACAACAATCAAAGAATCAAAATTGACACAAAAATCAGAATTGAAAAATAACAAATTTAATACAAAACTAAAATGACACGGTCTATGTACCATGCATGTTCTTCAGGTTATTGAACCCATGCCATACTAATTATATTGAATTTTTATATTAACATTTCAGCTTTTATGTATGATGAATTTAATTTTATGTTAACATTTTTTTTTTTATGTATGATGATTAATTGCACACATATTTGCTACTAATAACGACGATGCTAGTTAAGGCATAACAATCACAAATTAGAGAGGTTGTAACGGTCCCAAGAGTTGTTATATATATAGGTGTATTAACTAATTCAACTACTCCAATTAAAGCTAAAAGTCATTGGAGAGTTTCATGGTATATACATTTGTGATTTCTATCCGTGAACGTAAACTATAACAAAAGGAAACAAAATATTCTACAATATTTAGATGGATGGATTTAAAATCCGTGTAATTCATATACTAGTAATCACTCTCTTCAGATAAATTAAGATTCTATTTGGATGTGTGAATTTTAAAATGAATGGATATACATGTAAGAAGGCATATTTCAAATCATTAATTGTAAAGAGATAGGAGAGAAGTGAAAAAGTAAAGTAGAGATAAAGATAAAAATGGTAGAGAGGTGATATTTTAAATGACATGGTGTTGAAAATTTTGCTCACCTGGCCAAGAGGTGGGTTAGCTCACCTGGCCACCGGACTCCTCACTTGAGTGAGTGACTTGGGTTTGATTCCCTTTGGGAACGAATTAGGAGGGAGATATAAGGTTGGACTTGGAGATTTGGAGTGTAAGGAGACTTGGTGTAAAGAATTTCAAATGACATGGTTTTAAAGAAAATTTAGAATTTCTAAACATAACTCAAATATATGTATTTTTAAATTCATGGAGAGAGTGATTATTTGTGTGTGAAATTCACGGATTTCAAATCCACTCATCCAAATGGAGCCTTAACTTACTTGGAGAGAGTGCTTATTTGTGTGTGAAATCCACATATTTCAAATTCACCCATACAAACGGAGCTTTAACTTATTTGTAGAGAGTGATTATTTGTGTGTGAAATCCATGAATGAGTTATGTGTAAAATGAAGGCATTTTAAATTTTTATCAAAACTATGTCATTTTAAATCACTCCTCCCTATCTTTTCCATTTCTCTATTTCCTTTATTTTTTTTTTCTTTGTCTCGTCTTTTTAATTATAATTATCATTTAAAATATATATATCTTCTTACATTTATATATAGTTTTTTTTAATTCATTCATTTTCAAATACATCAATCCAAATGAAGTCTAAGTTAACTTGGGAAATTTGAACGTACTTTTGATTCTAAGTAAATGAATCCATTTTAAAATGTTCATTTTTCATGTATATTAATTTAGTTATGTAGTTTTTCTTGACACTTTTAGTTTCAAAAATTGCAGTTTTGGTCCAAGTGAATTGGTCAAATTGCAGTTATAATCCTGAAAATTAATGGATCAGATGAGACCAAAACTACGTACGAAAAAAAGAAAAGAAAAAAGGAACACTTTTGCACATGGATACCAAAAGTGTTTAGAATTTAATCTCTTGAAATTAGAAATGCAATTTTCCCCAATTAGATTACATGCACCCTCAAAATTGTTAAATAAATCACACATTATTCAGTAAGAATTAAGTTATTAAAAAAAATTCAAACAATTGAACTGTACAATTGGTTCACACAATTGTTATTCATAGATAATAGCATGCTAAATCTTAACCTTAGCTGAAGTAATGCTGTAACCTCAAATATTTATCAATGGAGAAATTACAACAAATTTTTTTTTTCACTGTAAATTGAATTAACCTGGTCACCGGACTTCTCACTTGAGTGAGTAATTCGGGTTCGATTTTCTTTGAGAAAATTAGGAGGAAGATATAAAGCTGGCTTGAAGATATTCTTGAAGTGTTTGAAAACTTGGTGAACTAACTACTAACAACTAACATTACCGATAAAAAAAAATTATATATATATATATATATATATACATATGTATTGCTTATTTAGTGATTGATTGGACAGGCGAGGACAGAAGATAAGAAGACATGATCATATTAGACACCAAATAAGAAACTAAATGGAGTAGGAATTAGGTGTTGAAAATTTTGCATAACAAAACAAAATATATAGAGAACAAAACGATGTTGGTTGCTGGGATTTGGTAGCCTCAATAATGTAATTTGTGACTTTTTGTGGGATCATTTAATTATTTATTTTACTATTGACTTATTATTAGCATGCGTGTGGACGCATTCTTGCGCAGTACTAATCAATCATTTGTTCAACCTCTAAATTAAAATTACTTTCCTTGCATAAAAGTACTAATCAAACTATATGTATTGTAATGAAATTAACCTTTTGAAATTGACATGAGTCTGTGGGCTTAATTTGATGAATTATATTAGTTGAAAGATAATTTGATTAATTAGTTGGATATATAATCGAGTTTGAAACTCGATCCATATCACGAACTAATTAATTAATGTCATTGCAGGTACAATTTCACATGCATGCATATATAAAGGGACCATATATAAGTTTTAAATCTAGTGTGATTTTTAGGTAAACGAAAGTGCGACATGCAAATTAAGCAATAAAAAATTAAAAATCATACATAAATATATAATATGAGTGTCTAAAGTCCTAACTATCAGTAACAAGCTGGGGCCGGTACGATCTGCATGCTGGCTTTCATAATAATTAATTAATAGTGTACTCCCACATGCATTCAATTAATTTATCATGTTTAATATAATTGTCCATATTTCATGTACACCTCAAAGAATTATTCAAGATCGAAATTGTAGAAAAGTATAAAATTTGTCCATTTATATTATTTTTCCAACACATATATATATATATACTTTGGACAAATATTTATTTTCTGTAGTGATTCATTTATATT
Organism: Prunella vulgaris; assembly: GCA_026898435.1. Taxonomy (NCBI): domain Eukaryota; kingdom Viridiplantae; phylum Streptophyta; class Magnoliopsida; order Lamiales; family Lamiaceae; genus Prunella; species Prunella vulgaris. The sequence continues at coordinate 1,057,846 of JAPKLY010000073.1, read as the reverse complement.
ATCCCTATGAAGGGGAATTCTTTTTAAGGCCAACAAGTTAGGGGGTTAGCAAAAAGAGGCCCGTAAGTTTGCGGGTTAGCAATTTAAGGACCGCAGCTTTTTAACTTGGCAATTTAAGGACCGCAACTTTTTAACTTGGCAATTTAAGGACCGCAGTTTTTTAACATGGCAAATTAAGGACAAATTGGCCAGTATAAGCTCCAGCTCGTATATGGAGCTAATGCGGGTCAATTTGTCCTTAATTTGCCAAGTTAAAAAAACTGTGATCCTTAAATTGTCAAATTATAAAGTTGTGGTCCTTAAATTGCTTAGATCGCAAACTTACGGGTCTCCTTTTGCTAACCCCCTAACCTGTTGACCTTAAAAAATAATTTTCCCTCCCTATCATATTTAATTATCATATAAACGTACAAGACATATGGCATACTCAATGAGACTCGGTCGATATTAGAAATGGTAAAAAAAAAAAAAAAGGATCAAAACTATCGATATATACCTATCAAAATGCATTTGTTGATTTAATATTAATAAAATATCGTATTGTATTAGTTCCTACGTTATTAAAATGAGAGATTGAAAAATAATTTCCGTTAATGGTGTCCCATCCCATGCATGACAACTTGACAACAACATCGTAACTAATTTCACAAAACGATATGTATCATATATAGACGTCCAACTTTTGTCCTATCACTTTTTTATTTGTCACTTCGTGGTCATTTTTTTCCAGGGGATTCAAATTTTTGTTAGGAGAATTTATTTTTTTATGACTTGAAAATAGTTATTTTGAATTTTCAGCTTTGAAAATTACGTTTTAATTTGGTTGACGAAGGGCATAAAAATCCCCAAAAAACAGATTCCAGAAAATTTGAATTTTCGGGCCAAAAAAAACCAAATTGAATATTACTACTGATAATATTAAAATTAATTTAAAAAACGTCGGATTTGATATAGTAAAAGGTTGCATATATAACTAAATTAAACTTGGGATGACTATATCCAACGGTATGGATAAAATATATTTTGACAATTTCTTCACCTGCTCTAACCGTGCCCAGTCAAATTAACGTTGCTTCATTCATGTAAGCTTTCCATCCAACATTATATATATATATATATATATATATATATAATGCCTAAATTAATGTTGAAATATTCTTGTAAATGCTGCAATGATCAATTAAAAAGGTCAAAATGGATTCATGTCATGCATGGACGTGTACGTCTGCATCATTAGGTAATCTGTCTTGTCCAAATACAAGCAATTTGCCCCCTTAATTTATATCCTTCAATTGTGTATATATATATGCATACACCCATTGATGCCTTATATCTCAAACACTAATTAATTAGCAACTCTAGCCCAAGCTGAAAATGGCTTCAACTTCCTTTTCCCCAATAGTCGTGTTTTCTAGTTTATTAGTAGTAGCGTTTTTGGTGGGAAGCTCGTCGGCTCAGCTGAGCACAAACTACTACAACAAGCAATGCCCCAAGGTGTTTGAGGCGGTCCAATCCGTGGTGAAGTCCGCCGTCGCAAAGGAGAAGCGCATGGGCGCCTCCCTTCTCCGCCTCCACTTTCACGATTGTTTTGTTCAAGTAATTTACTTTTTCCCTGCATCTTATGCAATTTAAATGTATATATATTAAAAAATAATTGATTGTTTTCACTAAGTGAAATATATATTTATGAAGATAACCTATATTTCTAATCAAACTACATTTAAATTGTATTGTGCACTTGATCCACAAACGAACATATATAAAATACTACTTCTCTCTCAGGGTTATTTGCATATTAATTACTATTATTTGAATATCCTACCAAATTTTGCACATTCTAAATAAAAAAAATTTGATATATTTGCACTCACAAAAATATACGCATATGTTACTATCTTCGTCTCACAAGAACTTGCAGACTTTTCTTTTTTGGACGTCTGTAGACCCAAAAAATGAAATTCTTGCATAAACTTCACCCTCACAATATTTAGATATTTATACAAAATGTCATTATTTTTTTCACATTTCGAGCCAATTGCACTCGATTCAACTATTTTTTTTATATAAAATTTTACTAAATTATCCCTAAAAATACTATTTTTTTTGTCTTTATTCCACTTTTTTCTTAATACTTGTGTGTCCCTCCCTTTTTCCAAGTTGTTATGGGATGTAGAGAGCACTATTCTACTCTATCTATATTAGTTCCAGTGCAAATTACATAGGAGAGAGTAGGGGTGGCAAATGGGCCGGGCCGGCCCGGCACTGGCCCACCGGGCTGCTGGTATTTTACGGACCGGGCCGGGTCCGGTACCAATCGGGCCTACATTTTATCGGCCCAGCCTGGCCCTATGCGGGCCACCGGGCCAAAATTAAATTTGAAATATATTATTTATATTTATTATTTTTAACATGTAAAAATAATAAAAATATTTTGATAGACACTAAATTATAATCCCAAAATATTTTTAATATTAATTTAAACATAAGGAAACACACACTCAAAGAATATATATATATATATATATATATATATATAATTAATGAAACTAATCAATAAGATTCTAATTATATATATTATTAATGAACTTGAAAAATGAAAACACACACGTTTTGAACCTGAAAACAAACAGGGGAACTAAACTCATTTTGGAAAATTCTAATTAATAAATATTAGTTTATTGAAACTCAATTCATTTTGGTTAAAAATCAAACATTAATAGAATTAAACTAAAAAAAAGTTAGAAATTATAATTAGGAATTTAGGGTTTGGGTATTTTTTTTGTTTTGAGCTTTTTGGTTTGGTACATTGCAACATCATAATTTAAAAAAAAAAAAAAACCGGGCCAAGCCCGGCCCGAGCCAGGTTGGCCCGGCTGGCCTACTGGGCCGGGCCAAATAGGCCCGATTCATTTCGGGCCGCTTATTTTTAGGCCCGGCCTGGCCTGAAAGACGGGCCAACTGGGCCGGCCCATCGGGCCGGGCCCATTTTGCCACCCCTAGGAGAGAGGGAGTAGTTCAATACTCAGTCAAAACTATTGTAAAACATAATGTTGGTTGAAACTGAAATCAGTTTTTAATTCATAAAAATCGCGTGGTGTTTTGAAAATGACATTAAAAATGAATTAGTTATTCTTTTGTCCAACAAATTCTTCAGCTCCCCCTCCTCCCCTTAATAAATTTCCTTCTCAAACACTCCATTAATTGAATTTAACAAAACATTCATAAATGCCATAGTATACATACTTATACTAATTAAGTTGCACATCTCGGCTGCAGGGTTGTGATGGATCGATACTGCTGGATGACACGTCATCATTCACCGGTGAGAAGACTGCGGGCCCCAACAACAATTCGGTCAGGGGTTTCGACGTTGTCGATAATATCAAGGCCAAGGTTGAGTCCGTATGCCCAGGCGTCGTCTCCTGCGCCGACATCTTAGCTATTGCTGCTAGGGATTCTGTTGTCGCTGTAAGTTATTATAAATTATTTTCTTTTAATTATTTTTTCAGTAATAATTGTAATTAAATTAATAAAGGTAGGTTACATATTGATTCAAAAAAAAATTTATATTTACAAATTCATTCACAATATTTGCACAGAATCATTTTTTTTTCTGCACATAACTAATTTGTAATTAATATCAATTTTGCGAATCAATTTTTATTTTTTCCATTAATAAATAAATGAAATGCAGCTTGGAGGACCGAAATGGAATGTAAAGGTAGGGAGAAGGGATTCGAAAACAGCGAGCCTTTCAGCTGCAAATAGTGGTGTAATCCCACCACCTTCTTCCACACTAAACAACCTCGTCAACAGGTTCCAAGCCGTGGGTCTTTCTACTAAGGACATGGTCGCATTATCAGGTACTATACAATTTTTCTTTTTTGTCCCTTTATTTATTGTTCAATTTTTTGACTTAAAAATGCCAAGAATTTTGTCACTGTCCAAATTCAAAAGTAAAATCATGCCCAATAATATTCAATTTTTTTCGAACTTAAATCACAAATCGTCTTATAACTATATGATAAAATTGATTTAGTTCCAAAATTAATTTTTTATTAGATTTAGTCTCAAATTTTCTATTAAATTTAATTTTAATCGCAAAATTAATTTTTTATCAGATTTAAAGGGCCAACTTAATTTGAATTAAGGGTGAAAATGAACTTTTAATTTTTCATGGACACTACATCAGTAGATTTTCTAGAAATTGTCAATTTTGGTTTTCAAAACGATGTTACTTCACTTTTCACCTTTAATTAATTTGGAACTAAAATTGGACCTTATCAAAAAAAATTGGGAATAAATCTGATAAAAAATTAATTTTGATACTAAAATTGAACTTTATTAGAAAATTTGGGACTTTAATTCTGATAAAAAGTAATTTTTTGGACTAATTCTATTTTATCAAATATGAACGATTTGTGTTTTGTACTATTTTTTGTCCAATTTTAAAGGCATCATTTAATTTTAGTCCAAAATTTACCTCATCATAAGATATTATTATTTTCAATTTGGTTTCCAAATTAACATTAGCATGACACATAAAACGATAACATTTTTCAATTTTTTGTTGATTTTGTAACTAAAAACTGAACATCTTCTCTAATATTTGATCTAAAACAAAAAATTAATGAATTTATTACATGTCATATGAAGCATTAATAGAAAATTAATCATCCTGTCCGGTCCATTAATTAATTCTAACTAACTTGTTTGTGGTGCATTAACTAATTTTAATTATGACTGCATGCATGCAGGTGCACACACTATAGGGCAAGCAAGATGTACCTCATTCAGAAGCCGTATATACAACGAGACCAACATCGATGCTTCTTTCGCACGCAAAAGACAAGGCAACTGCCCTCTAGCAAGTGGTACTGCAAGAGACAACAACATAGATCCTTTGGATCACAAATCTCCCACATTCTTTGACAACAATTACTACAAAAACCTCATCAACAAGAGGGGCCTCCTGCACTCGGATCAAATCCTCTACAACGGCGGCCAGACCGATTCCCTCATCGAGACCTATAGCAAGAACTCCAATACGTTTGAAGATGATTTCGTCGCGGCCATGATTAGGATGGGCGACATTAGCCCGCTCACGGGGTCCAACGGCGAGGTTAGGAAGAATTGTAGAAGGCCGAACTGAAGAAGAAGAAGAAGAGGAGGAAGAAGAAATTATTTGAGGTTTCATCTAAGAATTCAATTTCATCCTTCAATTTTAATTTTATTTTTAAGTTCAAAAAAGTGGGAGTTGTGTTGATTGTTTTGTATTTTCTCAAGTGTTTAAATCGCTTTATGTATCAAGGATTTTCATTTATTTATAGTTAATTCAATTGTAATTTTCTCAAGTCTCATTTTGATTAAGATGGTGACAATTATCCATCAAGGGTTAGCTCCCATTTATTACAAAATTAAATACAATTATATATTAAATTTTAAATAAATTAATGAACATGCAACAGTATTCATGTGCCGGGCATGGTTTTTTTTTTTAGTGAAATATATATATATATATATAAAACTTATATATAAAGTTAACATATTAAAAATATATATAAGTTTATGTTTTCAAAGTTTGTTAGCTAAAGTGAAAACTTATCTTGAGCTCCTTATGAAAATTAAAAAGAAACCTTATCTTGACCTGCCCTCCTTATTGCTCTTTAATAGTGTTTATTGCATTAGTTGTGATGTGTATATATATTTCACAAATTGTTTTTTATGATATGTGAAGTCAACTCTTGTCTTCTAATATGCATAATTAAATTGTGAAGGAGGCAGAGTAGCTCAAAGTAGTTAGTTTTTGGACCTTCCAATAATTTAATTATGGACGTTAATTAGGTTATTTGCACTCCCTTTTTTAATTATATATATAGGACATCCATTTAATTACTGAGATTATTCATTATGAGATTAATATATATTCCTCCTATAATACAATGTTTAATAACATCTTAATAAAAATCTTAGGTAGGTAGTGTTTAGATGTTAGAGAAGATTGATTTATTTCAGCTGAGGATTACACTACAAAAAAAAAAAAACAGGTTTAGTGACCGAAATAGGTAGTCGCTAGAACAACGGTAGCTAATATTTAGCGACCGCCTTCTAAAGCGATTGCTAATTAGTCGCTAAAAGAATCGAGTCTTGACCCGTTTTGAAAAAACTAGCGACCGCCTGGATGCCCGCTAAATATATAATTAGCGACCATTTCAGCGGTCGCAAGGTATAATTTGTAATTTTTTTAATTTATTTTTTACAGACCACCAAAACGGTCGCTAATTATATATTTAGCAATCTTTCAGCGGTCGCAAGGTATAATTTGTAATTTTTTAATTTATTTTTTACATTTAGCGACCGCCAAAACGGTCGCTAATTATATATTTAGCGACCGTTTTAGCGGTCGCAAATTATAATTTGTAATTATTTTTTTGAAAAAAAAATTCTTTTTCAAAATATAATAAAAAAAATCTGTTTGAAAATATATATTAATTTTATTTATTTTGTACTTTTCATTTCACATATTTTCTTTTCTTTTTTTTGTGAAATTTTTTAAATTCAAACAAAAGCTACTTGATTTTTGCTTATTATTTTCTATTTATTTGGAAATTTTTTCCTTTTTAAAAAAAATATTATTTAATATATTGTTATTTTACCAGAAAAAATATAGTTATGTTTTTTTTTTGGAGTTGTTCCAATAATTAATAATTAAGATGGATATACAAATTTAAGGAGAAAAAGTCAAAAAAATAGTTATTATATTTTTTAATGGGTTAATTCTATATAAATACACCACCTTTTACTCAACTTTCAATTTAATCCTGAGCTTCACGATTTTTATAAAAAATCTCAATCTTTTATAGAGTTCCAATTCGATACACATTTTTTTCTTCCGGCCAGCAACTGATAACGTGTCTCGCCGGAGCTGCCACGCTGGCGTACACGTGTGAAATTATTATTTTTATATATATATTTTTCACATTATATAAATTCATCGACGAACAGAGCAGCTGCCCTCAACTAATTATCTATGATTCGATTATGCCATGGATTCTGAAGATCGCTCATCACAGAGGACTGTTGGGAGCTCCGTTTTTCACTCAATCGATTGCCATTTCCGCCGTGTTCTGTCATCTGAAACAGGGTTCCCGGCTGAATCCATTTTCATCTAACAGTGAATTCATTTTCTCCGGCTTACTTCTCCACAAAATTTGTGGGCGAATCCCCAATTCGTGTAGTCTCTCTACTTCTCTGTGCCTGTGCATATTTGTTTCGGAAGCAAAATAGCTGTACTGAGTAATTGATTTTGTTTCACTCGAATTGGGTGAAGGTGAGGAATTTTATTCATGCGGCTTTGTATGATTCGGGGCACGGATATTTTTCTCAAAGATGGGGATCTGTAGGAGTTCTTGATCGAAGCATCAAGTTCAATCAGCTCCAAGGATGTTAATTTCGTTTTTTTAGTTGTAGTTTACATGTTATTTCATATTATTTTTTTAGGGCGCCGCCGTGTCGCTGCCTTCGTTGCCTCCACTAGAAAAAGGAAATTTGTCAAGATTAAAATTTTGTTATATTATAATATTATAATATATGATCTGAAAAAAAATAATAAAATAAATAATTTCACACGTGTACGTCAGCGTGGCAGCTCCGGTGAGACACGTCATCAGTTGCTGGCCGAAAGAAAAAAATGTGTATCGAATTGGAACTCTTTAAAAGGTTGAGATTTTTTATAAAAATCGTAAAGCTCAGGATTAAATTGAAAGTTGAGTAAAAGGTGGTGTATTTATATAGAATTAACCCTTTTTTAATTAATAAAATTATGAAGTGTGTGTACTTTTAACAAATGTGAGTGCATATAACCTGGGCCTAAAAATAATTATTAAAGATAAACACTTATAACATTGCATTTAACTTGGGCCGTTTAAATTATGGGCCCAGGTATTTTTGTAAAGCCATCTGCTTCATCTTTATACAAAACTTAGGGCATGTGCCAGATTAGCAAGAATCCACAGTGAAATTTGCAAGCTTGATGGTGAGTCTTTTGAATATGGTTTTAATCTGCGTGTGCTGTTTTTTTTTTCAATTTCCGGCTGCTAGTAGGTAGGTTATAGGCGGAGTTAGCCGAAAAATCTACTACTTGCATTTAATTGTGGTATTTATGTTATGAATTCAGTAAGTAGTATTACGCTTTTCGACCCGAAACAACTGCACTACCTCCTCAGTAAAATACGGAAACCATTTTGAAGGTTGATTGATTATTCCAACCAGTTAATTTTGAATCAGGATGAGACCAAATTTATTAAGTCGGATGAGAAATTTGACTATTTTGTGCTCATTTTTAGCAGTATTTTGTTTAATGCAATGATGCTACTTTTGTGTAGATGGTGTTATAGAATTTGGGTTTTTTTGAAGGTTTGCGATGGCGCTGTTAATTTCAAGAAGGGTATCTCGTGCTATCGGTTCTTCCAAATTTTCATTTGGACAAGCTTCTCTTCTTAAGGGTATGCCTGAAACTCTGTTTTCTTTAAAAAAAAATGAAAAGATGACTATTTTCTTTTGCCATTGAACTTGTTTCTTCTTTATGCCATTGTGAATCAAGGCTGTTAACTATTGGGAAAATAATATTATATATCCCTGAAAACTTGAAGCAGTGTTCAATGGTCACGGTTGTGGGGATGCTTTGCCTTCATCGGCCCCTTCTGTATCTGGAAAGGTATGTTTTTATGAAACACATTATCCCTCATTGCTTTAATTTTGATACAACTAGTCAATTTGTATTGCCTTCTTGTAGTTTCCATTTTGCTTCTCTTTTGTAATATAATCCTTTATAATGGCTCTATGTGCCAGATTTCTTTTGATATGCTTCGAAGGTACTCCACTACAATTCTGACTCCAAACGCAACTGAAGGCCAGTTTCCATCTGACTTATTGTCCCCCAAACGCGTGCTGACTCCAGATCGGGAAATAGGTAGGATGGTATAATTTTTTTCTTATTGAAGATAATCTATATGCTGAGCTTGATTGCTTGAATTGTTTGTGTTGTGATGATTAACACTTTCTCTTTTTTTTCTTGCTGACTGATTAGTAGTTTGGTGTTGTTTCACAACATTTTAGGGGTAGTAGTAACAAGAATCAGCGAATGGTTAAGTGCAATAAGAATTATGATTTCATTGTTAGTGGTTTGACTTTAATCTTGCATAGGTTAGAGTGTAGACTAAAAATAATTGATGATTGAGGAGTGTAACGATAGAGGGGTTTTGATTATAAAAGGGGATGTAATTTATCAACTTAAGGAACTAATTTAACTTATTTGGAGATGTATTGTCCCATATGAAGCATACAAATGTGAATTGATCATCTTTTATTCTAATTAATGGTTACAATTACCCTATGTTAGTTCACATTACCATTCTCACTGAAGAATCTTGAACCAAGGGCCCCATAGTTTATTAGAGAAGAACTGATAGATACTCTGATTATTGAATTCAGAACAGTGTATCTTCTGAAGTAATATAGTTTGAGATTCTCCAAACAGTGTTTGAATACACATTCTATTGCTTTAGTCCTAACTTGGTTATTGAACATAGTGAATCGTTTATTCCCTTCCTTTCTTCTCCGTTACAATTCTGGGTTCTATCTCCAAGCATTAAGTCACTGACTTAGTGTTATCCCTTTGGCACCTATATATCTTACATCTTTGTCTTCACGCCCTCCACAAGTATACATAGTTATTAAAGGCGCACCAGGCGCAATTCTTAGTGCCTCTCCATGCTGAGGCGGGACATATACTTAACGTTTACAATAGAGAGTTACAAGCAAACTAATATCTATAAGATTACAAAAATATTTATAAAATGGATTTTAGAATAAGTCAAGAACTGATTTGGTCTTCATTGTTATCCTTATCAGCAAAAATTACAAAATATACAAAAATCATTTTTATATATCTTAAACGGTTTTTTCATTCTTTTTAATTCATTTTTTAAAATCCTCTGTTAGAAAGGCGTGTGCCTTAGGCACTAGGCGAGCTGTTGTGCCTAGGCGCGCCTTGGAGTTGGAGCCTTAATAAGTATGTAAGTATACATCATCAGCTTACCACTGCTTTTCGTAGTTGTTATTGAACAAGAAATTGACTTATATCCTATATATGTAGCAGAAGCACTTTTTCTTAAATCAACAGTTTTCTTACCAAGTTACCTCTGTGCCTTTTCACATTAGCTCTTTTCTTATATTACACCAGCCAAAAATGCCAATTTGAGTCATTTTTGTACTAGTTAAATAACGATTCAAACTTTATGTATTTTTTTAATAAATGATATAGTAATTATAATCATTCTGAAGTGTGGTGTTACTATTTCAGACTTCTAAATCCAGAACAAGTGTAGCACTACTTTCTTGTACTGTTGGACTTATATATATTGTACTTACCATTCTGGAAATGAGAACTTATATGTTTGTTCTACCTTTATTAGGTCACATATTTTAAGTACACACAAATTAGTAGAGATACATATCATAGTGCATGCACTATGTAGAACAATGTTCAGTTGTAAATATTTATGAAGTCTAATAACTTGTCTCGCTGATGAAATATTTCATCTCCATCTTCTGCTATGCTTCTGAAAAACTTCACAATTTGCAGAAGAGATTCTATCCTAGGTTTTGCTTAAGGTGGTTTATCACCTATTACCTGTCTGTTAATTAAAGTTATCACTTTTACTGAAGACAACCACCACATAATATAAAGAGTGGAAATCAAAGAATTTCCTCTTGGAATATGCTCATAAAGATTCCTTACTTTTCCGTTCTTAACATTACACAACTCTTCGTTAATTATTATGTAGGTATCTATCAGGACTTGATGATTCCTGTCACAAATTTTAACAATGAAGATAAGGGCCTTATGGTACTAGCTGGTGATGTTTTTGATGTACCAATCAGGAAGGATATTATTCATCGTGTTGTAAGATGGCAGCTTGCTAAGCGACAGCAGGTGAGACTTGTCTTCTACTGGCTAACATACACAGAAATTACGCTAAACCCTGTGTAGTTTTGGCCTTATATCCTGTTTAGACATATTTGTGTTGCCTTTTGAGTCATCAGTAATTTACAAAACAATTTGCCACTCTTGTTTCTCATGATTTTTCAATGTGTCTTCATCACTGTTGGGTAAAAAGTTTGAAGTTGATGTCTGACCAACTTATATTTTCTTTCCTCATTTTTAATTTTGAATGTTAGTTGGTATTTACCTCTGATACGTGCATTTCTCAAATATCAGGGGACCCATTCTACCAAAACTATTAGTGAGGTCAGTGGAACTGGTAGAAAGCCTTGGCGGCAGAAGGGTACTGGTCGAGCAAGGCATGGTACACTACGAGGTCCACAGGTGAGTCTATTTTTCTTATAAAAAACATTGTTTTCTCTATATAAGGGATTTACAAACAGATAAATTCCATGGTCATCAGTTCAGGGGTGGTTGTACTATGCATGGTCCAAAGCCACGAAGTCATGCTATCAAGCTCAACAAAAAGGTTCGTCGGCTAGGTCTGAAGATTGCACTTTCAGCTCGTGCAGCAGAAGGGAAGGTAAGTTGAATCCACCTATTGAAGAAAAGGAATAAAAAATATGCAGTGAATTCACTCAAGCATGTTGATGATTTACTAGGTTTATATGTAGCAAGTACACTGCAAAGACTTGTATGCTTGGTTTTCATGACTGTGACATAGTTGAACCTTTAAACTTGTAAGCTGGGGTCAACTACTAATGAGTTTGCTCACATTTTCCATATTTTTGAAATAATGAATTTGGGAGCACTCTCAACTAGTAAACTTAACAATTTGAACAATAGGAAAGGCCCCACAACCAGACCATAGTTTTCTCCATGAATTAATTGTGTCAGGTTGAGGTTTCAAAGCGTGAAACCCTGAAACTTCATTGGCTCAAACATCCAAGTGGCCACATGTAATGTCCTTGAACTAACTCCACAGACAGCATCCGAAGCACTGTAGTGAATATGTGTTCATTAGATTGGACGCCATTCTCAATTAATCATCTAGAAAAAAACTGTACTGGTCTATGATTTCTCTTGTCCTTTTTCTTATATGAAAGTTCATGAAAGCCATTCCCTTTTCATTTATTTATGTCGATTGTCGAGGGTTTTTCATATCTTTCATTTTCACTATTTTTTGGGAGGGGAGCAGCAGCTTCGTCATTCGTGGAATATGGTCTAAATTGGAATTTGCTGAATTATGGACTCGAAAAATGTGTTGTTTTATAATCATATAAAGCTCGGGTCTTTTATATGATCAGTCTTCTGCGGTTGTATTATGTTAGCAATGTGAGTTATCTAGAATTCAAGACATACTTTTGCCCACCAAATATGGTATCTCAAGTTCCCTTTTATCCTAGGACCGTTGTTGATTCAATATTTGTGTAAATACTAAATAGTAGGGGAATTGACCTGATGACAGACTTATATATTGAAGGATTGTGACCATTGGTGACACTTCTGAAAACTTCTCTGAGTCTCAAATGATTTGTGTTTGTTCATCAAACTTTTAATTTTTTCCTCTACTTCCCAATCCTCTTTTATCCATCATCCTTGTAATTTTCTAGCCCCAACTCATATTCTCTTGCATTTGTTACTATCTACTATGATGCTGCCACTACTGTTAATGTTACAGAGAGTGCATGTGTTTCTTTATTTTTATTATATTTTCTTCTTTTCCATGTGTATATTGCATCAGATTGTCAAACTAATAAGAATTGAATGCCAATATACAGCTTATGATTTTTGACGATATGGAGCTTCCTTCACACAAGACAAAGTACATTGTTAACTATGTAAATCAAATGGAAAATGCCAAGAAACTCCTGCTTGTTGATGGTGGTCCAATTAATGAAAAGTTGAAGCTGGCTACCCAGAATTTGCACTACGTGAACGTATTGCCTTCAATTGTGAGTTTCACCCGTATATAGGCTTCCGATTTTTCTTTTCTTTTTTATAAATATATCAGCTCACAGTTGCCCTTTTTCTTGCTCACGATGGTTCTAATTATTGTTAACAGGGTCTGAATGTTTACAGCATTCTGCTGCATGATACGCTTGTAATGTCACGTGATGCTGTTAACAGAATAGTCGAAAGAATGCACACTCCAATTAACCGCTGATGAAGCTTCTCCATGCTCACACTGAAGTTTCAGAAAAACATATTTATTTTGAAATCCTGAAATTCAGCTTTTGTTTGTGATCTGAGCACTGCTCAACAGTTGTTTTAAGAAGGTAGTATTTTCTGTAGCTTCAGTATGATTAAAAGAGTAGTCATTATTGGACATTGTATTCAAAGGCCCCTGACTCTTTTGACGAAATGAAATATAGCTCAAGTGTTGGAGCTTTACTTCATTTGGTATGAGGTTATAAATTCAAGGTATTTTTTGTCCGATAAAAAAAATTAAAAATTATTGGACACTTTTAGATATTTTAATCTGGGTTGGCCGGTTAATGGTGTCTGTATGCATATTAAATATATGATATTTGGTATTATATTATTAACGAAGTTATCTACGTATGAACTATTGTAATTATATTGAATTATTTTTTATATAATTTTAATAAAATTATGGATAAATGTTTATATTCTAGTTTAAAAAATTAATATTTTATGATTACTGTTTTAAATTTTGTTGATTTTTTTTTTCTATTTTTTATGAAGTTGTATGTTTGTGGCATATTTAGTCCGATGACCGCTAGAAGTAGGATTATATCTCAAATATTAGAGGATCGTTAAGAGCAAACAAGAGAAGAATCTAACTCGTTTTGCTCGAAATCCATTAAGCCTGACTGTTGAATTAAGATTAACTCATTTACATCTTTAAACTAATAATGTAGAAATCGGCCTAAACGGTCACTTGCCGACACAATTTTTGCAAAATCGATATTTTTAGGCGTTTTGGGGCGCCCTCTAGGCGAATCTTAGGCGGTTCGAAATTTGTATTATTATATATTTCTTTTTTTTTAAATTAGGCGGCCATTCCGATTTCCGACTAGTACAACCTTGTTCTAAGCACACTATTGTGGCGTTTTATTTAAGAAATTAATACTAATAGTTTTATTATTTCTAAGAATGATTGTGGCCTGTTTTGTGGGTCAAAGTATACATATTCAAGTGCGTGTTAGCTGAATTAATGTTGAAAATTGAGGGAATGAATTAGTCGTCACATCCCCTCCCTATTAAGACCTGAGAAGAGGGAGAAGATGAACGTTTCACTATGTTTACTACTCCCTCCGTCCATGAAATTTTTTCCCATTTTTTTGTGGGCACTGTATTTAATGTAAAATAGTATTATATTGAAATGATATATAAAGTAAGGGAAAAATATGAGTATTGTGGGACCCAAAATTTTATTGTGAGTGTAGGTTGTTTCCAAATAAGAAAATGGAAAAAAGTTTTGTGGACAAACAAAAAAGTAAAGTGGGAAATAATTTGGTGGATAGAGGAAGTAGCTTTAGCAAAGTCTATTATTAGGTAACAAAGGGATTTTTATTTTTATTTTTATATTTAAACGTAAATATTGGTCGGGACAAATATTATATTACAATTACATGTTAAATATAAACTAATAAAGAAAGAGTTATCTTAAAACATAAAAATCTTTAATCTTTAATTTAATGATGCACATAAGATTTAGATATACCACAGAATCGCCACATAACCTAAATTAATCAAAAGCCGACATATCATCATTCAATACTATTAATAGGGGTGGGCGTTCGGTCGATTTTGGACTATTTTTTAACCGAATCAAAATAACCGAATTTTATAATTCAGAAACTGAAATCGAACCGAATTTTTAAAAACCGAAAAAACCGAAATATATTTCGGTTAATTCGGTTAACCGAATTTTTAAATATATTTCATATAATCTAATTTTTAAAGCATTTTTTAAATGGCTTAATCTTGTATGTACCAGTTGCACCATGCAACTCAAGTTCATTTTTAAAAAGTTACACAAAATACTACTGAAAAGTTACACAAGTTATTACTGAAAAGTGTATCTTTAATAGTGTAACTTTTCAGTAATAAATAGTGTAACTGTTTAAAAATACACTTGAGTTGTACGGTGTAACTGGTGCACAAGAGACTTACTCTTTTTAAATATATTTCATAACTTAATGTATAATCTCTCTCTTTCCCTAGATGAAACTAGGATTTTGAAAGAAAAGTTAATAAATGTAATTAAAATAACTCATATATATTATTTATATAATATAAATATAGTATATATTATATAATATATAAAATATTTCGGTTATTTCGATTTTTTTATTTTTACGGATTCATAACCGAACCGAAATTTTTAACCGAAATATTTCGATTCGATACGGAAATTCGATTTTTTGGTTTTTTTGCCCACCCCTACCTATTCGTATGCATGAGAAATATTTGTATTTTTTAAAATTTTTTAAAATTAGAATTAGAATTTTGAAAGTTTAAAATCGGTTGTAGTTTGAAATTTCGAAAATTAATTTTTAAATTTTTTTTTATACCTATTACAATATGCAACTATTATTGCACTATTCAAAAATAAATAAAATACATCCAACTCACCTTCTATGACAATTTCAAAATTCCCAAAATTTATTTTTTTGATAACCAATTAAAATCTAAAAAGAATGTATCCTAAGTAGCATTCTCTTGTGCAATAGTTACACTTCGCAACTAAGCAACACCCACTTAAATTGAAACATAACACAAGATTTGATTGAATTAATCGTGACACAAGCTTTATTCTAAATATAATTATTAATGCATGAATTCAAAATGTGACATAGTGCATATATACTAGAATTTGCTTAAATATTAATTATTGTCATATGCTATTATATATACTAATATTTTCACCGTCTATACTGCTTCTGAGAAACTCTATAATCTTCCCCCTCAGTTTTGTTGGCATTTGAGTCCCTATCAGGACTTCTAGATCAGGATGAGTAGGATCGACAGGAATGTGTTCCACGCCCTCAACATGCGCAGTTCTCTTTGTTCCACGAGGGTCTTTGATCTCCCTCTAGGGTCCAGGTCTATCAGGACTAGCTCGAACTCATTCTTGGTTCAAAGTCATCTTGGTCCCTTGCCTCGTTGCTTGTTAGGATCAGTGGATGATCGACCTTCATAGTGGTCGGGCCTGATTCGATCAGGACTTAGCTCTCAGGGAAGTTTTCAAGGCTGAGCTGCTCAGGACTCTAGTCTACGATGTTCAATACTCGTTCAGAGAATGTGGGGAGTACTGAATCTAGATTTGTACAAGAATAATTCAAACACCTTTTGCATTCAGCATAGGTTGCTGGGTGATCCTTTCTCAGGCTGCTGAACATGGGTGAATCCCTCATGAATCCTCCCAGGATCGAGTGGAGGGCTAACTCGTCACTGACTGGCTCACCTCTCAGGATAATTTCATCAATTTCGTCAATGTACTACTCATCAGTTTTGTCGGCTAGTTGGAGCACTCTCATCAGACAGTGGCGGCTTTCAGGCTTGTTAATTTTGTCAGCAAAGTAGGACATAAATTTTTCTCTAAGTTCAGAGAAACTATGGATTGACCGAGACAGCAGGTTCACATACCACTTATGGGTCAATTCCCTCAGATTCAAGGGGAACTGCCTACACTTGGTGGTGTCAGAGACTCATCGCCCTGATATATTTTGTACTTCGAGAGGTGAGTTTTAGGATTTGTTTCCCTTCATAGCGGGGTTCCTGAAAAGGAGTAATCTTAGGTTGGACGAGGGAGGCTCCTGGGTGCCTCCTTATCTACCCCTGCCTCCAAAACTTGGGCGAGAGGTGGTGCACGAGGCGCGTCTTCAGGTGGAGGAGTGACTATCTTTGACCTCACCATGACTAGGGGAAAATTGATTTCTTACCTTAGGATTGGTGGGTTTTTGCCTGTCGTTTCCAACAGACAGAGCCAATTCTTTGTTCTTCGAAATTCTTGTGGGCCTTTAGGAACAATAATGCATGAAACTGTATGTAAATAACTCAGAGATTTGTCTAGCCGCGTGTTTTGACTAGGACTATAATGTGTTTCGTCTTATATTTATTGTAAGCAAAGATATACCGTAAGTACAAGAGAATTGTAATGATCGCGGCTCCTCTTTCTGTAGAAAAAATACATATTTATAATGACTGAAACTAAGCCTTAATGTACATGTGTTTGCATGTCGTGTCTTTCTTCTTGCCCACGTTAGGTCGTGGCCTAAGGATTGTGGGTGTCAAGGTAACTTCACATGCTTAACTTCTTTCTTCAAATAGTGGGGCAGTTTTCTTGTCCCTTATGGTAACCGAATCTCAGCGAAGATACGGGATCAGTAGTGGATTTTTTTCCCTTGGAACGATCTATTCGCTCAGGTCAGACTTCTCGCGTCTTCAGATGATTTTCCTGACTTTTGGTCTCCTGACCATCCTGGCCATAATCCTGAGGTAAACTCAAAATCAGCGCTCCTTTCCTTCAGGGCCACCTGACGGTTTTGACTTGAGCTTGTCTGACTCTCAAATGTCCTGAAACTTGTTAAGTGTTGACTTGGACTCTACGAATTTGGGTATGACGGAACTTTTCGAATCTGGGCTGAGCCTAACATGTTCAAAAATATTTGTTCCACAACAATACTAAAATTAAATCAAATCAAATTCTATTATACATAAATATGTAAATCGAAATTATTAAATATAACATATATAAAACTCTAACATAATCTTTATTAAATATCTTCATATATATCAGTACCAATGGAAGCCAGAGGCACAAATTTTTTATGCTCTGACTTATTTAAAAAATTGATATAATTACCTAGTAAATTTTGAATATGAAATATAATTAAAAGAAACGTACTGCTAAATTCCAAAACTTTTAACTACTAGGCCAATCCGGATTTTATAACACGTAATTTAAACAATAGAAAGTAAACTTGGAAGAAAAGGAGCATTCATAGTTAAGTAGTAACAATATTATGAAAACGTGAAGTATCATCAAAGCTAATTAATTACCTAGCTAGGTTGCAAATCATCTTCAATCATTCATTCATTTTGCAAATATAAATTCAATTTGCATTAGAAATTCATAATTAACAATATTTGCGATACGATTTATAATGAGTTGCACTACAAATTCATCACGACATTTAATTAATATATATAGCATGATAGATGATGCTAGAAGATCGAGCATCCCCGTGTGCTACGTCCAGAGCACAAATTAGTTGAAACGGGAGATTCACATTCATCATTCTCTTCATTAATCCTCGAACCAAATGACGTCATCCTTGGAGGACTTGAAACCCTACGTTGATCGATTGGAGACGAAGCTGTTGACGAGGAAGAGATTGATGACCTAGATGGAGAGTCCTCAAATGGGGTCTTCTTGAGTTTGAGCTTGGGAAGAAAAACCCTAGTTATAAGGTTGTTTCTAGGGTGCGTTTTGGAGGGTTTTGGTGCAGTGTGGTGGAATGAAGGTGGAGGTGTAAGAGGAGGTATTGAAAAATCTCGGGTCCCGACTTTGGGTGTTCCTGGTCGGGATTCCCAGAGGAAGGGAACCCTAACCGGATTTTCCCGATAATAAACGTCTACCGAAGTGTCGAATTCCTGCGATAGACGCCTCGAATATAACCTAATTTCCTCCCAAGGCTTAGTTAATTTGATGGATGGTAATGATATATTTTCTGAGTTTATAATTAGGTTTGGCATGGTTGTTTGTCAAGGAATTAATTAATTTCTAGCTAGTGATAAATATGCATGCATGGGTTGTGTTTTTTATAAGTAGTCGATCGTGGGGTTTTAAGAAAGTTAATTTTAGGGTAGTTGGGTCGAAAGAGAAAGGCTAACATCCTTAGATTTGACTTCCAAATTGGGATTTGATATATTATTATTATTATTATTATTATTATTATTATATTTGTTAAATAATAATAAATATTGGTATTTTAAATAATTATTTCACATGGGGGACATGCATGGTTCTCTTTTATATATGTAAATTAACGAGCCTCTGAGATCACTTAATTATATTAATGATTTGAGATTTTGGAATTTTAATATAAGATTACAATAATAAAAGTTTCGAATTGATTTGTCTGAGATTTTGTCCACAAATTTTCCATTATAAATGTTTTTCAAGTTATTCGGTAGTTACCTAGTCACTCGATCGATGTTGCTCTCCACTCTAAATTTAGGGATACGTTTAATTAGAGGAAAAATATATATATTATATAAAAAAAAGTTTGTGTTGGCCTGGAATTAAAGAATAAGAAATGATATAGTAATACTTATGGTAATATAATTAAATTCATTAAGAATTGCGTGGAAGATTATATTGGCATGGCATAGAAATCAATCACTCTGCTAGAAAATACAATTAATATGATGAGTGCATGATCTCATGTGCTGGTTTAAAGAATAAAATTATATATTTCGACTAAATATATATGTATGTTTAAATATGATAGATAATTTTATTTTTTAAACTAAACATACCATAAATGTATTGTGCAATTTAAATATATCGAAATGAGAGGAGCAATACATTTCCCACTCTTAAAACGAAAAATTCTCATATTATTATGCACTAGGTAAGTATTATATAAATCATTTTCATGATATAAACAACTTTGTGATTCAGGACTTAAATCTATAAATTAATTTTTTTGCCTTGTTGAAAAGCGGTTCATGATATGAACCACTTTCACACAATACCTACTCTGTGTACTACTCCCTCCATCCCCCAAATTTATTCTCATTTGTATGGGCACGAGTTTTAAGAAAAGTGAAATAAAGTAGATAAAAGGAGGATATTGTGGAATAATTGTGGAGTCCACTAGAGAATAAATTGATTGTTTGTGAGTGTGATAATAAAATAATATTTTCTAAAAGAAAACGAGAATAAATTTGGGGGACGGACGAAAATGGAAAGTGATAATAAATTTGTGGACGGGGTGGTATAAAAAGAATTAAAATCACAAAGACATGTTGGTGAGATTAAAAAATTATGAGAAGTCAACTTGATTATGAAAGTAATGTCCTTAATTAAACCGGAGTTATTAATAAAATTAGGTTCGTCATGAAGGTACTCTCTCGCTTTGTTTCCCTTTAATAAAAGAAGATGGTGAAAGTTTCTTTATTTTAAACGACGTGCTTGCTTGCGGTTATGTCCTTGATTAATATGTTTTAGAAAAAAGTCAAAGTGATGTCATTGTGAATAGGATTCAATGCCAACCTATTGTAATAAAATTTGAAGTTTGTTTGAGTTTACTCGGAAAAGTATTATATAGATCATTTTTATAAGGATTAGTCTTGTATGCATCAGTTACACGGTGCAATTCAAGTTCATTTTTAAAAAGTTAAACAGTTTATTACTGAAAAGTTAAACTATGAAAGATACACTTTTCAGTAATAAATTGTTTAACTTTTCAGTTATAAACTGTTTAACTTTTTAAAAATGAATTAGAGTTGCACCGTGTAACTGGTGCACAGGAGACTTACTCTTTTTATAATATGAAATTTTATATGATGCAAGATTTTTTTTTCTGAATTTATTTTGGTGGGCTTATGAATCACTTTCACATAAAACCTACTCATTTTATATTTATAAATTGTTTAAAAGTTTTTAAACTCCTTTAAAATATTTGATAAAATAAAATATTTGACAGTTTATAAAATTTTAAAGTAAACCTCATACAGTTTATAAGATAAAAAATAAAAAAATATTTATTTTTTGTTAATAACATTAATTTTTTAAAGTTTATGATAAATTATTAAAAATTTATAAATTTGTATTAGTCAAACACTTCAACAATTTATAAGATATTTAAAAATAATATCTTATGAGCTCTTAAAACAACTTATAGAGCTTATGATTAAGATGTTAAAAATAAATTTAATCAAATACTCTCTTAATATTCCCTCTCAAATGGTTATGGTAGCGCCATCACCTTTTGTTTAAAGCTTGAAATATTCACTAAATTGATCAATTATGTTGCGTTCTTATAATGATGTTTGTAAATATTTATGCTTCAAAGAATTAATTGATTTATATTGTTTTAGGTATGAAAAATTATAAAAGTGAGCCGTGTTTGAAAATAAAATACTTGTCATGTTTTCAATTTTTCAAAATTTTCTAAACTAACTAAACATAAAATCTAAAACAGTTCTAAGTTGGTTTATATAATTGGTTAATTTCAGGTAGCTTATTTAATCAATAAAGACATAGAAAATCAAAATCATGAATGTAAATGGCGGTCGCCGAGACCGACTAGGTGCTTGAAGGCCCCCGGCCGCCGACGCCAAGGTCAAATCGCCAAAAAAAATCCGCCAATATATTTGGCACTGTCAAGACCGCCTAGGCAACCGCCGAGACTGTCTTGGCACCGCCTAGGCAGCCGCCGAGGCTATCTTGGCACCCCCTAGATGACCATTACTCTTTTTTTTTTTTTAACTTAAAAGTTAGAACTAAAATTAAAAGATAAAAACTAATTTACTAAATTATTAAAAAAATAAAGTTTAATTGAACTACTTCATAATTTATTCGTTTTATGTATTTTGCTCTTTTTGTGTTTTATTTAGAAGTTTGACAATGTCGTATTTTGATAGTTTTTAACATTTTGTTGACTTTTTATATTTTGTGCTAGTTATTAATTATATTTTTATTAATATGTGTTTTGAAAAAAATTAATATTAATAAAAAAAATGAAATAGAAAAACATTGGCACCGCCTAGGCGGTCTTGGCACTTGGCGGCACTCGACCGCCCGCCGACCGCCAAGCACCATTTGCACCCTTGATCTGTGTAATTTTTTTTTTTTTTTATCTATTCCATTTTTCTGAATACATGAATAAAATATTATAGTGATTCATTAAAAAAAAATTAATTTCACGTATCATAAATCGAGATTATAAAATATAGAATGGAACACCGCACTCTGTTATGCTGCTATTTAAAATTATAACTAACTAAACAACTCTTGAAAAAACCATAGAGGAAATTAATGGATGCCAAATTTGAAGGAGATCTCACGTGGTGCTCATGTGACTATCTCATTCTTAAATTCCTGGTAAATTAATCTAATGATTTATTAAATTTGGAATCTTGATTTGCATTAATTAGTTAATCAAGGAAAAGTTGACTTGCCAAAAGTATAGTCATATACATGCACTAGTATTAGGCTACTATTAATTAACTAGGTCTTGAATTTGTTGTATCATTTTCTTTCATTCTCAGGAAATTCATAAGAAGAGCAAAGTGAGGGTCTTTCAACATAATATAGTGTTTGCTTTAAGGGTAAAGTTATCTATTCGCTCAAAATATGCAAATTTTATGCGAATAGATAATTTTATCCTTCAAAGCAAACACACCTAGCCTTTAGATTACTTATAGGGATTAAAGTTTTTCAGTCTTATAATTTGTGATGAATTTAAATTTAATCCACATGAATAAACTTTCTGATTATATTCCTGTAAGTTTAAAAATATTTTGATTTTGATCATTTTATCACGTTTTGATATTGATCTTGTAAATTTGTAAAGGGATCAAAATCAAAAATATTTTCAAACTTGTAAGATGAAACTAAAACTAAAAAGTAATAATAATTGAGACCAAATTCAAAATTATCAAAAGTTAATGCACTGCAAAAATTTAACTTCTTACTTTGATGTCTATTTGTTATCTAGATGCGTATAAACTCTTAAAATTCATATATATAATTAAATGAACTATCATATAATAGGAGAAAATAATTTATCAACCTCTTTGAATGACCATCTCAAGCATTTTTGCTTGTTTTTTTTTAATAATGTAATTTTTTTCAAGGATGCAAATGACAGTTGACGGTCATTAGGAGATCGAGTACCACCAAGCTCAAGTATATAGATCGTCTAAACGATGCCTATTTTTAAAAAACTTTTCTATTTATATCAAACTTTTCTATTATTATATTAATAAAGATGCACATTATACGATAATTATAAATTTAAAATATAATTAATAACTAAACACAACTTCCACAAATGCAATATGTCAATAAAATATCAAAAACTATCACAATGCGGTATGTCCAACTTCTAAATTAAATGCAAAATAACAAAATATATAATATAATTACATTAATCTCAAATTAAGTGTTTCAATTAAGGAGAGCGTCAAAAGAAAAAAGGTTGTTCATCCTCATACACACAGTCTTCATTGTTTGACTCAAACTCATCATCAATATTTTTTTTTTTTTGCCAACGGATGAGAAATTATTGTTGTCAAGTTCTCTAAATCGGACACTTTTTTTTAAAAACATCTTCCGTCACATCATGAAGTCCTAGTGAAGTCATGCCCGAGCTTGAGTCAATGTCTCCCTCAACAATACCATCATCAACCGGTCCACCTCCAACAATTCATTATTGAGCACAACTTGCATTGTCTTTTGCTAATATCTTTCTCTTTTAACTTGTGGTTATTCATCAATTTTTCATTGAAATTTACGTACACAAGAATGTTTAATTAATCGTCCGCCTAGAAGTTTATTTCTTTTTTTTCCGTGTGTATCTAAAATAGATATAAATACAAAGTAATTATTGAAATATAATAAACTAATATATACTAATTAATATTACTTAACAATTAACAATATGCAAGTGAGTACATATTTATGAAGATTATTAATCTCTTCAAATGCACTCTAATTGCTTTCACAATTCGATGAGTTAGTAGTCAGAGAAAGTATTCTCATAGCAAGTCTTTGTAACATGTAGGAATGACTGAACCATAATTTGCCCATCAATTTACAAACAAAAAAAGAATAAAAGATTAATTACTTAAATAATTAACTAACTAAAATTCTTTAAGAAAAATCTTAAGAATAATAATTACCTGGATCTAAATTTTCAATGTTTATATCACCCTGCATGCAGCAACCACCACCTGCCTCCGTAATAGAACATTCTTATTATTGTATTTCTAGCTCTTCATTCATGATCTTATTTTATATATCAAGATCCTCAGAAAATAAAACATCTAAAAGATTAAGGACCCTAGTTTCAACGTTCAAACTCAAGTGAAGTAAAAGATCCTGATAATAGTAGAATAGATTCAAGAGGTAAGCTGTCAAATAAAGTGGATCATTAAGTCTATCTTTCATCCTTTCATCAATAATGTTAATTATTGTTTGGTAGTTATTTTGAATGTTTTTCAAGAATGCTTGAACCTCTTTTGTCCCCATCAACTAGTCAAAGGACTTTCACGAGTGGATTGAATACTTGCAAGAACGAGAAAATATCATTCCAAAATATCATACTCAACAAGGTAGTGTAAGCTACTTTTCCTTTAGTGTTCTTGGCAAATTTGCATTATTCTCATTCAATACTCGTAAATATTTTTCTTAACTCCGTACTTCTCTCATTTTGGCTCTAGAGAGATAGAACAATAATGCAAATCTAGTCACTCTTGATCTCACTATGTCTCTCCTTCTTGTTTGCATCATCATCATAGCTAATGTAATGTGATGAACATAAATGAAAATGGTTAATGCATTAGTTTGCTCAATTGTTTTCTTGAATCTTGATAGATTTACAATTTTTCAAGCATAAGATTGATCGAGTTGGCAACATAAGAAGTTCAAAAGATTTTAGGCCTCCTTGCCTTCAACAATTTTGAAGTTGCTATACTATTCGAGGCATTGTCAGTTACTACTTGAACAATACTTTTTGGATTAACCTATTTAAACAACAAATGAACATTAAATAATATTATTTTATTATAAATATTATAACATAAGGATGATCTTAAGTAAAAAAATAATTTATGAACATTAAAATACCAACCTCTTGAATGTACTTTTTGACGTAATTGTGGATTACTGGGCATGTATATGGAATATCTGAAAAGTTCTTGGAGGAAATAAAAATAGTGTTCAATCTTTCATACATAAATTCATGATGCTCCTTCTCTTTCTATCTATAATAATTTAACACCCATTAAGTCTTTGATCGTGAAAAGTTTGAAGCCAAGATAAATGAGATGATGGCTAAGAACAAGCCAGACCCTGGAAACTATGGTGCAGGTTCCAACTCGTCTGGTGATGATCGATCAGGATGGAGCTGCAGGAAGATCGTGATGCTGAGCAGTTTGGCGTTGAAGTTCTGGCAATGTAAAGATAGAATTGAGGCGAATATATACCCAAGTTGAGGAAAGCTGAAATGATAAAGGAAATGACGTTCATGACTCTACAAACACCCATGTAGATGATATGACCAACTTGGTTGGTACATCTGCCAATGATGAGAGTCCCGGCAACGCAGGAAATTGCTTAGGCATCTGACACTGCAAACTTGCTTCCTGAGGAGAAGGACAAGGAGCAACAAATAGAGGTGAATGCTGAGGAAAAGAAGATAGAGAAAGAGAATGAGAAGGATGCATGGGTGGAGAAAGAAGATGGTGGAAATGAGAAGAAAGATGATCATGAGTTGGTTAAAATACAAGCTATTGTGGCTGTGAAGGAGGAAAATGAGAGTAAGAACCTAACTAACCTGGCACGGAAGCTCAAGTAGGAAAAAAACCCCTTCGAAAATTAGCTGGGTAGTACGTAAACAAGTTAGTAAGGCACATCACTCAGGCTCACAAAGTCCTCAACACCAGGACATTACACTATGGATGGGCCATCAGTAGGATAGAGAAGAAAGTCTCAGCTGCTTACTAATTCTGTCAGTGCAAAGCTTGAAGGGAAGCAACCAGACCCTCATTTAGAAGTTTGACGATCTAAACAAAGAGGCGACTTCAGGACTTGCTGATGTGAAGAGAATTAGTGAGAGCATCCAGCTTGGAATGAAGTGGATGCACAAGCCTTTGAGCACTTCTATCAGCGCGAAGCAATCACAAATGCAAAGTTCCATTGCGCGCATTGGGGCTGAATTTGGCCAACTTGCCAGAGGACCTGATCTGTATCTAGTCTTTAATGATGCTAAAAGGGGAAAAATGGTAAAGAAAAAGAGAAAGAGGTTAACATAAAAGATCCACTAAAGATAGTGATGTGGATCAGGGCAAAAAGTTGAAGATGTTGAAGTTGGCCTACGAACTTGACCCAACAGTTCCTGATGTTAAAAGGGAGAAGCTAAATGATCCTAACCCTCAACAAGTTTTGGAATATGATTAGTGTGAAATTTGTTCGAAATTCATATGCTTTTATTGCTAATTTTGATATGATTTCCTGCATTTTCTATACTAAAATGAGTAATTATGAAAATATAATTTTTGTTGCTATTTTTAAGATATTTGATATGAATACATGAATTATTGGTTATAAAGGATCATTTGTATATTGAATCATGAGGTGAATTTAATTGAGGCTACTGCCCTCATCCACCACGAAGCAAGAATGCGCCACAGCCGATGGCCCCTGTTTCTCAAAGCCCGGTTCGCCGTCGCGCCATCGAACGCCGGAAATGGCTACTGCAGCCCCAGTTGTCGGAAATTGAGCGACGCCTGGGAATTCAACAATTCGCCGGAAAGCGCCGTCCATCTCCACGCCACAAGCAATCTACCGCCTATGTTCATCATGCCTCCACCACTCTGCAACAGCTGCCGTCGCTGGAAATCACGCTCGCCGGAGAAGCCCATGCCTTGAAGCTTTCGCAGCAATTGTCGCCGGAATAGCCGCTTCCCCTACCACCAACCGGAAGACCCACTGCCGGCCCACCGGAAACAATGGAAGCACTGCCAATAGAGGTAAGAATCGAAGCTCTGCTTTGAAGAAAAAAGAAAGAAATGCTCACAAGAGTGAAGAGTTGCACAAACGGTAAAATGCAATTTCATTTTAGCATGGTTGGAATGCCCGTGCTTCATTTTGCCTTGAACCGTGCTTGACAGAACTCTTCGCCCATGCAAATTTTACTCTTGGCCCGTGTCTATCTTGTGAGGAGGCCTAACAGGTACATTCGAACTAATTTTCACGGTCATGCCGAAAATTCGCACGGTGTGCGACAATACTGAAGAGCCGTGCGAATGTGAGAAAAATCCGAAAATTATTTTGAACCTTTTGGGAGATTAAGCCCAACAGCATTTAACTTACTAAACCCATTTGATTGGAATATAGAGAGAAGGCGGCGTAAGGGCTGGGAGGGGATTGAAATCAGATTGTCACACACATTCGAATTCGGCAGATTGTTATCCAACAATTGTGGGAGCTCCTCTCTGTACACACATTAGATTAGGTTTTTTTTTTTAAGTTAAATTTTATTGAATTTTTAATTTCTTGCAAACATTTGAGCTTTTAAACTCCATTTCAGGTGATATTCTTCCTATTTACTTACTTTGAGTTGGTATTTTAATATTTATGGTTTATTGCTTTATTATTGTTATGGGTTTGTTGAGTTTTATCATGGCTAATATTTTTTAGCTTTTGATGTTGGATATTATGTGAGAATTGACTAATTTATTGTGTATGTGCTTGGAATTTAATTTGTTTGGTGATTGAGTTTTTAATTTGTGGTTTAATCGAGTTTTAGTTATTTGTTCTTTTTTTATTATGCATTTTAATCGAGTGGGCAAAACGAGAGTTGAGCTTGTTCGATTGAGTGTTTAATTGGGTTGAATTAGTAAATAAATTGATTTTGTTGAAATGTCTATTACACTGAGAGGGGATAGGTCGTTGAGAACACCCACAATTAGGCACTAGATTGATGTAACGAAAGTTAATCAATTATGTGAGGGTTTATCCTAGTTCGATCATTTTATGAGTTTGTTTTCAATGCATTTATATAATAGGTAGTAGACTTAAGTGTATCTAATGAAGTTTGTGTTGTAATTTTGTGGAAATTGACTGATTGGGTTCTTTGATAACAAGTATATTGAGTGTTAATTAATTGTATCTAGTAGATGATGCATTAGGCTCCATTAGCAAGAAGCGACTGTTGATCTAGTGTAGACGAGTGCATTCATTGAAGGGTATGAGAGATTAATTACTTTAGTTAAGTACTTAGACCATCTAGAGAGATTAAGGACTTTAGAACACTCCTAGTCGAGCATTGAATTAATTGAACGATAGTTTGTTAATTTGATGAGGTTTAGATTTAGCCTAATAAACCAATGAAACAAAAGATCGACATAGATTAAATTAGGTTCAAGGATCACATAATTGAAAACACCCGAAGCACTTCAATCCTCACTTCATCCTAGTTGACTGAATTAGTTAGTTTAATTTAGTTGCTTTGATTTTATTTTTGCTTAGCCCGAAAACCCGAACAATTTATCGCTTTCTTAGCTTTAGTAGCATTTCATTTCTTATTATCTCCTTGCACTAGAACACCTCCCTAGGGTGCGATATTTTTATTATTTGGTCAAGCTTACGTACTACATTGATCTTATACACTTGTAGGCTTAGCGAATTTATGAAAACAATTTGCGCATCAGAATACTATCTCCAAGTCTCCAATGTTATGGGAGAAGGGTTTGGAGTAGACCCTGCGATGGATGCTCTAAGAGCTCGTGAAAAGGCAAAGATGATGGAGAAGGACATGATGTTAGCAATGGAGAAGAAGAAGGTTAAAGAGCTAACTTCCGTAATAGATCAAGGATCGCTCAATGCTCTGAAAAGGAAAAAAGAGAGCCCTGAACCCAGAAAATACCGATGGAAAGGGAAGTCAGGTAAGAAAGTGATGGCTGAGGCCAGTGTCAAGAACACACATATTGACGTTGTCTTGCCTCCCAACATGAAAGAATTATGGGAATCAGTGAAGATGGAGTTTGTCTAACTTGGCATGTAGAGAAGAGATGGGGTGAGGATGAGGATATTGAATCTCACTTCAGTGACTTGATGACGGACAACCACTCTGAACTGTATGGGAAACTCTTGGAAGATGCTGATAAGGCCAAAGTGGAGTTCATAGCACCTGATAACATTACCTTAATACTGCAGATGGTGGGAATGACAAACATGAAAGATACTAGCTCCATTATGAAGGAAGTTATGCAGATCACGAGTCGGGAAGGGTACATGACAGATATGAAGAGGATGGTGGAATAGAAGGTTAAGGTGTTTGCAAGTTATGGCATGATCCCTGAGTTTAGAAGAATCTGAATATCTTGTTTCCGTAAAATCATTATAATAGTTCAGGACTACACTTTCTCACTAATAGAACTATTACTTATCGTATTGTCAATAACTCGTTGTAAACTGACTTTTATTAATTTTCTGCAAATTTTAACACTTCTGTTTTACTTTATTGCTACAATCCACTAAGGATTCATTTGGTAGAAATGAAAAGGTCCTGAAATGCACTTTTTTTTGACATTTTACAGTGTTTGGTAGCATTTTAAATATTTTCATGCCTGACCAAGAAAAGTCCGAGTAGTGTAATGGTTTTTAAAAGAACATTGTAGCTCTTCAGCCATCCCATCTGAGCCTACCCCTTCGATTTCTTTGTCTAAACCAAACAGTAAATAATAATAAAAATTGTTGAAAAAAATGTCATCATTTTCCCTGTACCCAACTAACCAGCAACCAATGAGAACGACCAGAAATCTATTCTCAAGTATTAGTTCTTAAACCAGATCCCTCAACAGAAAATTATTTCTGAAATCCCAACCATTCAAATTTAGAAAGAATTCCATAAATTACTTTGAGAAACCTAAAAATAAAATTTGAGACCAATGATAAACGAAAATTTTAAAATTAAACTAGGAAAGACAAAAGCTTGATCCGACTAAGAATGGACAACGCACGATGGGTTAGGTAGTAGTTGAAGACCATTGTGATTTGGAGTTGGGACAAGAGAGACAGTGGAGGACATTGAGGAGGTGATACCGGCAGGCATCAATCGAAAACTTTTTTCAGCCTTAATTGCAAAATAAATCACCATCCTTTCGCGAATTGCAATTTAATCTAAACTTTTGAATTTTGACAAAATAAATCATCACCTTTCATATGTTTTGCAATTTAAAATCCGGGCAACTTGCCCCTCACCCAAAAGATGATGTGGACAAATAAATGCACATTCATCATCTCAATAACATCCACATCATTATATAAATAAATATATAAATAAAATTATTAATATTATAAATATAAAAAAAAAAAAAAACACATGTAATTATAAAATTTGTCATATAAATTGAACATAAAACACCTATTTACAAGGGACTTAAACCCAGTTCTTTTCAATGTCAAAATCAACTCTTATACATTGAACATAAAACACCTATTTATAATATAACTAACTAGGGTTTCATGTCTTATAAAGCTCAATCCAATAACATTAAATGATACTTAAATAAGATCATAAACTCTATACAAATATAAATAATATTACTAATAACTAAATACATTTAACTCTATCTACATCAAAAATCATCTAATAACTTCTCTCCATGACAATAACTTCCTTGTTAGTGTTTCTACCATCTTGCTCATGGATGTAACCGTCTAACTTGTAGATAACTTCTAGTTAACTTCTAGTCTTCAACTTGTATATCTAGACAATAGGGACAATATCAAATAATCAGATATAAAATAAAAGAAAAGAATAAATTATAATATGGTAAAAACTATTGGAAACATACACAATATTGTGTAAACATCAATAACAATAAATGTGTGCTATACACAGCAATAACAATTTTCATCAACAAAAGTGATATCCATTGTACTAGACAAAATAAAAATTAGAATTATAAAGTAAAGTAAACTGAAAAGGGTGGGGCAGGTATTTGAAGGCCCAATCGCCCATTACCTGAACTAGGTGGCCGGACAAGTCACATGACGGAGTGATCTGTTCTAAATATAGAAATAATTATTGCAAATATATATATATATATATTTTAAAGGAAATAGTATAAAATTGTTCAATTGATAAAAATTACATAATGATCTAGCGCAAAAAAAAAAAAAAAAAAACGCTTTCGTGCAAAAAAAAACATACTAAATTTTTTGAACCAATTTATAAATGGGTAATGATTGATATCCAGAATCTGGATATCCAGATTTCAAATTTTCAATTTATTATAATTAATTTAATTAATCATTTACTAATATATCCCTAATCCTTTTAGGCGGTAGTTTAATGAGATGACACACTTTAATTATTAACGGCAACATTATTAATTAACTTCCAGATTAATCATGAATTCACCACCCCACTTCCCAATACTTCTTAATTAAATTAACGGATACTAAAAAAATTAATTATTATTAAGTTTACATTAATTAGTGGTTCACTTATTCAAATTCAGTGGTTGACATACTACGTCTAGGTTTAAGTGATCGACGACGTAACACATCTAGTATCACGAACATAGGTTTTGATCAAATCATGATATTATTTTCATTTGAAATATATTTAGTTTACTTCAATTAAATTACATAAGTTATAAGTTTACATCAATTAGTGATTCACTTATTCACATTCAGTGGTTGACGTACTACGTCTAGGTTTAAGTGGTCGCCAACGTAAGACGTCTAGTATCACGAACATATATAGGTTTAGATTAATCATTAGAAATATATTTAGTTTACTTCAATGGTTGACGTAGTACATTTAGGTTTAAGTGATCGACGACGTAACACATCTAGTATCACGAACATAGGTTTAGATCAAATCATGATATTATTTTCATTTGAAATATATTTAGTTACTTCAATTAAATTACATAAGTTATAAGTTTACATCAATTAGTGATTCACTTATTCACATTCAGTGGTTGACGTACTACGTCTATGTTTAAGTGGTCGCCAACGTAAGACGTCTAGTATCACGAACATATATAGGTTTAGATTAATCATTAGAAATATATTTAGTTTACTTCAATGGTTGACGTACTACGTTTACTTTAACTAAAACTTTAAAAATAGTTAAAACTAAGACATTAATTTAAAAAAATCAATTTTTAATCCAAGATAAATAAAGATTAAAATTAATTTTTAATTTAATTATTTATGAAATTTAGTTGATTTTTTTAGTAAAAATCAGATTTTATTAACCGTTAGCCTATTTCTTCTTTTTTTTTCTCCAAAGATTTATATTTTTTTTTCCAAAATATTTTAAATTTTTATGATTTTTACAAATTAAGGAGTCAAAGATTTTTTTACTATTATATTTTTGAAGGAGAGATAAAGGTGAGTATTAGTTATTTTTTTTCAGATGAAGAAAGGATATTATAGGATATTATCGTTTAAATTGAAATTTGTTTAATTTTCAATTTGATATAATATAATAATTTTCGAATTTGATATTTTATAATAATTATCTTAATTCAAACAATTTGATATAATTATAATTATCTTAATTTAAACAATTTGATAAAAATATAATTATCTTAATTCAAACAATTTGATATATTATAATAATTTTTAATGTCATTAAGTAATTTTTTAATTCAATAAATTAAGATTCAAATTTGAATTTGAATTTGAATTAAACAAATAGTGGGAATAATATTGGGAGAGTGTGCGAAAAGATGGGAAATAGTGAATATTAATTAACTGCTGGCATAATTATTACTACCTCTCTTAATTATCTGCATGTTAACACTAATCACGCTTATATGTGAGTATTATGTGTTACTTTACACAAACGGTGTTATCTAATAATTTCCAATACTAATTCTGAGTATGGCAGCAGCCTAGCGGAATATGCACATTAACACATACATTGGATGTCTGGTTCGAATCTATATATCAACAATTGAAATTTTTTTTTTTAAGATTTAGAGTGCAATAACACATATATATAATGTAATATTTTCGTAGTCACCCTAATTTTCGTAGTCAAAACTCTAATTTTTTATATAATTAAAGCGTGGAACATATAATTAATTAAAGCGTAATATTTTTTATAATTTTTTACTTATCTTTTTTTGGTTATTCATACACAATTTTATTCATGGTATTAATTAAAGACCCCCTAAACCTTAATTTTATTCATACACAACCCACATATTAAACCCTAAATTATGCTTATTAAATATTTTTTTGGTTAACTTTTCCTCAATTGGAAAATACTTTCATACTAAAATAAAATTGATTGACAGTTTAATGTAAACTTCCAACCAACCAATAAATAAAACACATTAACCAATACACTCATGCATGTGGATAACTTAGTTGGAGACACATGAACCAATTACATAAGAAAACTTGAGTTTCTATCCTTCCATTTCTTAGTCTGCAGAAACTCTAATTATGGTATTATTTATTTTTTGAATTTCATTTCAATTAATTTAATTTTTACATAATAGGAAAAAAAATTCGTGTAGGATTTCTGGACTAGGCTGGCCGATTTTGTGAAGGAGAATCATTTGGAGATACAAGAACTGGATGCCAAGCATGAGGTATTAATTACTCAAATATATAACACATGTACTTCAAAAAATTTAATTTTTCTTTCAACACTTACTTGATTAATTTCATACATTTACTTAGATGGAGAAAAAATCATTGAAGAAAAAATGGGATACATTGATGACAAATCATGAGAACATGCATCTCATACAAAAGGTTGTTTTGTCCCTTGAACTGGACCTAGAGGACGAGGGGTTGCAATGACTAGAGGTTGCAAGGTAAAAATAAATAATTTACCAAATTCATAATTAAATTCAAATTCATTATCGTAAATTAAATATGATAGTATTTTCAAAACAAATTTAATACATTTTATAAATTAAATTCTAATAAGATTTCAAAACATATATAACATGAACCGTCACATTTCTATCTATATATATCCTTGTAATTAGTCACAAAAAAATCATCAACCAAAACAATCTCAAATATGGCAACACCAACAAAAACGAAGGAGTTCATTGAGTATGTCCCTCCATCCCCGAAAAGCATGATGTCCATGCTTGAGTACGAGAAAAAACAGAACGAGGATCTCCTAATTTAAGCAAAGGCATTGTTGAGGAGGATTATGAATCACACAACCGCCAAGGCCATGAGTGACATTATTCTCCAAGACGACCCACTGCATAAGATTTATGAAATTTTCCTTGATGTCAACAAGGTCAAAAATATTCCGGTGATAGTCCTCTCTGACTCAACTGCTCGTGAAGATGGTAACTCTGATGCAAATGTGGGTGAGGATGGCATAGGAAGCAGGGCTGGTGAAGTTGGTGACGTGAATGGCTATGTTGGTGACATGGCCGAAAATTCTGACTTCTAGTTTTTTTCTTTTTAATTTTATGTGTGTGGTGTCTCTTTTGAACTTTCTATGTTTTTTTTCGATTTTTAATCGAATTATTATCTTATCTATATAAATTGTTACCTTCGTTTTTTTTATGTTAAGTAATATTTTCTTTATTTATGCACTCAATACAAATAAAAATCAAATGATAAACTAGAAAAAAAAAATCATTTGTATTGTGCTTACTAAATTATTGGACGGACTAACAAAATGGTTGTATTAAAGGACACATAATGCTTCAAAATATATCATTCCATAATTTATAATGTGCATAATAAAATTTATTTAATTTATTTATAAAATGACAATTTGTAATTAATTTGTAATTTATTAATTTATTTAATTACAAGACTATTTCTATAAAAAAAAACATGTTAAAAATTTGAGTTCCTTATAATTTGATTCTTTAGATCAATACAACTAGTGTAATGCTCAAATTGAGATATATACACTTTACACATATTCCAATTCAATCACTTTTGCCAATTATAATGTTAACATATATTTAACATTCAACATTGAATTAACCAACCCTAAACATTACTGAAAATTCATCGATAAATAATTCATTATTTGAATAAACAAACAATACTGAATGAAGATAAAAATATTGATAAATAATTCATTAATGTCAATTTTTAAAATCACATAAAAATTTCCAAACAAAAAATATTATTACCGACGCAAATACACCTACAAAAAAACCAAGAACAAAAAATTTAGAAATATTGACACAATGTAAAATTTGTAAAAGAATTTAAAATGGAAGAAGAGAAATTATGAAAGAGATTTAAGGGTATGTTTACCGTATTTATTAATGATTTTTAGTTGAGAGTTGAGTGTTGCATTGGAAATACAATTTAGGAGAGAGAAAATTGAAGTGTATGTGTGAATTATTTTGACTAAATTAAATACCGAGTAATCAAGATTAAGGGGGTAAAATTGTCATTTAATTTGTATCTTAATTTTTAATTCCATAATTGACCTTGTCTGGATGTCTGGATATTTAGCACCAATATGCAAGTGACCCTTTTAAAAAAAAATTATATCGTTAATTTAAAATTCAATTGAATAAAGCGTCCCAGGATATGGGGAAGAATAAGGGAATTTCAATTTATAAGACATCAATTAGGATCCTAAAAGAATTGAACACTATTGTGTTATATTCAATTTATGAAACTATTTCGAATATCAGATTGAATATTTTATTTAATAATAAATATTATTCGTATTTAATTGAAAATTATGAATTTCCAACCACTTTTTTATTTTATCAAAAGTCTTATGCAACCCCAATCTTCACTCAGCCACTCGCACATGTTCTTCCCCCCAAAAGAACATACAAAACAGAATTACATATTCACATTTTTTGTATAAAAAAAAAAAAAAAAGGAATTTCAAACCCTAAGACATTTGGATATGAATTTTCTTTCTATTCAATTCAAAGCAATTAACCTCGGATTTATTCTGATTTGGATGCCTTTTTTGGAAACATTTGAATTTACTTTGAAACTTGGTGAATTGATTGATTTCCTCAAATTTTATGTGCAATTTCAGACTTTAATTGTTATTTAACTAAATTTTCAAATATTTATTTGATTTTAAATTTAATTTCAAACGTCAAAACCAGAATTAATTTTTTTCTGTAATTTCCTTATTTGTAATTTTGTGATTTTTTTTTATTAAAGTAAAAAACAAAGGACAACGTTTTGTATGAAATTGTTAAATTTTTGAGACAAAATTCGGATATTTGATAAGTTTTGAAAAAAAAAAATCTTTATTTCCTAAAAATTGTCTGAATTTTTTTTTCGGATTCTCTAAGGGATTATCTATCCGTCGAAAACATGCATATTTTCGACGGATAGATAATTTTATCTTACGAACCAAATGAGCCCTAAGTGAAATAAATTACAAAAAAGACAAAAACTCGTATGAATTCAAGTTCACGGTGAACTCGGGTTAATCAATTACCACTGACATGTGTATAAGCTATCATTGTTATGCATATATACTATCACTGTTAAAAAATTAAGTATATTTTTATTACAGTGATAGTATATATAAATAATAGTGATAATAATTATACATAACAGTGATATAAATTCATGTAAAATTTGAGTTCACAAGACAAGAAATAACGAAAAAGTACAAAATAATTCAACAAATTGACAAAGATTACATATTGGTCCTGTGTAAAATAAAAAATACTTTCTTGCAAAAAAAAAATTACCATACAAATTTTTTGAATAAGTGACTCTTTTAGAAATTCATCCATTTATTATCGTATAAAAAAAGAGAAGGGAAATGTGAATAGTTGTAAATGAGTAGTCCAATTTGTGATCTTCATTGATCGAGGCCATCTCTTTCTTAAATTTCAGTATTAATACAATTTTGCCGAAAGACTCAAAATTCACCAAACTATTTAATTTCCATCACAAAACTTCTTTAAAGCAGCATCACACGCACACCTCCCTCCCATTTTCTCTCCCAGCGACGGCAAACCAAGAAAGGTAACTAATTTCTTTAATTCCTTCTTTTACCTAATCTGTAGATCGTTTGAGAATATTCGTGCATCATTAATCCTCTGGGATCATGATTCTTGTGACAAACATAGCTCTGGGTTCCTTTTTCATTGTGTTCTTTCGTTGCTAGTTTCAATCTTTTCGTGTTCTTCTGGGGGATGTTTCTGATCTTGTTAAGCATTTCTCTTTAGCCGATTCTGAATCTGTGTCGTGGTTTTGATTTACGTCCTATATTTGGGTGTCTTATTCATGTTCAATCTCGGGGGAAAATCGCTTTTTCTGTATACTGGGAAAAGGGAAACGTATATGCTCTTTTAATACTTGAATCTTGATAGTTGAGATACCTTGATCAATCGTCTTCCACATCAAGAGAAATGAAAATGGGAAATATGATTCCAAGAAATTAGGAATTAGCAATTTCCAATTTTCAATAATCTGAGAGACTTTTGCAATTAGTGCATTTGACTGTTAAAGGCATACTGATTGAACATCTTAGCATTAAGAAGCTTCATCCTACTAGAGGTTGTAGATTTCCCTGAAGAGTATATGGTTTAGGATGGTTGCACGCCACCCCGGTTCAGTTGTACTTAGATCTTTTTCTCGTGAAATTAAGCTGGTCAGAACCCAATTTGTTGAAACTTATACATTTTTGGGGTCAGATTCTTGATGATTAATCATAGTAATTGTGGTTAGAGACAATTCAAGGTTTGGTAGTACTTTCGCATTGTATTTGAATATTTTCTTCTAGGCTTATATAGCTCGTGCATCTATAAGAACTTCTGTATTTTGTCCCTTTTAAGGTCTGGTGCTTCTAGACAAAGGTGTTAGCATACTAATGTAGTACTAGGATTAAAACATGTTAGCCCTATCCAAGTCTTGTAAGGTAGTTCTCTTATGATTGTATATTTTAAGCTTTACTATAATACTGTCCTCACTGTTCTTCTGTATGCATATTGACTGGTTGTATTCAAAACTGAGCTTTGTTTTTGCGGACAATTGACTGACAATCCTCTTTAAACAGTGAGCTGAAGTTGATCGAGTTCCCAGCATACCTTTTCAGCATTTTCCTTGTTGGTCCCCAACATAGTGGAGCCGGGGAATGCTGAAAAATGTTCTTGCGAAACAAGAATTTTAATTTTGAGGATAATGATTTCTTGAGCTTAGATGAACTAGGTTTATTTTCAGTGGATGGAAGTGGAGATATAGTCTACAACTCACTTCCATTTTACTCAAGATTCTTGTCGCCTAGTAAAATTCCTGTGACTTTGATGAGAATCTTGTCTGATGATGGTTGAGTCAAATTTACAATGGTTGTAAAGCGCTAATTGTAGGCAGATTAGGACCAGTTTGAGATAGTATTTTTCTGTAGCTTCAGTATGGATAAAAAGAGTAGTGTATTGATGCAAAAATATGAGCTTGGGAGGTTATTAGGTCAAGGAACATTTGCAAAAGTGTATTACGCAAGGAGTATCCAAACGGGACAGAGTGTGGCTATTAAAGTAATAGCCAAGGAGAAGATTATGAAAGTTGGGATCATAAATCAAATCAAGAGGGAAATATCTGTTATGAGGCTAGTTAGGCATCCTTTCATAATTCACCTTTATGAGGTTATGGCTACCAAAACTAAGATCTATTTTGTACTGGAATATGCTAAAGGAGGTGAGCTCTTCAACAAGGTGGCCAAGGGCCGATTAAAGGAAGATCTTGCACTAAAATATTTTCACCAGTTGATAAATGCAGTTGATTTCTGTCATAGTAGGGGTGTTTATCATCGGGACTTAAAACCCGAAAATATATTGTTGGATGAGAATGAAAATCTGAAAATATCTGATTTTGGTTTGAGTGCCCTTGCTGAATCAAAGCGACAAGACGGGCTCCTACACACAACGTGTGGGACCCCTGCCTATGTTGCCCCTGAAGTGATAAACAGGAAAGGGTACGATGGGGCAAAAGCTGATATCTGGTCATGTGGGGTGATTCTTTTTGTTTTGCTTTCTGGCTACCTTCCATTTCATAGTAACAATTTGATGGAAATGTATCGGAAGATTGCCAAAGCTGAATATAAATGTCCTAAATGGTTTAATTTTGAAGTTAGGAAGCTGCTTACAAGAATGTTGGACCCAAATCCAGTTACTAGAATCACAATTGCTAGAATTAAAGAGAGCCCTTGGTACAAACATGGATTAAGCTCGAAATCAGTAGGACACGACCCTGAATGCAGTACAAGAAGTCAGCATGATAATGGGAGTACATCGGGAGAGGGACAAGAAGTGTACAGATTCTCAAACTTAAATGCATTTGATATAATTTCACTATCATCTGGATTTGATCTATCAAGATTGTTTGAGGAGCCTTCTTCGAAAAAAGAAGCCCGTTTCATCTCCTGGAAGCCCGCTTCTATGATTATCTCTAAGATGGAAGAACTTGCCAAGTGTATGAAGCTAAAGATAAGTAAAAAGGACGCGGGGTTGTTCAAGTTTGAAGGAACAAAGGAAGGTCGAAAGGGATTTTTGAGCATTGATGCTGAGATCTTTGTGCTCACTCCCGATTTTCATATGGTGGAAGTCAAGAAAACAAGTGGTGATACGCTGGAATATCAGAAAGTGTTTGATGAGGGTATTAGACCAGGCCTTCAAGACATTGTTTGGGCTTGGAAAGGTGAACCACAGGCCCGACAAAATAACCAACAACAAGACGAGCACTCACAACATCTAACACAACAGCAAGATCCAGATTCTCTACAGCTGCCGCTGCTGATGCACGACCAACTACCCTAACGAATTTTAGTTCATTAGCTTCCTGTACATTTTTTGGGCATCAGAGTGTGGCTTTTCTTTTTCCTTTTCTTTCTTTGTCATATACCATTCAAATGATTGACATGGTTTTCTTGTTTTTTAGCTCATGAGAATGTGTATAAGTTGAAATTTTGTTTGCCAACCTCCTTGGCCTGTATTGTTGAGTACTTTTTGTAACCACTGTAATTTTCAAGATTTACAGTCCCAGATTTTTAAGGCTATTTTGTATATCTGTAATCCCCAAGAATCACAAAAAAATAAAATAAAGGTTTGTTTGGTAGTTATTCACATGAACCAAACCAACATTTGAGATTTGTTCTTAATCACATGTCAACAAACTCACCACACACAAGTGTCTTCAAATATGCCTTTTCCCACACTTTTTTACAGCACATACATATACATATACTGCATAACAATGTTGTATCATCCAGCGTAAAACATTTGTTTTATTCATAGAAAATTCCAGCAACCACAATCCATCCCTATATATTACAATGTTTCTTGTGATTATACATACAGGGGGGAGTTGGTCAGGTCAATTATTTCAGGACACAAAGTTGGCCTTCTCTTCTCCCTGCTCGAATTTGCCACAGCATAGCAAGGCGAAGGTGTAAATAGATCTATGATCTCAACTTCACGGCTCCTTATATCTGGACTCTTCATCAACGCTTGATCTTCTTTGTCAGCAACCAAAGCAGTTGCTGATCGATTATCAAGCGGCTCATCAAACTCTCTACTTAATTCGACATAGGAAGAAGTAGTAAATGAAAATAAATTTTTAGCAGCAGGGGAACTGTTCATACAAAAGGACCGTTCATGATCTTCTCTGTATGGAGGAGACTCGGGTGAGTTCCTAGGCCATGCTACTCGAGTTCCTGACAAACATTCACTCGCTTCAACACCAGTATCATTTCTATGAATGGTTTCCTGGTGAACATTTTCTTCATTTAAGCTAGGAGGAGAATTGTGAACTTGTCTAGCTGCTCTCGAGGCTTCTTCGTCTTCTTCTTGTTCAAATTCGTTATCATCACATTCATCGTTGATACATGTGTTCTCATTGTAACAAGGCAAATCATCCATGCAACAGATTTGGGTGCGCATCTGCTCGGGCAAGGCTGGACAAGCAGAAGTAAACTTTTGGTATTTAGTTGAAAACAGATTCACTTTTAGGTTTAACCTGAGAACATGAAAAGAACCAGATAGAGAAAGGTGTGAGAATAACCACCAAAAAAGTTGAAGGCAAATATTTATACGCACCAATTGCACCGTGCAACTCAAATATAAATCTAAATGGTATTAATTGTTTTGCTACAAGGTACTATTAGTTGGTCAATATTAGTTATTTCACTTAACAATATTAGCTGTTTCCATCGATAATTAGTTATGGACATGCATTCAAGTATTACTCAAAAGAAAAAAAAATCAAGATAGAAGTATAAAACATATAGACAACAGAATTCCAGACCTCTGCCAGGCAGGAAGAGTGAGCATTGTATAGGCTAATTTAATCTTGTTGGCAAGTCCAGACAGGGATTTGAAACTTGCTGCCGCTTTCCTTACAGCTAGAGATTCTACTGGGTGTTGCCAAGCCCACTCGAACTGAAAGAAATAAAAACATGTCAATCTAAAGTTCATAAAAAATCAGTTGAGTGAGTGACATTCCCTTTGGGAACGAATAGGAGGGAGATATAAGGTTGGCTTGGAGATATGAGTGTATGGAGACTTGGTGAACTAACTTCTAACCACTAACAACTACTCCCTCCGTCCCAGACCAATTTGCACACTTTCCATTTTGAGTTGTCCCAAACCAATTTGCACACTTCTTAAAAGGAAAACATCGATTTGTGTGCACACTCACAAAACTTTCCACACATTTACCCATACACCACTATTTTATTTAAAAAATACATTTTCCTTAAACCGTGTGCCATCCCAAGGGTGCAAATACCCCTGGGACAGAGGGAGTAACATTTACCGATCAAAAAAAATAATTTCATAAAAAGTCAGTTGATATTCAAAACTTTGTTGCCAACTTAACCACCAGTTATATAAAACATGTAATGAATAATGAGATGACTTCGTCCTAAATTAAACAACTATGATATAAAACATGGAAAAATATTCAGATCGTAATCGTAATGTGGGCTATCACCAGGAACAGACCAAGGTTTAATTACTGCTATGACTTCTCATTATATTATACTCCGTCCGTCCCGTAGGAATTTGTACCCTACCGAACAGCACATTTTTTAAGAAAATGTGTTTTATATATAAAGTAGTGGCATATAAGTAAATATGTGTATAGGTTTGTGAGTGTGCAAGTAAATCAATTTTTCCTTTTTTGGTAGTGTGTAAATTTGTGTGGGACGTCCAAATAAGGAAAGTGTACAAATTCCTGTGGGACAGAGGGAGTATTATATACTCCCTCCGTCCCAGCATTTTCTTCGTAGATGGAGTTTCATGCATATTAAGAAAAAGTGAAGTATGTGAGTGTGAAGTTAAATAATAAAATATAAAAAGTGTATTTTATTGACTTTTGTGAGTGTGAGTTATTTCCTTTTTTGGGGTGTGAAGAAAGAGTTGGGACATCCATATAAAGAAAGTGTGAAATTTATCTTGCGACAGAGGGAGTATTATATATACTGTTTTTTGTACCAAAATTTTGTTATGTAAAGTTATGACTTGTAGATATACATAGACACAAATTCATAGATCAATATAATCATTGGATATACAATTATACATGCTTATTCATTTATGTAATGACTAAATTATCAGTAAAGAAACATATAAAGGCATGTGACAATTGGCACCTCAATCATTTTATCTAACCAAAGGAGTCTCGTAACTTTACCAAATAATATGCACAACTCCATGTTTTGGAGCACTGTAACACCATTCCTAAAACGAGTGCACTAGCTTCATCATCAATGAATATATGAAATAACCAAAAATGAATTAAATTTGCTACTTTTGTTTTCAAAACAAAACAATGTCTTCTCATCATAATGCGATCTATACTTTTACCAAATAATATGCACAACTCCATGTTCTGGAGCACTATAACACCATTCCTAAAACGAGTACACTAGCTTCATCATCAATGAATTTATGAAATAACCAAAAAGAATTAAATTTGCTACTTTAGTTTTCAAAACAAAACTATGTCTTCTCATGACAAATGGATTTGAATTTAATGGGATCCAATGAAACTGCACATGCACGAATTTGCCTGAAAAGACTACCATTGTACTTCAAGATAAAGAAACTTCCAGACTTTGATTACATCTTTATGCATTGAAATCATGACGCGGAAAGCAGAAATTAGTACTGAAAGGGAAAAAAATAAAAATTTATCGTTAAAAAGGAAGAAGAAAGAGAAACAACCTGCAGAGCAGCAATATTAGTGGGGAAGCCGTAAATGCAAAACACCATTTCCCAGGGCCGCTTTCTCTTCGTCCGCCACGCACCGCACCCTATTTCGCCGTTGTGCTGCCTTATTCTCCGGCGCGGATTCAAAGTATATCTGTTACAGATCGACAGAATTCATAATTAATATTTCAAGCTTCTTTTGAATTATTAATTAAAATACCAATTAAACCAGGCGATTGATTAGGAGTAGAAATCAGAATCGAATCGAATCGAACCCGATGTAAGTGTGGCCTTTGAATCTGGGACAGAGAGAAGTCAACAAATAGCACGCGAAGAATCCTGCTCCTTTTCCTCCGCCTTCTTCTTCCTCATCATTTTCGGCCAATTCATTTGCTAAGATTGGGGTTTCTTGGGTCTCTTTTCGCACCTTCCTTTTCCCCATCCTTCACTGCTCTCTCTCTCTCTCTCTCAACCGACCCGATTACCCTATATATCTCGTTGTAGAAATTCGACCGTTGTGACTCATGGGTTCTGCGGCCTTTTTATACTACGGATGGGCTAAAGTTTGAATTTTTAAACTTTTTAGGTCATTACTTGGGCCGATACGTCTTTGGATTTAATTTGGGCCGACTATATATACCTCTCGGCCCAAGTTATTGACACAAGTCATTTTGGGAAATACATTATCTTTAAATATGTTTAGCACTTTTTTCGAAATTTTTGATAAAATTTTGAACATTTTTTCAATTTTACTCTATGTTCGAAAAAAATAATGAAAAAATGAAAAAAAATTCAAATAAAATTACCAAATAAAAATAGTGTATTCATCTAGATAGTGTATTCATGTTAGACCCTTAGATCGTGGCTGCCGAGACGTATCGATGCTTGCGTACGTCTTGGCGAGGTGGTGCCGAGTTGCTAGGATGGTGGGCAGCTTGGTTGGTGAAATGTTGCGAGTGGCGACACAAAGTCCGGATGGGCTGGACGGATGAATTTGGGCAGCCTATGGATGTATTGGGTTGTGAAATAACTTGGGCAGTGTATACCTAAGTGTGGAAGTGCATGTGTGCACTTGGTGCATTCGAGTGTACGTGTGAACTGGGGCATACGTCGGATGGGCGGATCAGTGCGTATGCATGTGTTGGGCATACTCACGACAGATGGAAAATGCATGCAAGACTGTGGCAGTGCACGTCGGATGGATGCGTGAGGGTGTTAGTGCGGGCAGTGCACGTCGGATGGTTTCTAGTGTAGTTGGATGTGGACGGATGCACAAAGTTACGGACGGATGCGAGTCGGGTGGATGCGTGCGAGCAAGGATGGACAGTGCGTGCACGCGTGCGTGCATACGGGCGGTTATGGATGGCAGTTGGATGCACGGGGCGCCTGATCCGTGCAACGGATGGGGCGACCCGTCAGATTTATTTATCCAAGTGGGAGGCGGATAGAGTTGGTTCAAGAGCAGTTTTGGGCAGTTGAGAGAAGTTATTTGATGGGCAAAACTACCTCTATATGCTGGAAAAGACGGATGCTTGACATGTGGCGGGCCAAATTGATCTGACGGCTTAGATAGGTGATCCTAGTGGTGTGGGGATGTCCACCACAACAGCCTGTACGAAATTTATAAATGTAAATAGAGTACAGCCATGAGTTCACGAATCCTAGATTGGATTTCATGTGTGTAACCTTGGCTTCCTTTGTAAAATTATTGTGGTGATAATTCAAAGGTTGGTGCGTGTTTCCCGTAAGCTTTGTGTATGTTGTATGTTCTTAATTCCGCTGTGCAATCTTCCTTAAAATATATGGCAGAATACACACGTCCCTTAGGGTGTGATTCAATTGAAGGACGTTGAGACGTTCGTGTGGAGCGCTGACAGTTTACGGGCGAGTGCAGTGTGTGGGCTTTCGTTGGGCTGTAGGCAGTGCCCAATTCGAGTCTAGATTTAGACCCTGTGACATTTGGTATCAGAGCCCCGCTGTGGGTTTTGGTGTCGATTTTGTGCTGTGATGGCTGAGCAAAATCGTGAGACGGTTGTTGGCCTTGACGTGCGGGTCAGACAGATCGAGGAGTTGTTGGGTTCACCCCCTGAAACATCTGAGG
Source organism: Prunella vulgaris (assembly GCA_026898435.1). Taxonomy (NCBI): domain Eukaryota; kingdom Viridiplantae; phylum Streptophyta; class Magnoliopsida; order Lamiales; family Lamiaceae; genus Prunella; species Prunella vulgaris. The sequence continues at coordinate 1,012,859 of JAPKLY010000073.1, read as the reverse complement.
TGATTGCCATTTTTCAGCGGATACGTGAAAATGAAATAATCCTAGATGGCAATGAACTCGAAGGTGGTGGAAATAAAAAAATCAGTGACTGATATTTCCTCTTTTGTTGAATCCCGGATTGTCTCTTCTCAAGAGGATATTGGTGATTTGAAGGAAGCGATGGATCTCAAATTGAGGGTCTGTTGGATGATTTAAGGGTGCTGAAGCGTGCTTTCATATCTGATGGAGCGGAAGGCTTGCTTCGAATGTAAAGGTTCCAGATCCTAAACCATTTGAGGATGCGAGAAGTTCCAAGGAATTAGAGAATTTCCTATGGGACATGAAGACCTATTTTCAAGCTGCACATGTTCCTGATCGTGAGAAAGTGTGGTGAGGGTTCAATCGAAGGACGTTAAGACGTTCGTGTGGAGGGCTGACTGTTTACGGGCGAGTTCAGTGTGTGGGCATTCGTTGGGTTGTAGGCAGTGCCGCACGGGGCAAAAAATTCGAGTCTAGATTTAGACCCTGTGACAATTCCCATAGTGCTAATAACCTGGGCCATACCCCTCCAATTTTTACTGGGTGGTGCTTATTTCATAATCTTCAATAATAATAGAAATGAGAATGTCTTTTTTACCTATGCTCTCTATATATTAAAGGTTATCTTCAAGATGATTATATTAATACTTATTTTTTAAAGAACTGTACAAATGAAGGTTGTTGGTGACGTAGAAGAGGAATGATTGAAGAGAAATGATTGTAGAATGAGAAGTAATTAATTTAAATGAGAATTGATTACCATTTAGCAAGAGAAGTGTTTATTAACCACCATGATTGTTCTATAATTATTTTTGTTCCTATTACCATCGAAGAATTTTCAACCAAAGATCCCTTAAATTTGTTGATTCCAAATGTATTCACTTTATTTTTTATTTTCTTTTATCAAACTTTAAATAACATTTCGACAAAAATATGTCTAATATTTTAATTTTTTAAAATACGTGTCAAATATTTGATAAACAAAATATTTATAAAAAATTAAGTTAATAAATATTTATCAAAATTTAATTTAATTTTTAACAAAAATATATAAAAATAGAATAAGCACATTATGAGAATGAATATATCTAATAAATATGGAGGTAAATATAGTGTAGACCCTTAATGGACGCAATTGTCAATTTTGACCTACTGTTATCAGAGGTTCGATTAACTTAATAAAGTTATATTTTATTTTATTTTATTTTGTTATTACTTAACATATATAAAAATAATCAGTCACTTCTTTTGCAATCTTGCAACATAAAAAAAAATAGAAATAGAAAAGTTAGTGGGTCTACAAAGTAGTTACACTTGAATCGGTTTATACAAATACTAATATCATTGTTTAATTCATATATATTACATGGAACACTAATAGTATAACGTGTTATTATTTAACATAATAGTATATGCGCAAACACGTAACAGAACTGTTACATTCGATTTTGATTTGCAAATGTTTTTAATTTATTACGCGTTTGTGAAAAATGCAAGATTTGAATCTCATTAAAATTTAATTTTGAATTATTTTATGATACAAGATTTATTTGTATAGACTCATTTTTATTGTTATATCATAACCTCAAAATTATAGATCATAGAGCTCTAGTTTGAACTATTCATATTTTTTTATATCTTAGGTCGTAACATATGTAATAATTTGAAATTAGGACTTTATTTACGATGTGACGAGATGCCGTAGCCATCAGCTCCAATGGAAACCACTTATTCACACCATTTATTGTATTTCTGCTTTTATTTGTTGAATTTCAATAACATTAATGAATTACTTTACGACTAATTTACGCCAAAAATCTTGCTCATATTTTGGGGAAAATATTTCTGGTAATTCAACAATACGTATCAATTACTTTAGACAAACTTTAAAGTTCTTTTTTCTTTTTCTAATAGAAGAAAAATCAATCTTACAGTGCATTTTGAAACAATACAAACAAATCCATTTAAATAAATTCGTCTCCCACCGCTTTTGAAAAAAAAAAAAAAATTGTAAAAACATAACCACATGCAATTATAAAAAAATGCTCAGGTAAATCGCACTAGAAATGGCATAGATAAAGCGTCCAAAAAATGTTATTTGAGTGAAGAAAACTTAAAAATAAATTCAGCTAATAATCAATGCCAACTTATAATAATTTGATGAGGAACATTAAACAGGAAACACCATATATTTTCCATCTATTTCCTGTTAGGCTTTTCCTGCTTCTAGGTGTAAGGAATGGTGTTGCAGCAAATTTGGGAGTAATGAAAGATAATTCAGTGAGAATTATCAACTACGTCTCGAGAACTGAAAACCGAGTGGCTCATGAGTTAACAAGGAAGGCAATGCAATCTCCGAGCCCTCAAGATTGGATCAGGGTAGAGATTCCGCAATGGATTAAGGAATTAACCTAGGGGAAGGAATGTTTTATGTATGTAGGTGTTCCTATGTTAAAACAAAAACAAAAAAAAGTAAACTGCAGATTTGTTTGCTCAACTCATACAAATAAAAGAAGCAAATTTCCTCGTACCAGGACCCCACCAATCCCCTGCTTCAGACTCAGCCCCACATACTGTCTAATGTTTGGTACCATTTGTCTCTTCTTACCCTACATTTTTTTTATCAGTATAGAAGGTATAGTTACGAAACTGAGTACCAGGGTACATAACTAGAGCTTACATAAAAAAAATGAAACATTTAGGTAGGTAGCACCCAACAAATGTACTTTCTTTTTTTTAATCGCATATGTTAGTTGTTATTAGTTAGAAATTAGTTTACCAAGCGCTCAAGTACTCCAAGATTTATTCTCCAAGCCACCTTATAACTCCCTTAATTCGTTCCCAATGAGAATCGAATTTGGGTTGCTCATTAAAAGTGAGCTAACCCACCTGTACTTATTAGTACAAGTGTATATCTAACCCATTTATGGGCCATGTCAAAGTTGTTCAAGCCCCTCATGAATGATGAATCACGGATTAAAATCACAGTAAATGAAATATTCATAAAGAAATCAGCAAAATTGGTCACATCTACAAGTGATTCGAGATCCGACTTAATTTAATACCTGTATTAACTAAACCACAGCTTAGATTTCAATCGCAGCTGTCTGAATGAGGAGAGGTTTTGCTGTTGCAGTTCGTTCAATTCATCAGCATATCGGAGTTAAGATGGCAAGTAAGCATGAACATCATGATGATAAGAATCAAGCCATGTAGACAAATATGGCTCTGTAAACTAAAATGAAGTAATACATTTCACATTCCACTTTGGGTGTTGATTAACCTCAATAACGAGGGCATAAAATCTCATGCTAGCATAAAAAAAAAAAATCGATACCAGAAGTGGTCCAAGGGTGTGGATCCGGTCTTCTGTTTACCCACTCCTTTGGCAAATAGTCCAAAACAACCCAAATTTCAATTAAGCAGATGTTGACACAACGCATTAGGTGTGACTTGGGAGGAGGGAAGGAAATCACACAGAAGAAAAGGAGTAGTGGCAAAGAGTCGAGTGGGAAATAATACATTCTCACAAAAAAGCTAAAGTAAATCAAACTCTGGGCTAATCCAGTAAATCATGTCACTTAGCTTCACCTTAATATCACAAAGTAATCAATCAGCATCGATTATTTCAGATATACAACAAGAAACAAAAGAATCCCTGTAAAATGGACACCAGGTGCAGCATGTGACAACAAGATCACTCTGAACATTACGATTTTCAAATAATATCCACCACGAAACATGTTTATTGTCCCTCCAAGGCCAATGTCAATCAACTCAAAAGCTGTGCAGTATCATCTCTAAACAAAACCGTCATATATTTGAAACCATATTTGGCTCGTACAAAGCATCGTTTGTATGGACTCCTAAGAAAGCCCTGTCCCACTGCTTTGCATGACAGATAATACAATTTGGTGGTCGTAAAAAATTGTGAAATAACAACCCATCACTAAATCAATTTGTATAAAGAAGAACTACGTGTTCCTGCTCTAACAGGGAAGACAACAGAACTGTAAACGATACTAATTGAAATGCCAAAGAAATGTTATTTTTGTGAATATGGTAAATTCTTCATGACAAACCATGTCCAGGCCCCCAGTAAAAACAATTTACATCCACTATATTCCATATAACGTTATTGTAACTAAGAGTTATTAATTTTATGTATCTAATTAAGTCAGTTAATCGTGAATTTTACATACAATACATATCAAAAGAAGTGTCTCAATCTCATATGGGAAACAATCAACACAACAGAAAAATAAACAAAAGAGCTGCTAGCTGGGATAAACAGCAGAATGCAATAAATAATCAATATATTAAACAAATATTCAGTCACCAATATACCACCGTTATTTGTACATTTTCAAGTATAATGTCAATTTTATGATCAAAAGACAAGTCTAAAAGGGATATGGCATTGTATAACCTGAAATCTATACAACAAATGATTTCATTAGCAACAAGTTCATGCCGCATATGAAATCATGCAAGAACTCTGCTGCTGCAATTGTTCGACTCTTGAAGGATATGACATCAAGGAGATATACTAGAAAAACACAAAACGGCCTCGATTGCCGATACAACATTACCAATCGTGTTAATCGGCATAAAGCTTTGCCGTTGAAGCAGATGTTGAAGAAATCATATTCCTCCAGAGATATCTGCCGCTTGCCATGTCGACGAATGTCCAAAACCCCTTCCCTGCCGCTGTGCAAACCTAATACCGCGTAGGATTTCAGATTATTACATTTCTTCGCAGATTTTTTGTACGCGCTATAAAAATTAAATAAATAACCAGAAAATTGAAAAATGCAATTTCATTTCCATGAAAATTTCATCGTGTACAAGGCAATTCACATTCCCAGCTTTCACAATAGCAGTTACGGAGCAAAATTAATTTCTTAAAAATCTCTCCGAGGAAAATAATATTCAACTCAGGCGAAAACCTAGGAATTCGACAATTATGAAAATGAGAAGGACGAAAAATACCTTGGAAGAAAGGGGAACGGAGTTGGTGGTTTCGGTGAGGTCTTCGGAGACGTCGTCGTTTTGGAGGTCGGGCGGGGAATTGAGGTTTTTGAGAAGGAAGAATCCGGCGAGGGTAGCCGAGAGGAAGATCAAGATAATTCTCAGGGGACACATTTCCAACACTCTCTCCCCTTGGCGCGGCCTGAGAGAAATTTGTGTGAATGATTTGGTGAAAACTGAAAGGAAAGAATATTTATGACTTTTATGGTGTGGTGGTGGTAGCGGTGGTTGAGCTATGTCATTAATCATTATGCTAATGGACTTGTCTTTGAATTAGCATGTTCTTCCAATTATTGTTTTATTTTTGTTTTGAAATTTTCAGAATATCCACACTTGTGTGAGACTTTTTATTTAAAAATAACACTATGAGACTTTTTATTTTAAAATAAATAGCACTATGGAGGGTAAAAAGAGAAAGAGTAAGTCTTCTGTGTACCAGTTACACCGTACAATTCAAGTATATTTTTAAAAAGTTACACAATTTATTATTGAAAAGTTACATAAATTATTACTGAAAAGTTACACTATGAAATATACATTTTTCAGTAATAATATGTGTAATAATATGTATATAAGACTAATCCAAAGAGAAATGTATATCGTATTGGTAAAATTTTGTATGAAAATTATCAAATATTTAATTAGGTGTATCAGAAATCTTATTAGAAGTATTAAAATTTGGATCAATGATGTTATGTTATAATTATTATAGATTTTATTGATCCCAATTTTTTATACTCAGTCATAAATTTTGATACACTTGATCAAATATTTGATACTTTAAATAAGTTTTTATAACAAACTTATCATAAATCATTTTTATATAATATTTTACGTACATGGGCTAAGGTATCAAATTATCTGAGGTTTATTAATTATTATAATTGTTCAACAATTGCGAGAAAATATTATTCAGCTTAATTACTTCCAAATCCTTGTCCTGCCTTGTTTGTACTTAACATAGACATTGGATTTTGTCCTAAACATGTAAATTCTTAAAGGAAAAATGCATTTTTACCATCTACTTTTACTTTTTATTTCCATGTACTTTGTTTTCATTTTAACAAAATTTGAACAAATGCAGAAAGTAGGAATAGTTTTTAAAAAATATCTCAAAAGATAAAAGTATATAATAAAAATATGAGTTTTTCCATTATCCTTTTTCTTTTATGTTTTTGAATTTTTTAAACAAATTGATAGAGGTTTATGGCTATTTAAACAAATTATTAGTGGTGGACGTATAGATAGTGTGTTGAATATGGATATGAAATTATTTTTCTATAAAAATAATAATAAAATTTAGTCTTATGTATATAGTCATTATGCAATTTAATTATATTTAAAAATTATTTTTATTATTATTAAAAAATTTGATACTCTTTGATAAAAGATAGTAGTAAATTTTAAAAATATATATTTAAAGTATCATGTGCTCCTCACACGGAAGAGATTACTCTAATAATAATACAGCAAAAAATTTAGGAAATCGAGTTCATGGTAAATTTGAATTTATTAATTATTGTTGTTATATATATTCATTATCACTGTATGTATATAAATTATTATTGTTAAAAAATTAAATATATTTTTATAATATTTTAAAAATCGTTAGTCGATCGGATCACTAGGGTCTAGCAACTAGTCGTAAGTACCTAAATAATAAATATAATTATTATTTAATAAATTAATATTACATTTGTACATAGAATAAAAAAAAAATTAACATCACCACTTTTCAATATATTAAATTATAAGTGATAATAATCATTAAACTCAAATTTTAATAGAGTGATAATTTAAAAATCAAAATGAATTAATATTTTAGTTGTTTTAATTTTATTTTATTATAATTATTTAGGGCTTGCCCAAAAAAATTAGAAAGGAAGAAACATGTCTAATCGGAACGACTTAGTCAGTATCTAATCAATTTAATCTATGTCTAATCGGTCTAATTGTTGTTTAATGGGCTTTAGGCGTCGACCACTATCCCAAATTTTTTTAGCGACTTAGTATAAATCAGGTTGGTCAATAGTCGACTAGCGATTAATCACCGATTGTAGGTATATGTAAATAGCAGTGATAATAATTGTAGGTATATAAACCGGTTTCAAAAATATGGTGAAATATTATATAAATTATTTTTATGATATAAATCTGTAATAGAAAGTTTATATTTATGAATTTATCTTTAATCCAAAAATATATCTATTCTAATACTCATATTCAACAAAATGTAAGCGTGTTCCATGTCATGATTAACTAATAAATAAATAGTGATCCAAAAGTTGTCCAAGTTGGAAACAACTGGATGGGATATTGTTAATATTAAAAATAAATCAAAGTCAAAGCTCCTTCAAAATTTACGGGTACTCACTTTTGTCAACAAGCGCAAAGTAGAGAGGCCTCAAAATTCAATCAAACACGTTTCTTTATTTTAAAATTAGAAAAGTAATAATTTCAGTTAGGTGTACGACTTCACAAATTTTTTCCATAATTAAAAAAAATTCTCATTATCCCATGTTAGTGTATGTTTGGTTCGTAAGATAAAAATATATATCAATAAAAAATATGTATATTTTTTACGGATAGATACTCCTTCTGTCGATGAATCTTTTTCCCATTTCTTTGTGGACACGGAATTTAATGAAAAATAATATTATATTGAAATGATAGATAAAGTAAGAGAAAAGTAAGAGTATTGTGGGGTCCAAAATTTTATTGTGAGTGTAAGTTGTTTCCAAATAAGGAAATGAGAAAAAGTTTTGTGGACAAACAAAAAAGGAAAGTGAAAATAATTTGATGGACAGAGGGAGTACTTTTATCTTACGAACCAAACATACTTAAACGATTATTAGTTGAAGTGATACTGCGGTTTTTTACTGAAAAGTTGCACAAATTATTACTAAAAAGTTACACTATTAAAGATACATTTTTCAGTAATAATATATATAACTTTTCAATAATATTTTTTGTAATTAACTTTTTAAAAATGAACTTGAATTGCATGGTACAATTGGTGCATACAAGACTAAACCATATACTAGTAATTATAGTAGGTATGAGAACAAATGAGATATACTATATTATCTTTTCTTCCAAATAATTAAGGTAATCATCACCCTCATTTGATTACACTCTTCTTATCTTATAATCATCCTCCTTAATCAATCCCTCACACCACATCCAACAACTTTCTTTTTTGCCCACATTTATCAAAATTGGAGCACAACACTAATTATATAACCATCATGAATACATACATTCATTCAACATATGTAAAGATAAAGAAGAAAAATGAAATTTTATTCCCCTTATAACTGAAGAATTTGAAACAAGTGTCCCCTAAATTTATTTTATTAACTGATATCTTCACATAAAAACTTTTTCTATTCACAAAAAGAATATTTTCAATTTCTTTCTTTAAAGCATTTGTTTTATTAACTGAGAAGAATTTTTTCAAAATTTGATTCAAATTTATTGTCAAGATATAATTGAGCTAGATTTAAGAAAAATAAGTCACATTTTTTGCTTCATCTTTATGAAAAAAAAGAAAATAACTTTAGGTTATTAGCTATTTGAGTACACAATGGTTCATTAAAATTTCCACTATTTTCTTTAAACTCTTTTAGAAGCAAATAAGGGGTTTCAAATTCAAAATCATGAAAATTGAGAAGAAATTGAATCATACGGAGTTTAAATCTAAAATTATTTGTTTTTAAGGATATACAATAAATGATGGAACAGAATTTCATTGGGGTTCTAAGAATTTATGCATGGAGCGAATTTGTAAATTCTTATTATTTCGCCTTTCAAACTCGTTTTAGTTGTGTAAATTATCTCCATCAACATTTCCATTTTCGGTCATGATTGAAGCAATACTCCTAATTAATTTTATAACTTTTTTTAGATGAACACTTATTATATCACGAGTTCAATTATGCATACAAATAAAAGTGATAAACTAAAGAGATAAAAAGAGAAACTTACTTACTTGTGAAGAACAAATGAATTGTTCTATGCAAAATCCCCTAGGTAATGGTGCCAAAAATTTGATAGTTCTTGAAAGTTACATACTCAAGTGTAGAATTATCTCAAATAAAAATTTATCAGAAGTTCAAGTGTCGAAAAAAGAGGTTTGAAAGAAAAAGATATCAACCAGTTGTAAGAATTTAGGATTCTAATCGAGTACTAAGTACTAGAGCTTTATGATTCCACTTTAAGTAAAACAATAAAGTTATTCTTGACTATCTTTTATAACTTAATTGAAATCTAACAATCAAGTGATTTCGGAAGATAAAACATTAAGCGCTTATCAAACTTTGAAGACTTTCTTTTAGTTGACTCAAAGAGTTTATTAAATCAATTGTTGATATGTAAGACTAAACATTTCTTGTGTCAATATGTGTACAACAAGTTTAAACCTTATTAAATCAAAACATATTTCATAAACTAAAATGATTTAATCTTTGAAGACCTTTATTGAAAAATCAAGAACAACACTAATATCTTATTAAAGTTTCATCCCTAACTCTAAAAGAATATTTAGCTACTCATACTAATTTACAAAAACTCATATTTCTTTTAGAGAAATACTAAACTAATGAAAGATATAAGATAAGAAGTTGGATGCCTCTCCAAGGTTGCTAAAGATCCCTTTGCATAGACCAGAGCTTGTGCATTGTATGGACTCTTGTAGTCAATTTCACTTGCATAGAAAGATTGGTCATTTAAGCCTCCTATCCTTTTGAATCTTGACTTGCTCTTTGAATAAGATTTATAGTACTTAGAATTATCTTTCAAAGAGACCAAGATCTCAAAAATTAGATTTGTAGCGTGAGATTTATGACAAAAACAGTAAAGTAGTTTATATATATATAAATATATATATATATATGTGGTTCTTGACGGATCTCATTTGATAAATTGAACACACAACTTTTTTACTTGTGTACAATCAATGGTCTTGATCATTTTAGTGTGTATTGATAAGATTTTTGGCTAATTATTTTCATTGGCCTTGTGCCATTTGAATTTTTTTAATGAATTATGGTGAAAACTTTCAGAATATATTCTGTAATTTTAAATTTGGAGCATTTGTATTAAATGTCATGTTCACCCTTGAAGATGATATTTTTAGCTTTATTGGCCTGAAGACAACTTGTAACATAATGGATTATTGGTTCAATGCAATTAGAATTGGATCAATTGGATTAGTGTAGCTCAAGATATTACTCAAATACGAAAATATATTTTTGATCAAAATTTATCCATAATTTTGAACAGCAATATAGTCTCCAATTTTTGAGTATTATTGAACCCAAAACTTGTAAGATTTGATCAATATGATGACTTATGTGTTTAGTACATTATCTTAGGTGTTCAACAATATCAATATCATATAATTTGGATAAGTATAACTCATGTTATAATTACATTAACAATAAGCTATACACATAATGATCATGTTAAATCATACTTATGTCTTCTATTTTTATAGAAAATTTAGGGGGACGCTTGTTTCAAATTTTTCAATGGTAACGAGAATGAAATTTTATTTTTCTTTTTTACCCTTACATATGTTGAATGAGAGTTTGTGTTCATGGTTGTTATATCATTAGTATTGTGCTCCAATTTTGGAATAAGTTGACAAAAAAGAAAGTTGTTAATTGTGGTATGGGTGATTGATTGATAAGAATGATTATAGGATGAGATGGAGGTAATCAAATGAAGGTAATGATTACCTTATTTATAAAGAAAATCAATGTTGTGTACCGCATTTGTTCTCATTATTACTATAATTACTATACATTTATCCCCACTCTCATTACCATTGAAGAATTTTCATATCAAACGCCCCCTTAATACTTAAAACTAATTAAAAAGTAAAAAAATTATATATGAATATGCTACGAATAATATATAGTAATAATCAAAATAACATATAGAACCGATACAACATATGCATTTTTAAATACTAACCAACCCCCTCCCCCCCCCCCCCCGCAATGTTGCTCGGTGTGGATACTTTTTAGATTTTAATGACCACCCCTAATTATTGAGAAAAAAAAAAAAAATATATATATATATATATATATGAAAATATATTGTAAAAAACCTTTAAAAAAATACTCCCTCTGTCCCGTATGAATTTGCACCATACGGGATGACACATTTTTTAAAGAAAGTGTGTTTTATATATAAAGTAGTGTCATATGGGTAAATATGTGTATAGATTTGTAAGTGTGCACGCAGATCAATGTTTCTTTTTTTAGTAGTGTGCAAATTTGTGTCAGACGTTCAAATAAGAAAAGTGTGCAAATTCCTGTTCACAAAATATATAATTATGTTAATGTTCTTTCAACACTATTTAAAATAAGGTCCTTAGTTGATATCTATGTTGGGTTTCAGAATTTTTATATGCATATCATATTGCGAAAAGTTTTGCATGAGACAATCGTCTATGTGAAGAAACTATATTTATTATGTGTCAAATTTCTCTTTTAAATCATGATTGATCTAAGACTCCATAAGTTTGTGAATCATATATATTAGATTGAAACCTTCTCCTACAATTTTGTGTATGCCACACATATGAGTTTGTTTGACTCGGACTTAATGGAAATCCATACAAAATTTAGGATTATAAATGAGTCGAACACTTTATAATTTAAACTTATTCGATGTGTTACAAAATTTTTGAATTATGTTCAAGCTTATTTGATAATTAATTATGTTGAGCTCAAACAAGCTTTAATTGAATAATAAACGAGTCAAGCACTTATTTTTAATTATTGAACTTGATGTCAAGCTATAGACTTTGCTAAACATATATCATTGTTCAAGTTTTTAATATCTATGCCGATGGAATGAACTCAAATGAGTTCTTACTCAATAATCTCGAATCAAGTATTTAATAGTAGGGTTTAATTTATAATCCTAACCACATTACCAAGATTAATACTCCCGCTGTCCCATAGGAATTTGCAAACTTTCTTTATTTGGAGATCTCACACAAATTTGCACACTATTAAAAAAGAAAGCATTGATTTATGTGCACACTCACAAATATATACACATTTTTACCTATATGTCACTACTTTATATATAAAACACATTTTTTTTTTAAAATGTGTCGTTTCGTAGGGTGCAAATTCCTTCGAAATGGAGGAAATAATTATTTATGTGTGTGTGTACAAGCTAGCATTTTTCTTTTCTTTAACAACTATCAATTTACAAAACACTCCGCAAACATTGAAAAGAAATCAACAGTAAAAAATATTTTAATAATGCTTTTAATATTTATTTATTTATACGTGTATGCAACAAATAATATCAACATCTATTGACTTTAGAAGGGAGCAAAGTTCGCAGACATGATGGATAATGGGGGCGGCCTCCATTATTGTTTATTTTTACTTCTTTTTGTTTTATATTTCTCTTGATTTTTTTTTTATTACTTTCGAGGGGATTCATGCATGTTTCACAATGTGCACTACATGAATACTTAGGTTTATTATATTTAATACATACTTCAGTAATGTATAGTGACGTTATCTTCAAAAAAAAAAAAAAAAAAAGTGACAATGCAAATAATGCTCATTTTTCAAAAAAATAAATTAATTTTAAATGATAATAAATATTTCACTAAAATGTATTAATTAAAATATATTAAATTGTACATTAAAGAGTATTAATTATTTTACTATAAAATACTCCCTCCGTCCCAGGGTATTTGCACCCCTGGGATGGCACACGGTTTAAGAACAAATATATTTTTTTAAATAAAGTAGTGGTGTATGGGTAAATGTGTGGAAAATTTTGTGAGTGTGCACACAAATCGATGTTTCTCTTTTAAGTAGTGTGCAAATAGATTTGAGACAATTCAAAATAGAAAATGTGCAAATTGGTTAGGGACGGGGGGAGTATTAATTATAAATCAATTTCACGGCCCAAGTACCCACTCTTCAATAAAATTAAAATCATGAAGTGTAGTATTTAAATACTTATATATGTATGTCTTAATATTTTTTGCAAGGGAATGAAAATAAAAATCTAACCTAACCAAACTCCCTCATACCATTCTAGTGATGAAAAATTCAACCCCATGTGAACATGCGAAAAGTAGCACCATATTTTCTACTTTTAAGGATTAGGTTGTGCTGTGCTGTGCTGTGCTAGCTAATGGACACTGTAGTAGGAACATTTCCACTTTGGAACCAGTCCAACATCAATTCTCTAACATATTATATTAACTACATTTCTAGAAAAAAAAAAGAACTTAAAATAAACTCAAGTGAATTTCAAATAAAAAATATTACCAATATTAGAAACATTTGACAAAATCGCGTGTGAGATTGCATAATTTAAACCGACATATTACGAGACAAATAAAAATTCATCAATCTTACTCTGATGATTTTTTCTTTCTTACTAATAAATAAATAAATAGAATATTTCCAAGTCCCTAGGAAGGTCATCGAGTAAGGACGCATTTGATTTAAAGATATAATTTTTATTCGTATATTTTGGTTAGATAGATAATTTTATATTTTAAATCAAACATACTCTGAGAAAAAAAAAAAAGAAGATAATATTCCCTTCATTTTAACATTACTTTCACTGTGTAAAATGACACATATATTAACAAAATAAGATATAATTTGAATAAGTTGAATTAAAAAATATATATAGGCTCCATTTGGATAGGTGGATTCGAAATCTATAAATTTCACACACAAATACTAAGATTCTATTTTATGTTTAAAATGGAAGAATTCTAAATCCTCTTCAAATCTATGTCAATTGAAATCTCTTCCTTCTATCCTTTTGTATCTCTCATTTTCCTTACTTATTTAAGTTAGCATATATCATTTTCAAATCTATCCATCCAAATGGAGTAATATTATTTATTATTGATTTCGAGTATAGATTATTTTATTTCTTGAGGTGTTCAAATGATGTTGGGTCGGAGGGAGTGTAGTGTATAATAAAACGCGTTATTTATATAGTCGCCACCATTTCCTACGCAGGCAAACGCGACATAGGAAATAAAACGCGTTTTCTCTGATACACTATACCCTGCCTGCTCTATGGAAACAAGCTCAATCTCAGCACATAATTTGCTTCAACATGCGGACTTATATGATCCACCAAATCACAAGGCTAGATTTGAAAGGCAGAGAGAGTAAATAATGAAATTAAATTTAGTTGAAGAGATCCAACAATGGTGAACACTTAACGATCAACACGAACCTGCATGTTCAATGTGCAGGTTCGTGTTAAACAACTAGATCAACTTCTTTGACCACCAAATAGAGATAGATGTTGCAATAAACTGCTTTGACCACCAAAGGAATCCATAGATTTTGTTTTGGTGGTTACTTTATCTTTATAATATAAATTGCACGATTGATGTTAGTACGAGGATGTATCACTGCAACTGTGATATCTATAATAGTAAGATCCAAGGCATTGACAACTAAAATAGCGGTCATCAGGAAAGGATAAACGATAATAAATGTAGGGGAAAAAATATATATCATTAGGATCTAATGGCGTGCTGTAAAATCGTATCTGCACAAGATGAAAAGTTTTAAATAACTTTACTAGAAACAAAATCAATTGTAGAAGTGTTTGAGGTAGAAGAATGTTTGAACAATATAAATGCTCAAAATTCCACTTACATCGCTAATTTAAAACACTAATAAAACAAGAAAATTACCTTCTGGAAAGTGCCTTCTAGCGCTTGACCAAACGAGCAACATTATTAAGGACTGTCCTCAAACTTCTAATACCAGCCCCAGTTGTCGAGCTTACCATCATCTGTAGTTTGCAGACAACATTTATTATAATTTTGATTTGTATTCGTAGAAATAAAATTGGGAAGTAAAAAACCAGTTACTAATGTACATACCAAAGGCTGAACTACAGACTTTTTTGCTTTGAGATGCTGTAAGGTCAAAGAAGTTGATCCAGTTAAAGAATAGTGTATTGGAATATCAATACAGGAGCACATGTGCACAATACTAACCTCTTCGATTTGCATTGCTCTTCGTGCAACATCAATTGGAAACATCAAATCTGTTTTTGTTAAAACAATTTGATACTTTGTTTTTGATCTGCATATTCAAGATGCAGTGAATTAGCTATAATTTGACGAAGAGATTAACTATACATTAGTGAAAGGTACGTGTCAGACCACTAGATGCTATCAATATCACCAAGAACTATTCTGAACCAATTTCAAGTCAAACAATAAATTTCAAAAGAAAAAAACGAAGACAGAGATTGACAATATCCGCTTTCTTTTGTTTGCTTGATTGACTTCCTATTGCCTCAAATCTTTCATTTATCTTACTCTTATTGCTTATTTTTCTTGAAATAACTGGGTGCACTTAGTCTACCACGTGTTCTCTTCTTTCCTAAACTCAGTGGTTCAAATTCAATCACACTTTATTTAAATATATAATTATGCACGCACGCACATAAGAAACACCAACAATGTAACATAATCTGCCTTTGGCTGGTTAAGACACCAAAGGTTTATGTGCATCTTTGGTGCGTCATTAACAACTATTATACAATCCCCAATTAAGAGTCATGCTTCTAAATTATATTTTGTCCAAAAAAAAAAAAACCGTCTCAAAGGTCAAATTAGTAAATCTCTGCAGTTTCTATAATGCCTTAAAAAGAATGTAAAACAATATATAAAAATAAACAAATCAAGCCAAATGTGATGGGATAAATTAAACCAACAAAAAAATGGAGGAGCATAACCAAGAATTGACGGATTATAAAAGGTTGTACCTTACCAAGAATATTTGTAACCCCTTTCATTTCTTGTAAATAAAATTGTCAAGTGGGAGTACATGCATCATTTTGTATCCCTTTTAGGATTTCCAACGTAGTAATTGAGAATTATCGGTAATTTGATAAGAGGGAGGAAAAAAGGTCTATGCAATTAATACCAGAGAAAGTACGGTGCATAGTTTTGAAAGGCACGCCTAGGGCGCCAAAGGCGAGAGGCTATAGGTGTGGTGCCTTTTCTATGCAAGGCAAGGCGCTGTCGCCCGGGCAAGCGCCTTTTTGAGGCGATAAAAGGCGCGCCTCGGGCGTGCCTCTTGATTTTTTGTTATATGGAGAGAATTTTAAATAAACTTTGATACTTTTAGTTCAATTATATGTATTTTATTGACACTTTTTCAAGTAGTAGCACTTTTAAAATTAAAATAAATGTTTAAAATGAAAAATAGATGATAACAATTAAACCCTAGAACTAAGGTTTCATTTCAAAACATACGCAGCCCTCCTCCTCTGTCACAACTCTCATGATTGTGATGATTTATCTTGGAGTATGGTTGGTGATGCTCTTGGGGTTGATGAGCCCGTATACCAAACTAGAGGGAAACAAGTGAGCAAGGGAAATGAGAAGGGGAAGGGAAAAAATATAGGTAGTTCAAGTGCAAGGCTACCATCTAAAGGTAAGAGCAAACAAGTGGACAAAGGCAATAGGAAAAAAGACTCATCTCTAAGTCATGACGATGAGGAGGCATTTGATGAAGTGGAAGAGGAAGATGAAGAAGAGTACATCGATGATGATGAGATGTTTGATGAGGAGGAGGGTTTTGATTTTGATGTTGATGAGGATTGAGAAATTGTAAACTTGATGTGTTAATTTCATGGTTTTTGTTTGTGAAGAATGAACTCGTGAAGTCTATCTTCACTTTTTTGTGTTAATTTTATGATTATCTTATGTTATAATGTTTATTTATTGAGTTTTAGGTTGTAGTATGTGGTAGAAAGTCATATATGATACTACCTCCGTCCACGAAATTTATGCTCACATTTTTGCACGTGGTTTAATGCAATATGTCGGAGGGTATTACGGGATATTGTGAGGTCCATTTTGAATAAAGAGAATATTTATGAAAAGTATATCATATGTACTTTCCATAAATACTTTCTTTACTCAAAACGGACCTCACAATATCCCATAATACCTTCCGACATATTGCACTAAACCACGTGCAAAAATGTGAGCATAAATTTCGTGGACGGAGGGAGTATATTTTTTCAAAATGTATCTCGGGCACCTCGGGTGCTACCATCCCCTTGGAACTACGGTAGGGTGTGTGTGGGGGGGGGGGATCTAAAGATTAAGTTAAGGATGTGAAATTGAATAAACTTAGATTTATGCATATGTTGAAACCAAAGCTCATCGATTGCACTTGCAGATGTAAATCTAATGATGGAACTAAAGATGAAGAAAATGCTTTGACACTGGAGCATATGGACATATAACACCCAAGAGATGATATTAATCAGCAACCATGCTTATCATTTACATAAATGAATTTTAATATTTCAATATACTAATATCTCTTTATTACATAGTGAAAAGCGACCTGGGCTGGACAAAAAGTGTACAGATGTAAGGATATCATGGGCAAATTGCACTGGAGATATATAGGCAAGTCAAAGCCTCTGACTGAGTTGACCGACAACAAAGGCGTAATATAGGGTTCAAGCAATCATCGAACTTCTCTGCCATGCTAATGTATTTTTTTTTTTGGACGGATACCATTTCTAATGTTGGACCAAAATAAATTTTGCAAAAAAATCCAATCATATATTGAAACAAGTCCTTTACAAAGCATACATACCTTTCCATCAAATCAATAAGTTCATGATCCCTTGGCTTCATACCCCATTTTGTGTCTACAAGAAGGCAGACTCGCTTTAGACCAACACGTGTGCTTACATACTCCTTCACCTATAAAAGGATCAAACTGGCGCATGAACAAATAATAGTACATATTACGAAATTGAAACTAAATCCAACATCTTGAAAGTACATATATAAAGCATTCAGCAAGAGAAAATGTCTGAACTTAGCGTATTTGTTGCCTAATAGATAGAGACAGGGACAGAGAGAGAAGTTGGGGTTTGGGGGGGAAGAAACAAACAAGAGAGTTTTGGTGCTGATGAGAATACTCACAAGTTCCTCCCAGGCTTCCTTCACTTCTTCTTTAGCATAGGCAAAACCATATCCAGGCAAATCCACTAAACATAGCTTTGTTCCAAGCTTAAAAAAATTGATAGTCTGCAAAAGGAGGATAAGTTGTTGATATTATGTGCATATATTCAATATATTTTGAGTTCAGATGTAAGAAAGCATGCAGAACCTGCGTGAGGCCTGGCTTGTCTGATGTCCGTACGGTACCCCATTGTCTGGTTAGTGCATTCAGCAATGATGACTTTCCAACATTTGACCGCCCTAACAAAATAATTATAATCCGAAGTTTAATATTAAAAAGTTTTCATTTCATCGTATGCAGCTAAACATCCACAAAAAGTTCAGGAAGATAAAATCATAAATCCCCTTGTAAGAATGACATCATAATAGGAATCCTTATCTGATTTCAATTAGGTCCATTCTCCTTACACCATTTAAAATCTCTTTATACAGAATACATATGAGTTTATACATGCCAAAATTTATATTGGAAACAAGAACAGCAATGAAGGCTTTATCAGTCTATCCCACTATGTCATATTGGAAGACAGTGATTCAGAACATTATGTACTGCAGCGAAGTATAGTCCTAATCCATGTCAAAAAGTGTAATTAGGAAAGTAACTTGAGATGCAGAAAAAAGGTTTTTTGTTTTTTTTAAAGAAGAAAAACAGCATTAAAACTAAATACAGAACTTCACAAAAAGGAAATGCACGACCCAAAAGATTATCAAATGTCCATTTCTTAAAAATTGTGATTGTTAACTAATCCATCAACCTGCAAACGCAATCTCTGGAAGATCAGGAGGGGGGAATGATGAAGAGCTCTTTGCAGCAGCAAAGAATTCTAATTTATTCCGGAATGCCTGTAATATAACAGAAAACATCAGCACGTAGAAACATTAAGGTCATCATACAGGTCATTGAATTCACAACCAACATAGATCCAACAGCACAAACTATTATAGTGTTACACAACTGCATCATATAACCTATTTCCTCTTGCTTTTGACTCCTAAGATTACAGAAGCGGAAAACACAGTGCAATGGAAGCATAAATTGTAAGTGTTTGTGTGAAATTTCTTACAGGTATTTCAATGCGTTCTCGTTCTGAACTTGTTGAGAATGGTATGTTGTCTAAAGGGGCGGAAAGGTCAGTGTTGTAGCCTGCCCTTCTAAACACAATGTCACGTCTACGTCCTAAGAACTGAGGGAACATGATAAATCATAAACATTGACAAGTTGATGTATGAAATTATATGAAGTGAAAACTTGTAAGCATAGAAGGATTAAATAAAATTTTACATTGTCTTCTACAAAGGAAAGGATAGAGGGGCTAGGACGTATTGCACGAAATTGTGCATTTTTTGACATTTCGATACTGGTGCTTTCTGCCGTATCTATCTTCTCTTGACTACTACCTGCATAGCATGCACAGAAATCAGATTTTTTGGCAGATTATATTATGTCTCATTATTTATCTTTCTTTCTTTTTTTCTTTTTTTTTGTGTGTGTGGTATTGTAGTGTTAGCCATTTAGGATGCTAGGTGAAAGCCAGGAAGCCTGATAAAGTTAAGGTGATCATATAACACAAACTCTGAATGTAAAAGATAAATCCTCACAAGTGAGGCCCCAGAGGCACAGCTTTGCCACAACTACAGCTTTCAAAGTTAGTTGGGCTTGAAGGGCCAGGCCACCCCGCCATACATAAAAGGAGGATTGGGCCAACCGGCCAAGCATTTCTTAGCCCACGGGCCGCGAGCTTTGGCGGGTTTTGGTGTCCCTACCCCGGTGGCCCATCTCGACAGTTCTACCCATAACCAAGGTTCACAATACGTAAATTCTCATAATCCTAATTAGGGTACGGAACTGAGTATTTAAACAACCTTAGGCCCATGAACAAAACCCATAAACAAAAATAAATAATTTAAATATTAATTAAGCCCATGATCAATTACTCAATTATTCCACCAAGCCTGCTACTTTCTTGGCCCGTTGTCTGTATACTTGCAAGGGCAGTGCTCTATCAAAGCCTCATTTTGACCCAACTCTGTTTGATCTTTCACAAATACATTTCCTAAAATGAAAATATAAGAATGACGGATAAAGATACTCTGTTTCCAAACATTTAATAAATCGCTTGTTGAACCAAAGAACAGAGTTGCATAATGTTCAACAAAGTTAACGAGGCCGGTGATATCAAACTCTGAGTTAAAAGTTAATAGCTCAATCTATTGAAAATAAAACATAAAACTCTTAAAGAGGAGAATATTAAAACAAACAAGGCAGGCAAAAAAACTTCACGGAAAATTCAGTTTCAACACTTGCCACCATAATTTAGAGAGCCATTTATCAAACTATTTGTAGACATTCTTCGGGTTGCAAAGAAACGAATGGATCTTCACATTTGTCCAGAGAAACTTTAGTATCTGCATCAGTATTACAAAATAATACTCCCTCCATCCTCTCAACCATTTGTCCATTTTGGGTTTCCTAAGCAAAGCTTCTCATTTCCTTAAATGGAAAACTGTATTCCCACACCATAAATAATTCTCCATAAAGTTGGATTTTATTACAACAATTGTCACACATATCTCCGTAAAGTTAGGTGTATTTGTGATCACATCTCAACTCTATTAACATTTTATACTGTATTCTTTATTTTGTGTGGAAAAGCAAATGATAATCTTAGAGAGGAACGAAGGAAGTAATTGCTACAAGAAACTCGGCATGACCTCTTGGAATTAGTTTCTACAAGAAGATTATGATTCACCGCCATAACAATAAAATAAAATGCTTAGTCTCCGGCAGTGAGGAGGATGCATTGGGTGTGTAGAATTGGTAAAACATAGTTAAAAATACAAAATTAATTTGGCTATGAAGAAATACCAGAATCAAAAACCTCATACTAATTATCAAAAAGACTCTGGCTAGATAATGACCGGGGCTGGAGAGATTTTTTATTCGGTTTCAGTCTCTAACAAAATTTTGGTTTCCTCATGGTTCATTAAGTTTACCAAACCAAGCACACCCCTAGTTCTGGTGATGAACAGACTTAGAAAAGTGAAGGCAGTTGTTCATCGTATATCGTCAAATTGTCAATTACTATCTTAGTATCATATCTAAATTCACTTTCCCTAAAAAATCAATTTGGGGGCACAAGTGTTATATCCCTCTAAATTTTTTTAAAAAATCAACGTAAGCATTATCTGCTCAAGAAAATACATGAAACAATAAAAGCTTAGAGAATGCACTTCTAAAATTAAATGAAACAAATCTGAGGTATCCTTCCATTTTGTCAAATTCTGGAGATTCTACAACAGTAAAGGAACCTATGTGACAAGGAAACTGATGAAGGGACACTATCATTTGTTTAAAAATATACAGAGCAAGTAAAATTGAAATGGTACAAAAAATCATGCTAGTCATCAAAAGAGAAACTAAACTTACCGTTGGTAGCAATGCCATCATCCAATCGCTTGTTGGATGTATCATAAGGATCTATCCGGATACCCTTTTTTTTCTTCTTAGGTGGGTCCTTAGTTAAATCTGTATCAGAGTTTAAGCTCTTCTTGCCTTGATCCTTTTTCTTCCGTGACTTCTCAACGGAACCAACTGCAGTTTTTCTCTGCTTCATGTCTTCCTTTTCTGTTGCCAAAGGAACTCTAGTATTATGTCTTATCTTTGTTTTTCCATCTCCTATGCCGTCATCTTGATTATATTTCAGTTTATGAGCACCCTCAATCTTGCCCCTCTGAATTTTCTTATCATTTGATTCTCTTTCCCTGAATTTAGTACTTCCTTTAACGACTGTGTCTCTGCTAGAGTTCCTTGCTTCACGATCTTTTCCTCTTGTCAACTTCTTGCCCTTATCCATATATGATCCAACCGCAACATTTGTGGATTTAGGCATTAACTTTCTATCATTATCATCGAAGCTTCTATCCTCAACTATTTCAGGATCAGCACGAATTCTCTTCCTCTTGTGACCTGTGTTAGCAATAGTAGCCGCTTCAAAACCTTCACTACTACTCTTCATCTTCAAATCCCTTTTCCCCCTTCCCCGTCTTTCATTCGATCTCTCATTGACGTCAACATATGGAGCACCAACACCACCATCATTTCCTCTAGTGTGCACCCCTTTATTCCCTTTTTTCTTTGTATCTACGCTTCTAACACCACCATTGGACTCCTCAATAGCAACCCTCACTTTCCTGTGGGTTTTACCAACATTACTTCTCTTGGACCCTGCATCGTCACCCGACGCTTTTGAATTCCACACAGAAACCCTCACTTTTCTGCTAACCTTATGACCACCACTATCACCAGAACTCCTTCCCGCAGGCATTGTTCAGACGTGCTCAGAACACACCAATAAACGTCAAATGTTTCAGACCCTGGAACAGTAACAAAATCAGAAAATTAAAACTCATTTCTCAAAGCAGCCATTTAGAAGCAGTAATGCGAAATGGTAAAGGAAAACGCCAGAAGAGAGTGAGAGAGTAATGAAGAGAAAATTGGAGCAATGAACAACAGAAAAATGGTAATAAAATTGAGAAATTACAGTAGATATCGAAGTAAAACACTGTAAACCTTAATCTGAAAGATAATGACATCCGTCATTCTCTACTCTTTCGCGAGATGTGCCTTCCTGTGAACAGCGGGATCATCTCAGCTGCAAATTCACGAGACCGAAACGACGACGTCATTGTATCTTTTGTAACAACCTAAGTTTGGGCCCAGCAGAATGAAGTTTTTCGTTGGGCTCAGGTATAGAGTTGGGCTTAAATGACCATTGTATGTAGGCCCAACATATGCACAGTATATGTGGGTAGTGCATATACAACATTGAGAACACATATATTAAGTATTATTTGCCATGAACTCAAGTTCATTTTTAAAAAGTTATATAAAATATTATTGAAAAGTCACACATGTTATTACTGAAAAATATATTTTTAATGATGTATATTTTCAGTAATAATTTGTGTAACTTTTCTGTAATAAATGGTATAACTTTTTAAAAATACACTTGAGTTGTACTTAACACTTGGTGCACAAAAAACTTACTCTACTCAAAATAATCCTAATTTATCCTTTTTATAATTATTGTTCATTATTTAAATTCTTTTGTGCACCCACCCACCCCGTCGAAGAAAAAATCGATCGTCACTGCTGTCCAACTCCAGCCGCCGCCAACAATTGTCGTCTCATCTACTCCGACCATACAACATTGCCATCTCATTTGCTCTAGCCACATGACATCGTCGTCCCGTCCGCTCCGGCCACACGATCGTAGCGGTTGCTGCCAACAGTCACTGTATTGAATGTGCTTCTTCAGGCAACTCTATTTTCAGGCGGTGCGCTGGCGGCTTCAACAACGGCAACCTTCAAGCAGAGGAATCCACCAAAGAATTGATGTAGGGAATGACCAAAGAATTAATCCATTAACTTACTTGGATAGAGTGATTATTTGTGTGTGGAATCCACAAATTTCATATCCACTTATACAAACGGAGCCTTAATTCATTTTTTTTTTTTTTTTTTTGCTTGGGGCATTTAAATCATTTCATATCTTCCATAGGAAGGCAATGACTAAAACAATATTAGTTTCCCACATCTGAATACCAACAAAGCCAAAAAGACGAATCACACAAAAAATCCTTCCTTGCATCTCACTCTCTTTTTCTTGATTGTTCTCATATTACCAAATTAATTATGAGGGCAAACTCATTTTACGATCTTTGATATTGTTTGTTCATCATATATATGTAAGCTAACGTTTCAATGATATTAGTTGTCTTTTTCAAACCTATCATACCCCAAATCAAAATTATTTATATACAAACCAAATTAAATATTTCGATGATGCTGAGAGATGGAGAAAAAATCTCATCAAAAACTATTTCCTTTATTTTTCTTGTAGTGTCATTCTTAACCTTAAAGAATATTACAATCCCATTGTGTTTACTGTTTAATTTCAAAGCATACCATATATTGTAAGGCCTAAATTAAATCATAATTTATCACAATTATGTCAATATGCACATGTATATTAACCTTTATAGCGAACGCAAGCTGAACGTGTGCTAATATTTGCAAGCTTCGCCTTACTATTGTTATCCATTAATCTATGTCCTGCCTGTAAGTAGATATAAAGGTGAAATATTCATCACTTCATGCGAATTTATTATGGTTTGGTCCTTTATAAATAGAGAACTTCACTTGCCACCCCCTCCCTCACAAGTCTTATAATACTAAATATATATGCACACTCTAGCCTAGGGAGCTCTTGAGAGCTCCCAAAGCTATCTTCAAGGGGAGAATACACATGTTCTTCTCCATTTTGATTGTTTTTTGTTTTAGTTCTTATTTTATTGTTTCAAATCGATTCCATCCCTAAAAGGGACACTCCCAAGAGACCTGGTGAAATTGATTCCAATAAATACTATATAAATTTAATATGAGACCTTATGTGTGCAGAACTGATAAATGTAAAGGTAAAAACTAAACCTACTATATGTCTATCACCATAATTCTTTGGAGTAGATTGTGCAATATATATATTAAATAATAATTTTATTTTTTACAAATAATAATACTAATATTTACAATAAAAATATTAATTCTTACAAAATAATAATTTTAAAATATATGCATAAGCTGCATATAATATTTTATCAAAACTACTTACAACAAAATCGTTAGATATAGACATGACGGTTTGTTTCACCACTCCTATTTTAGCAACTTTACATCGTGTTTTCTTTCTATATACAATTCAATGAAACCTATATACATTTATTTTTCTTTTCTTTGGCCAATAAAACATATATACATTTCTTTTTTTTCTTTTTTTTTAGGCCAACGAAACCTATCTATATTTCTAAATCAAACTACTATCCCATTACTTATGCAACATCTATCCATCCACTGGCGACCGGGAGATCGGGTTGCGCTAGAATTAGCGGCCTAATTTTATCATTCCACAAATCACTATATACGTTTGCCTTCGCACATTTCCTTCTGACCTCCACAACCGCAAACCTGTCGGTCAACCGGTAAACATCAACTTCTACTAAATTACCATTCTGCCCCTCCAGCTCCACGCCCCAATCCTTCCTCCTCCTCAACTTTACACGCCCCTCCTCCGCTTTCGCCACCGCCACCACCGTCTCCATCAATTTCTCTGGTGACTTCTCCACCATCAGCCTCTCCACGTCATCAACAGATTTACACTTATCGTGGAACAACGAGGACAAATCTAGCCCCGATGAGAAAGAAATTATATCAAAAGCATTTAAATCCACAGGTTTATATTTACTCTTCTCCTCCTCGGTTAGAAAGAATTCCAAATCTTCCTGAATTTTGATGTCTTTGTAGCCCTTCCTGAACCACGGATCTCGCCTAATTTCAGCGATGGTGATTCGGGTTTTCGGGTTTGTATCCAGCAGGCGGTTCAGTAACCGTTTCAGACCCGACGACATCCATTTCGGGCAGCGAAATTCGCCCCGATAGATCTTTTTATACATGTTCATCAGATTCGGATCGTTAAACGGTAAATACCCGGCCGTGAGGACGAACAGAATCACACCACACGACCAGATGTCGATCTTGGCGCCGTCGTAGCCTCTCTTGGCGAGGATCTCCGGCGCCACATACGCCGGAGTTCCGCAGAGCGTGTGCAATAGGCCGTCGGCCCGAACGTGGTCCGTCAAGGCGCTTAGCCCGAAATCGGAAACTTTGAGATCCTCATTCTCGTCGAGCAGCAGATTCTCAGGCTTCAGATCTCGATGATAGATCCCGCGGGCGTGGCAGTAGCTGACGACGGAGATGAGCTGCTGGAAGTATTTTCGGGCGAGACCTTCGCTGAATCGGCCTTTGGCGACCTTGGCGAAGAGCTCGCCGCCCTTGACGTATTCGAGGACGATGTAGATGATGTTCCTGGTGGCGAGGACTTCGTAGAGCTTGACGGT
This sequence comes from Prunella vulgaris, assembly GCA_026898435.1. NCBI lineage: Eukaryota > Viridiplantae > Streptophyta > Magnoliopsida > Lamiales > Lamiaceae > Prunella > Prunella vulgaris. The sequence continues at coordinate 986,821 of JAPKLY010000073.1, read as the reverse complement.
GTGAGGGTGGTGTAGCTTGCTCATGATGGAGATCTCGCGCTTAATGTTAGCAATTAAATTGGCGTCGTTGTTGAGCCTGCTTTTGTGAATGACTTTAATGGCGACATCGTGGCCGGTGGCGACGTCTCTGGCGAGGTACACTTTGGCGAATGCACCGCAACCGAGAAGTTTGCCGATCTCGTATTTTTGGAATAGCGCAGACTCCGGTGACATAGCCATGGCCGTCGGGGAAAGGCGGCTGCCGCCGGAGGAATGCTCTCTCTCTGGATCAAGAGAGTTGTAAGGAGATCCGGAGAGGTTGTGGATTAATTATTAACAGAAATGAAAATTAGGGACAGAATATAGGTTGAAAAAGGTGGGTGATTGTGTGGAAGAGTATTCGTAGGGGAAATGATGGTGTTACTTTTAGGGAGATTGGCGGGCTCTGAGGGATTGCCGGGGGATACAAATCTTCTCCAATATTCTTTTTTTATTTAACTTTCTCTTCATTTTCATAATTCCTATCCTAAGTAACATTACATAATAATAATAATAATTATTATTATTGGGTGCGCTAAATTTTAATTTTAATTTTCTCAAGCTGGACCATTAATAGCCTGCTGGAGAAAGCAAAGGTGGAAATACAAAAATACTTACATATAAATAACATATTGATTGAAAATTTAACATAATATTACAACTAAAATGTAAATTATAATGGAAAATAAAAATATTATTATATATAAAATTAAAAAAAAATATTAATATTTAATTGTTTTTAAAATAAAATACACATATACATAACTAATTAAAATACATATAATTTTTTTTAAAGAAGGGGGAGGAAGTCTGGCGCTATAACAGTACAGCGCCTATATGCCTCCAAACAACTCCAATTCTATAATGGTGCTGCATTATGACGCATTGTTGGGAGCAAAATTTGGAGTAAACCTCCACTTTACCAATCTACTGAAGTGCTCTTATGATTGAAACTGAGATTAATTGCCAACTTTTTTGTTGGTTTGTGCTTTGGGTTAGCCTTTTATTTGCAAATTGGGTTTTCCTCTTATGTAATTAAATTTTTTTTGTCTTCTTTTACAATTAATAGAGAGTTATAAGACCCTTGATGTGTAAATTGTAATATAATAATCAAATAATAATTTATTAATGCCTGAAGAATGATTGATTAATAATCGATGAATAATTGAGTAATACTTCATATTATATTCAACAATACTCCTAAATATTAATAAATTATACTGTGAGATACCTTAAGAATACTTGAAGAGCAATTTACTGATTCCCGAAGAACAACTTAGTAATACCTCAAGAATAATTGAGTAATATCTAATACTATATTCAACAATACCCCAAACATTAATAAGTTATACTGAAAGAAGCATTTGACAATGCCTAAAGAATAATTTAATAATACCCGAAGAACAATTTAGTGATACCCCAAGAACAAGTCGATTTTATATCAAATTAAAAAAATAATATCTCTTTATTATAAGTTTTTAATCAAATTTACATTGCCCTAAAATAATTATTCAAGATGTATATCAAAAAACTATAAATCTTTAAAAAAAAAGTCTTCATAACTTTTTATGAATATAAATACACTACTAACTTCATTTTAATCCATATGTTTACTTTTAACCTTTAAAATAGACATAGATGCCTTTGATATGTAGTGATATTAAAAATCAACAAGAATGATTAATCAAAACTAATCACAATATGAAACTCTCTCAAATAAATAGGCTATGCTAGGTCAGACATCTCGTAAAAAAGCCTAGGCCTGGTTTGTTATGTGTAAAGATAAGCTGGGTTTGGATACTGATATCTAGTCAGGAATTCTGATCCTGAGCTTTTTGGATCCGGACGAAAATTCCTAAGGTGTTATCCTGAGTCTGACAGAATCTGGTCCTGAGCCTGAGCGAAGGTTTCATCCTGAGTCTGAGTGTGCTGATCCTGACTCTCATCCTGAGTGTTCAGATCAGTGAAGGCACTTGTACTGAAGAGTCAGAAGACCTGAAGGCGCTATCCTGAGAAGATTATCCTGAGCTAAAATCACCTACTTCCTGAGTCACTCATCCTGAATAATATCTTGAGCTGACAACAGAATATGGTGAAGGCAATTTCGACTGAGTGATAAAGTCGGTTATTTTGGACAGCTGGCGGAGCAATCCTATTGGACGCCGGAACAGTTATTCTGGGCGGTTATAACCATACAAATTCGTTGATTGGTTAATAGCTTAAAGGCGGTTAAGAGATAGGTCTATAAATACGTATTCATTCCAGTGAATTAGAGAGAGTTGACATTCTAAATCTTAGAGTGAGAAAGCTTGTATTCTGTAAACATTTTTCATCTATTAGTGAAGTGAGCAACCCCATCCGTGGACGTAGATCAATTTGATCGAACCACGTAAATTCTATGTTCTTTGATTTCTTCATTTATGCAATTTGTGTTCATCAGAGTTCTTCAAGGTTCTGATTACTGGAAGTCTTATTGAGGTCGATTATCCCGATTAAATTCACAACATGGTTTATAAGTTATAGGCTCAAGACTGTCTTATTATCTATTGTAGGATTTTTTGGTAAGCTTGGCCTGTGCCTTTTTAGTAAACAGGCCTCAGGCCATGTCTGAAAGCACTTTTTGGCCTATTTAAGGAAGTTCTTCAAGAGAATCTTCATATATTCAAGCCTCTATTTTAGAAAGTTCTTTCAAGTTTCCGATGGAAAATCAAAAGCCCGGAAGGGGTAGATGTCTACGCAACCACCAGTTGTGATCACACCTCCTGGACCATCGACCTAAGCCACTTGAGCTCCTGTAATTAGATCTTGCCGTTGGCGGGTAAAACTACCCCTATTCGAAATACCAGGAACATTTTGCTGATGTAATAGTTTGAAACTTCGGATTTTTCGTATTTTTGCACGGCGCCATTGTCTTTTTTGTATTTTTGCACATTTTATAATACAAGCAAATCTACCCAAAAGCGGATGGGTAATTGTAGTAGAGCAAGTATACGACCAAGTAGTTATCGACCTAGGACAAGAGAGAGCTATGGATCCCCGTAGTCATGTGTTGGCATAAGTATTATAGCAACAATTCCGGTTTTAAAATTATCAAATGCAAATATCAAGCAAGCAAACAAGTAAATTATCTTAACGTCGAGGTGAAGTGCGAGGTGAGAAGTATGCTTCGGGTGTTATCCTTATGACTTAAACTAATGCAACACGTGTTCTAAATACCTCTCAATTGCTATTTCATTGGTGATGATAAGGGCTACCACTAAGCAAATGAAGACATATCCCTTTTGAGGCTTGGGTGATCAATTCTAGTTAACTAGCGCCTAATTAACTATAAACGGCTCCTAGGATAGTGAACGCTAGGAGGTTCGCACAGGTACTGTCCCTAGTTTCCCCTCCACTAAACATCCTAATGAACAATCAAGGCATCTAATGTCCCTTAATGGTAATTCTAAGCAATCTACCCCCTCTCGGGTCAATAAACCACTAATTAAATCTAATCAACCACTTAATCTTTCTTCACAAGACCAAATAACCACACACCCAACCCTAGTTGCAACATGTAATCATCAATCATGGAATAATCAATTAAGTAAATCAATTAAATCAAGATAAACACATCAAGAGAATCATATCACCAAATCCAAAGCAAAATCAAGATAATCAAAACACAAATACATCAATCTCCATCATAATTCAAACACCCAAAGCATAAAAAACTTAGCCCATGGCTAAAATCAACATAACAATGAAATTAAAGGTAGAATTAACAAAGCCCATAATGAATTGGAAGAGAAACTTGCAAAAATGAAAAGATATTACCAATAAATTGGTGAAAATGCAAGAAATAGCAAAATCCAACATTAATCCATAAATCCTCCCATGGGTCTTCCTCAAAAAGCAAGAGTAATAGAATACGAAGCTAAGACTAAGTGAATAGAACAAAACCCGATGATAATTCGTAAACAAAACTACAATCTCCTTTGAATTCTAGAAGAAAAACTATGAAAAATGAGAAAGAGATAAAAGTAAAGAGTGAGTTTCTTGGGGTAGGGTTTCTATCCCTTAAAATCTGAAATATGAAGGCTTTTATAGTGGGGCACCAAGTGGAAAAACGGACTTTGCAAGTTGCTCCTTGAAATTCCCAAAAATTACAATTCTGGCCGAATTTTACTCTTGCACGGCCACAGCACAAAAATGACACGGCCGTGCGAATTTCTCCCTTGGCCGTGTCATTTGCTTCGAATTATGTGACACAGCCTTAGCTCAAGGGTGACACGGCCGTGCGAATTAATTTCCTGGACGTGTCATTCGCTACGAATTATGTGACACAGCCTCTGGCTTATAGCTTGCACGGTCTCAGGTCAACAATGACACGACCGTGTCAATGAGACGGCCTCAGGTCAAAACTCACACGGCCACTTCACGATTTTGTTTCAACACCCGAGCTTGATTTGCACTTCTTCCACATCCCAAACTTGGATCACGATCGATTGATTGACTTCATTTACTCGTTTCTTCACAATTTCTTCTTTTTTTGACACCTAAAACCTACATCAAAACATTTTTTCCCAAAACGGATCAAGTGACAAAAGAGAATCATATTTCCTAAGAAATCAAGCATAAATAGCACAAGTGAGAGCACAATTATCATAAATTATGATGCAAAAATTCCACAAATCAGCAAGTGGACTCCATGTTGAGAAAACAGGCCGTAAAATAGAGGCCACTTAAAGCTCCCAACTCATGCTAAAAAAATCCTACAATTTTAAAAGGCACGAGGGGAAAAAAAACCAACGGAACAAGAAGGTGAGAGTCGATCTCAGACTCCTACACTTTTCTATAGGCGAATTGGTTTAGGTCATTCCTATTCAATTTGCACCCATATGGGACCCAATAGACAGATGAAGACATTATCATGTCCAGTCGATCATGAGGTCCTTCATGACTTTTCTCTCGGACTCACTCTTCAAGGTACCCAGAGTATAGGGCCCAAGCCTAAGATGAGCTCCAAATGAGAAACTCCGCCAAAAGAAGTCTGGGCTTCCCCCAGTATGCTCTACTGGCGAGGGACCTACCTCGTATCTCTACCTAGGATCATCTAGATCCCAAGATCCTCCATATGGATCAGTATTCCACTCCTTTAGATGTCCAAGTTCAATAGTAGTCTATCATCCTCGCCTTGCAAGACAAGCTTAACAAGATAGAGAACATGATAGTGTCTAAAGACAACCCTAATTATCGATCTACTATGGTCAATGAGCCTTTATTGCTCAAGATCCAGTTTGCCCCAGTTCAAACTAAGAAAGTTTTTTTCTAAAATAATGTTGTACGAGGAAAAGTTAACCCAGAGACGCACCTGAACAAATACCACATTTACATGACTTAGCGAGGTTCGTCTGACATTAGTAAATAAAAATAGTTCCCACTTACTTTGGGGGAACTAGCCCACAAATGGTACGTTAACTTACCCTAGAGGTTGATTCGAAATTTCATTGAGGTAGGGGACAAGTTTACCTCGTACTTTATAGCAAAAAAAATTATGCTTGAAAGCCAACACCATCTAATGCATATCAGTCAATAGAAAGACGAGATGGATGAGGATTACATTGATAAGGTCAAGATAATCCTTAATGCGAGTCAGTCAATGAAGAGCTTGTACTCCACTTCATCCTCAATGGATTTACAATGAACTCCCCAATGTTCCACCATCTAACCAAAAACCTTCACATAACATATGCTGAATTTCGAGGCTGAGTAGGCAACATGATCATTCTTCAGAAGATGCTCGCCCAAACAATGAGGGAGCCCAAAGTTGAGGAGAAGGCAAAGGCACCTTCGATTTCAAAGAAAAATAACTGATACTCCAACAACCACAAGGCTCGAGGGACCTTTGAAAGGTTCAATGACCAATTTTTTTAGAAGCTGAAAGATACCCCGACCTACATTTTTAGTGCCAGTGGCGGACCTAGTAGAGTGACATGAGGGTACAGTTGTACCCCCTTTTCAAATTTTTTTAAGTATATATATATGTATATATATATTATAATTGAAACATTGATCAAGTTCATTATTTCATATGTATTGGTTATTTGGTGTAGTGCCGTGAGATGTGAGTAAGTAGTTGTGTAGTTGACTAGGTAAATATTTTAGTTTTTAATATATTATATATTTAATTTAGATTATATTATATCAATGTTCATTTGAATTGATGAAAATCAAATTTGATTTTAGAATATTAACCATCAAGTTTAACACAACTTTTCTTTTCTTCATATCTCCTCCACTCCCGACCTACGTGCTCTGCTCTCCATACAAATCTACCTCAAGAAAAATAATATTGGTCTATTTCTACCTCTTTTGCTCTCCTCTTTTACTTAATATAAAGTAATTAATATTCAATTTTTTTATTAATTTCAATATATAATTTTGTGTAGTTGGATTTTGAAACTATTTTTGTGATTTTTAGTGACTAATTAGAGCTTGCAAGACCTATCAAATAGATGTTTGAGCAAAATACTTCATTTAAAAGGGGATGAATTTTGATCATTTATAAAAGAATTTATGTTTCCAAAATACATGAATGAGAATCATTTTGCATATCTGGAACAAGTCTTGATTAGAAAAAAATTTAATGGGAGAAATAATATAAAATTATTTTTAAAAAAAAAATTGGGTATAAAGCACATAAGCAGTTGGAACCAAATGCAACTCTAGCTTACATAAAAGTAAAATATGAAAACGTTTTTTTCCCAGCTCAGGAAACAAATTATCTATTGATCGTACCCCCAATTTTGAAATCCTGGGTCCGCCACTGTTTAGTGCAATTCAACATAAAAATATATTTCAAAAGCCCAAGTCCACCTATGGTGGCAAAGGAAAACTAGATTGGTCCAAGTGATGCGCTTTCCACGATAGAGCAGGGCAAAATGCAAGTGAATACTTATATCTACTCCGCCATCTGTGGAAGCTCTTCGAGATAGAAAATGAACGACTTTGTTAAAAGATCACCCATTTTGCCAAAATCCCCAATATCGCGGCCTACCTCGGTATCAAAATTGAGGTCCACTAGCTTAGCAAACCCTGCTTATGGTCATAGTCAAACTCTTCGATAATAAAGTCAATAAGGATGACGTCCCTTTAATTATCTTGGGGGACGAGTGAACATGTTGCACAGAAGATGAGTCTTGGAGGGCCTCGTCCCTGTCTACATCTCGTCCAAAAAAAATAGAAGGCCGAGATAAGGGCCTTTGAAAATGTTAACATCAGCACCCCTCTCTCCATACCTACTGTTTCAAAGACCATACTGATATCATTCACCAATGCAGACAGAAATGAAATCTAATACCACAAGAACGATGCACTCATCATCTCAATTTTGGGTATGGTTGTTGATCGCATCTTGATCAACTTGTTACATCATATTCCAATCGGTGAGGTCCAAATGGACAACTTTACCAGCTTTATCAAGCAATACAATACCCTATTCAGATGGTTTTGTGACACCGCCATCTCGGCCTATGGGAGGATCAAACTCCCAGTTAAACTTATATAATGCAACAACGATAAAGTTAGAACTACTGGACAGTTAGACTCTGTATTAGTACATATACCAAACATGTATAATGACTTTCTTAGGGCACATTTCCTAGAAACTTTTGAAGCAATTACCTCGTCCTATTTTTATTATATCAAGGTCCCTACTATTGAAGACTTAGTTTGTACGGTAGGGACCAGGAAATGGCACAAAAAGTTTGAACTACTTGCGCCTAAATTTAATTTATGCAGTTAGTTTAAATTCTCTTATGCCAAATAAATGTACAATGACTGAAATCAACGTCGAACCAGAATAAGAAGAACCAATAGAAGTCGGCCTCGCACCTGATGCAAATCAAAACCCAGAACCCAGACTTGGTTTTGAATCTACCTACGTTGACCTTGACCCTCGTGGCAAGGTCGGAGATCTGTATAGAACCAAGCGAACATTGATCCTAGACATGCATGTCACCATCTAAAAATTAATATTAAAAAGAAAGCATGTTTTCCAAAAAAAAAAAGGTAGAAATTTGGACACAACAAATACTAAGCACTAGCTGTCGAGGTAAAAAATTCTTTGACAATAAATTGATTGATTGAAAAAGTATATAGTAACTAATAAATAAAAAATAAATAATAATTTTCAAAAAGAAAAAAAATAAATAGTAAGTTTATTGAGGGACATATCAAAATGGTAAAATGGAAAAGTTATAGAGGAAAAGTGGGAGTAACTTTTTAAAATCAACACGCATAGTATGCGGGTCTACATACTATATATATATAACACCAAAGATACCGACTAGAGATGTTAAATGGGTAAGCTCTAACCCTATAAGGCCATCTCTAATGAGCTTCGGGCTAAATGAGTTAGAGTTTTATCCAAATTGCTTTTAATGACTCTTTAATATTTGAGATCTAACTTTAACTTTAGCGGTCCTCGAATTAAAGTAACTACGTCATAAAAAATAGGAAAAAACTAAATTTCATTGTAAAATATTGATAAATATTAATATTTAAACTACAATCTAAACATGTCCATAATTTATTATAATTACATAAAAGCAATTCAACATAATTACAAAAGTTCAAATATCAATATTTAAAATTAATATAAGCTCTCAACTGAAATTGTGGATAATTTTAATTAATAATAATAACTAATAAATATATTATATATTAATATATATATATATATAATAAAAAATAAATTATGTGGGTTATCCCGTTAACTTGCGGGCTAATATGTGTGCCAAAAAGGCCCGATTTTAAAAGATCTATAGATATATGACTAACATCTCTAATATGTCCATGGGTCCTAATATTAGATCTTCATACTTTTTATACTATAAATTTAGTTCCAATATATTTCATCCGTCCCGAAACTACTTTCATAGTAGTCTCGGCACGCGAACCAAGAAAAAATAAATATGTGAGTGTAAAGTTAAATAATAAAATAAGAAAAAATGTATTTTGTTGACTTTTGTGAGGGAGAAAAGTTTTCTTTTTAGGTGTGTGAAAGAAGAATTGAGACGTCCAAATAAGGAAAGTGTGAAAGTAATTTTGGGACGGAGTGAGTATTAAGCATTGTTTCGGCCGCTATCTCCAATGGATAATTTTGATCCATAAATTTTTAATAATTCTTCTTTCGGAAATAACTGTGCACTAAAAATTACTACTTCATCCGTCTCAAAACTATTTTCACACTTGTTTTATTTTGACGTCTTAACTTTACTTTCACTGTTTCACACAACTTAAAAAAAAATTATATTCACAAAAATCAATAAAGTACATTTTTTCTTATTTTATTATTTAATTTTACACCCACATGTTCACTTTTTCTTTTACACTCATATACTCACTTTTTCTTAGTTCGCGTACCCAATAGAACTATGAAAATAGTCCTAGGACGGAGGGATTAATATTCTTTTAACATACAAATCAATATTTTATTTGCAAGTAAAATCTTTTTTATCTCTTCCTTTTCTTTTTCCATGGATCAATCGCCCAATCAAACGAGTCAAAATTACACTGTACAGTCACATAAATTTTTGTCCATAATCATTGCTCAATAATTTATTATATGATAGCGACATTTTCACTAAACTATTAACTACACTATACTCTCTTGTCCGTAGACAAATATAGCATTTTAGTGAAAAATAGAGATATGATGTTTTAAGACAAGCCTATGGCATATACAATTTATTACCACATTTACATCTCCAAGCCTCCGGGTAGTACTCCGTCGTCACCCTCGCCCCAGGCGGCACCGCCACATGCACCGGCTTACACGGCGTGCATCCACCGCACTTGGAAGTGCAACGCGGCGGCGATGACCCTGGTCCGCCTAGTAATCTCCTTCCGCCTCCTCTCATTCCCTCACTCATCTCCCAATTCATGTTTTTCTCTATATCCTGCATAAATATTTACATATTGTATTACCAACAGAAATTTAATTCAATTATTGAATAAAAATATTGGGGTTATTAAAGAGATACGAAAAGATAGTTAGAATCCAACTTGATGTGAATTCAATTTCCAACTAAGTACCACTATTACATGTATCAACTATCACTATTTAAAAATATTAAATAGTACATAACTTTTTAATAATAATACCATCCCTGTCCTAGGTTTTTTTTTTTCTCTAAAAGATCTAAACACAATAATTAAGAAAGATATTAAATATGTGAATATGTAATTAAATAATAAAATATAAAAAGTGTATGTTATTGATTTTTGTGACTGTAAATTATTTTCCTTTTAAGATGGAAAAAAAGAGTTGGGACATTTTAAAATAGAAAATGTGGAAAAAAGAATTGTGACGGGGAGTAATTAATACTCTCTCCGTCCCAAAACTACTTTCATAATAATTTTGGGCACTCGAACCAAGAAAAAATAAGTATGTGAAATATATACTTTATTGACTTTTGTGAGTATAAAAAGTTTCATTTTTAGGTGTGTGAAGTTAAATAATAAAATATAAAAAGTATACTTTATTGACTTTTGTGAGTGTAAATTATTTCTTTTTTAAGATACGAAGAAAGAGTTGGGACGTCCCGAAATGGAAAAACTGGAAGAAAAAGTTGAGAAGGAGGGAATATTTTTTTGGTAATGTGCAAATTTCTGTTGAATGTTCAAATAAAAAAAATGTGCAAATTTCTGTGGAATTGAGGGAGTAATAATTAAAAAATAAGTTCATCCAAAAAAAAAAAAGGACAAGTTGCAAGGTTCAAGAATCAATGATGGAGGGCTAACGTGCGCCGCGGGGCCATAGGTTCACGGGGATGGAGCGAAGACATGGCTCCGCTCGATGCGCTGATATAATTTTATACAGCGACGACAAAAGTGCACTCCCCCTGTTTCTGTTAGCAAAACAAGGGCAAGTCGGCTAACTAGCGCTTTTATAGCATGGGACCAGAATATCACAGTTCATTAGTTGGGACACGACAGCGATGGGCCACCTAAGGGCCCAAAATCTAAAGATTTTATGTTTTTTTTCTTTTTCTAAGATTTCTGTGCGACAATACACACAAGAAAATACATTGAGAAAAGTACAAAATTCTGACAAATTACAAAATGATTTATGTGAAAAAAAAAAAAAAAAAACTTTTGTGCAAACACAAAAAATACTTCTGTGCAAATTTTTATGAACCAATTTATAAATATAGTGATTTTTTTGAACAAATATGAAAAGCACCCCAAATACATTAAAAAATATATACACGTTTTGTGATCCATATTTTAGGAACTCTTATCTCAATTAATTTTAAAATTAAATATTACTCAAATACTCAATTAAAATTTGGAAAAATTATAAAATATTTCATAAAATTGACAACAATTATAAATTGTTTCGGTACAGAAAAAATATATACTCCTGTATAAATATTGTGAAACAATTTATAAATATAATTATTTTTTTAAATAAATACGTAAGTCACCCTTAAAATTTATGTCATGTGTAATAAGGCCATGGTGCACAAGACTTTGCCCTCACTCTATATCGAATTTCAAAACTTAGTGTCACGTCAAATAATTATATAAGAGACATATATGTTCACATTTATGGATGAGATTTGACTAGAAGATATTTGTCAAGTCAAATAATAAAGTTTTAAATTATGCTGCTCATCGTGTGCAAATTCATATTCCAGCTAAGGTACAATGAATGCATTTCTCAATCCTTTAGATTCAAGATTGACATTTTAACCACATGATTAATGAACATATTACACCAAACCCATTCTCATATAATAAATAATATATACTCATGAATAATCTTTATTATTTTATGTACAGTAAATAAAAAAACATTTGAATGTAAAAGAAGGCGATTCGAATATTGATACGTCCATCAAAACAACTATTCCAATAATAATAATGACAATAATTAATATTTTTTTTTTTTTTTTAAAAACAATGGTAAAAATCATGTTTGGAATGTGAAAATGGGTATAGCCCTAGACATTCATAATAATTTAATTCCATAGAGCAGGTATCAATTTCAAGATTCAATTATTGGGCATGTGACAGATGTAGAAATGCTTCATTTGCCAATATTACCTAATTACCCCTCCATGAAAATGATTATTTAGAAAAAGCTGTAAAATAGTAACACATTAATATTTGGCACAATTAATCGGTGGTTAATTAAAGCGCGCATGTGGTAATAGTTAAACAAGTAGGTAAATAATCATTTGGTAATTACCTTGTAGGCTTCAATACTCAACATCAATTTGATTCCTACAAAATAATTAAAACAACCCAAGAAAACATTATATATTAAATAATTAATTAAACCCAGCCAATATATATATATATATATAGATCTATATCTCTATAGACCACAAACTTTAAAGAATATATATATGTCATCATGTAGGTGAAAATAAAAATAAAAATAAAACGAAAAAAGAAGTGATTGTATATAATTGAAAAACACTGACCTGCAGATAGGGAATTTGAGTAGTTGGTGTAAATTCCAAGGATAAACAAGGTGCACAAGAAGAATATTGGAGCGTGAGAATGAAGTGTCTTGAAGCACTTATCCATGGCGATTTCAGCCCATGCAACTAGATCTTCTTAGCCTGATGATATCTTTAGGGTTTATATATATGGTGTTTTGGTATAGAGAGAGAGAGAGAGAGAGGGAGGAAGAGAGAGAGAGAGAAGAGATTAATGGTCAATTCTTAAGCATTGCCATATATGTTTGGAAATTGGAATTGGAGATGGTAGCAGGCTTTTTGTTGGTTGTATTTTTACAAACACCCACCAACAACTCCCACGCCCTGCCTTCACTGCCCTTCTCTGTCATTTTCTTCCATTATATATATATATATATATATATTAATTGTTTGTATGAGGAAATTAAAAAATAAAAGAAGTATTTTGCCATTTAAAAGAAGTAAAAGATACAATGAAATGAGAAAGAGCCACTTGCTGTTGAAACAAAAACAGTTTATTATTTGACATCAGATGGAATGAAATATCACCTCTCCTTTTTAAACATATATAATTTTGTTATGGACAGTGACTGTTTCAAGCATGCATGTGACCTCTCCTGCCCCTATATATTGGATGACGATGTTTCAAGAGTGTCCATCGATTATAATATTATTAGTCTACCACAACATTTTGATGTCTCCACTCCAATTCTTGTTGGGTACTAAGGTCTGAATAAGATTGTTATGTATAAAACAAAGTCTAAGTGTCTTAACGAACCAGTATACTCAGTTCAAGATAAGTAATTCAAGATTTCGTCTTCACGTTATTGAGTTTTTCAGTACACAAGTGCCTTTAGGATCTGAATACTCAGGATGTGAGTCAGGATTAGTGCACCCACTCTCAGTATCAAACCTTAGCAATCAGGCTCAAACTTAGTATCAGTCTCTTCAGGATCAGGATCCAAACTTCATAGTTCAGGATCAATATTCAGGATTCAAACTCAACTTTCTTTAATTAATACATAACAAATATATATATATATATAACTATATATACTACTCAATTTTTGTTTTATTATATAATTATACAACATCATCTTTAAAATTGATGCTCATTTAATAATTATCCTGTTATATGTGAAAGGTACTCCTATAAATGGTGGGAGTAGCTTTAAATATATTTAGTCTAATGAAAGAAAACAAAAGTATTTCTTACGTTTCATTCTTTGTAGTAAGTGGTCGAAAGATGAACAAACTTCTTTTCACTTTGGATTAATTAATGCTTTAGTCTTTCTATACATCAGAACAATTTATATTTATTTATAAAAGTTAGACAAAATACTACTAAAAAGTTACACATATTATTAATAAAAAAATATATTTTTAATAGTGTAACTTTAATTAATATAATATTTCATTAATAAATGGTGTAACTTTTTAAAAAAACACATAAATTGCACGGTGCACTTGATGCACAAAAAACTTACTCTTAATTAATACTTCTATACTAAAGAATTTGCAAATTTTAATTCATTTTCCATCGGCACCCAAATATTTTGCACATCCTATAAATGAAATTTTCTACTTAATTTTATTCTAATAATATTCACATGTTACATAAAATATCATTACTTCTTACACCCACTCCAACTAATTTTATTACTTTAATAATAGAGTAAGTTTCTTGTCTACTGTACAATCCAAGCATACTTTTAAAATTTTGAGTTATTTTCATTCAACGGTTAAGATTAAAGACAGTGAACGGTAAAAGATGGACTAACATAAACCAAGTGAGTTAGCTCACCTGGCCACCGGGCTCCTCACTTGAATGAGAAATCTGGGTTCGATTCCCTTTGGGAACGAATAGGAGGGAGTTATAAGGTTGACTTGGAGATATGAGTGTATGGAGACTTGGTGAACTAACTTTTAACTACTAACCACTAACATTTGCCTATAAAAAAAAAAAAAGATGGACTGACATAATTAATTGGTCAATATAATTATTCTTAACTGTTTAAAAATATATTTGAATTGTACAATGCAACTGGCGCATATAAAACTTTTACTTAATATAAATTTACACATTACTCTTGATATTATGTTTATTACTCCGATCCCTCCGTCCACCAATCTTTTTCCCATTTGTGAAGTGGCACGGAATTTAATGAAAATTAGTATTATATTAAAATGATAGATAAAGTAAAAAAAAAATAAAGGTATTGTGGGGCTCAAAACTTTTATTTATGAGTGTGAGTTGTTTCCAAATAAAAAATTGAAAAAATATTTTGTGGACAAATAAAAAAAGAAAATAAGAAATAATTTGGTGGACAGAGAAATTACATATTATTTATAAAAATGTGCAAAGTCAAACATGAAATTCTTTAAAAGAAAGAGATTAATATTTTTTGTAAATCTACTGTATTCCTAGCTAGTTGATCCCAACCCTTTCTTTTGTCCTTATGAAATTATATGTGAAACCCCCTTTATATCCGTTGGGTAGACACCATTTCCATTCACGTCTAGACTCTAGACTCTGTGCCAACTTATAATTGATATTTTTGGACCACTAATTTTATTCTCATCAATTAATTTTATTTTTATTCTCTTTAAAAATAAATAGCATTAATATCAAATAAATAGATGAACTTCAGAATATCTTTTGTGGAGAGGAATAAGATTTAGGAACATACTTCATTTCCTTTCGTGGAAGTGTATTCCTTTTTTGTTTTTTTTTTTAAGTTAGACACAAAAATTACAAATTCGATTCGATAATGAGTACTTACAGAGCCTAACAATTGTTAGAAATGTGATTACGAAGGTATTAATAAATCGTCCATTATAGTCAAAATAGTACATATTGTTTTCAAATTATTATTTATATTATTTTTATTATGAAAAGATTTAGATAATTGTGTAGCTGTTAATAGAAGTTGCTTGTCTACTCAAAATATTGTATAAGTCAATTAATAAAATTGAGTAATTAGATGGATTAGTTCACTTGGTCACCAGACTGCTCTCACTTAAGTAAGTAATTCGGGTTCGATTTTCTTTGAAAACGAATTAAGTGAGATATAAAATTAGTTTAGAGATAATTCTTGAAGTGTTGTTTGATTCCCTCCCTCCCAAACAACGTTTCTATATTTCTATTATCACTCCCAAGTGCAAATCAAAGTCTAATTAAAGGGTGCTTGTAGAATACTTAAAATATTGTATAAATATACTTATAAGTAAATCAACAAATTAAATTAAATAGCCACAATACCAATTTGTGATAACAATAGTATGTGCCACAGTATTAAAAATTTTTGACGGCTAGCACAGTATTAACGTACAATTCTCAAGGAGGCCCATGTTTTGTGATTATTTTTTAGGTGGACGTTTGTTTAACTATTAAATAATCAATTAAATTAATAAGAGCATGGCCAAAAGAAAGAATAATAATTATAAAAATAATCCACTGTTTTTTAATAAATTAAGGGGGTGTTTGGTCAATAACTTTTGAAGGTGAGTAAAGGTAATCAAAGTCATAGTGTGCGTTTGGAATGACTCTACTATGACTTTGATTTCCAAAAACTAAGGAATCAATCATAGTTCAGCTATACGAGAACTATGACTTTCATTCCATACAATTTCCATTCCTATACCATTTTCATTCCTTATAATTATACCAAACGGTCCCTAAAGAGATACTCCCTCCGTCCATGAAACTTTTTCTCATTTCTTTGTGGGCACGGGATTTAATGAAAAATAGTATTATATTGAAATGATAGATAAAACAAGAGAAAAGTAAGAGTATTGTGTGACCCAAAATTTTATTGTGAGTGTAGGTTGTTTCGGAAATGAGAAAAAGTTTTGTGGACAAACAAAAAAAGGAAAGTGAGAAATAATTTGGTGGACAGAGAGAGTATATTTTTCGGGAATAATTCACGGTACAATAAATATTTGTTGAAAAATTACTAGTAGAATTTATATATAGTAGATTAAAATAGTTGGTTCAATTAAAACTTCAAAATAAATTAATTCCCAATTCATTGAAAGGCAAATAAATGCTATGCACGAATTCATAAATGAGCCACGTGTTGTATAGTTTTTTTTTAAACGCACGTGTTGATTTTGATTTTGATTTTTTTTGCAAAATAAATGTAGTATGAGATTTTTTTTTTATTTTAAAAATTTGAACTTGTATAAAAAATTTGAATTAATTTTAAAAAAAATATTCTATGTAAAATTTATATCATTTAATATATATATTTGCTAACATTATTAAATATATTCGTTGGTATAATAATATTTTATATTTATGAGTTTTATTTATAAATCTAATAATATTAGTAAATATATGTAATAATATATATAAATATATATAATAATATTAATTTCATATTATAAAATTTGTATCTTTTTAATTTTTTAATATTAAATGAACCACTTTAACTTTGAATCTTGTGATATTCTTTTTCTTCGCAAAGAGAAATGATATATGGTATTTGTTTCCATCTCCTCCAAAAACTTGAATTTTTTTATGTGTGAACTCAATCAATTGCATTAAATAAATTAATTCTTTAATAGTATACGTGTGGTGGGAGGTTTATATCAAGCATAGTATTAACTCTGACAAAGTTCTGTATATAAATAATTTATAATAAATTTATGACGAAGTTTTTTTAAAATATTATCCACTAATATGTAAATCTGCATATATAAACTATTTATATTTAAAATATTATATATGACTGAGAGTGTAAAAATTTCATTCGGTGTATAAAAAGTTAAAATCAGTGATTTTATATTTTAACATTTATTGTTTAAAATTTTTAATCCAAACTTTTATACTCCTAATAAATTTTTTAATACTATCAATTAAATATTTAATATAATTTTATAATAAATTTATTATAAATTATTTTTATATAAAACCTATCGATATTTAATTATTTATACCTCATTAATATATATGTGCTTTCACAAAAACTCGTATACAATATTGTAGAAAATCCGCCCCGTGCAATTAATCCATTTTACAAACGGATCTAATATAAATATTGAAAAACCGCCAATTTTCTTTCAGTTTTTCATAAACTTCCTTGGTTTGCGCAATCTTTCCTTCTCTCATACGAAACTCTCTGCTCATTTTTCTCATACGAAACTTCCTTGGTTTGTTGATTTTGTTGGCTGTTGCTGCATTTGATTTGTTCGTGTGAATATATTTTTGTGTTTCGTAGTGTAGATCAATGTTTTTTAAGTGATTTGTAGTTTCTTAGGGTTTTTGTCTGTGTTCTGCTATGTTTGAAATACAGTAACAAAAAAGTCATGATGTAGTATCATAAAATTCTACATGTAGTAACAAAAAAGTCATGATATAGTATCATAAAATTCTGCATGTATGTAGTAGCATGAAATAAGTAATGTAGTATAATAACATGGTGTAGAGGTAGTGTAATTTGTTTTTTGTATTTAGTAACATAATACACTTCATATAGTAGTACAATATATTTCTTGTAGTATGAGAATCTTATGCATGCAATAGTGTGAAGTAATTAATGTAGTATAATTGTGGAATGTGTTTTCTGTATGTAGTATTATAAATGATATCTTGTAGTATACAAAATTTGAACATATAGTAATACATATTATGCAGTATAAAAAACTTATGCATGTAATATCATAATAAGATCAATGCAGTAACATAAGAACAGACTAACACAAAATAATTATAGCATCTTCGTCTCTCTTCGTTGTAATTGAATATTAATGTGTTTTCATGGCGATCGTCGAATTTAATTGAATATGAATGCGGCGTTGATTTGATCTTTGTGTAACCATTGTTTTAGAGTTGTGGGTTTTTTTGCTTTCTAATATGATCCGCGAATTTTGGACGTGACCCGGTTCTCAATTGAGTGACCCACGAATTTAAAAAAATTTCTTTTTTAGCATATATTGCACGTGAGACCTACTCATGTGCTTTTACATGAAATAAGACCATACATGATCTGACATTTTCTTTCAACATGCAGTGAATAGACTATGTTGTGTTTTCTTGAATAAAAGAAATCTTCAAAACTATTTAATAATGTACAATACTTTATATTTAGAGAAAACTATTAATTTTAGCCTTTTTTTATGGTACAAACTATTTTTTGTCCACAAATTTATAAAAACTCTTTTTTGGCCTTTTAAAAAAATAAGTGACCAATATACCCTTAATCTCATTTCTTTTTTTAAATTTCTCTTTTCACCCCTAATCTTTTTCCTATTTCATTTCTTACACCAAATTAGAATAAGTGACTAATATACCTTTAATTATAGTATTTTTTTTACGGAGTTTGGTCAGATTGATTTTTTTACGTTCCTTTAACCTAGAAAATTTTAAAAATAACATGATTACGAATAATATTATCTTTATTAATTATTAAGGATTAAATAAGTATTCTTGAAAGATCGGAAACTGGTCGGAGTCCGGTCAATTTTTTTAGAAATAACATATTTAATAATTTTTTTGTGACGAAGTTAGGTCGTAACTACATTTTAGATTATTTTTACCTAAAAACACTATGCATATGTAAAATTTTAATTGACATTATCTTTTTAATTTTTACTAGTAAAATAACTAATATTTTGAAAAGTCGGATATTTCTCCAAATTCATTAAAAATATCATTTGCACTAGTACTTTTTTTACGGAGTTGGGTCGAAATGATTTTTTATGTTCCTTTAGTGTAGAATTTTTTTAAAAGTAACATGATTATGGCTAACGTTATCTTTTTTTAATTTTTAAGGATTAAATAAGTAATCTTGAAAGGTCGGAAACTGGTCGGAGTCCGATCAATTTTTTTAGAAATAGCATATTTAGTAATTTTTTTTGTGATGGAGTTTGATCGGAACTACTTCTTAGATTATTTTCACCTAAAAAATACTATGCATATGTAAAAATTT